>JAQLOL010000026.1:21038511-21061534 GCA_029783665.1 Naso thynnoides
TAATTTCTTTTTTTTTTTTTCATGAAGTTGCGTTGAAGATATATTATTAGAAGGGTCACAATTCTGAAAAAATAAATGAATATTACGTCGTCAGTGGACATGAAAGAAAGTTTCCAAATGCTACATTTTGCTGCTTTAGTCTAATTTTAAGTTCAGGTTTAAGAGTAGGGCTGGGTGATAAGCTCTAAAAATAAAACCAGATTTTTTTTATACCACATTTGATTTTTGATTAAATTTTTTTTTTAAACTACAAAAGACATCGATCTTATTTCAAGTGCGTTGTTTTGATTTCTAAGAAACATGATTTTCCCTCTTTGGATTAAAGTGCAAACCTGGCTTTGACCAAACTGAACCTTTTTTTAAACAAAGCTTTGATCAAAGATGAATTCCCTGATTTAGGATCAATAAAGTGCGAGTCAAAGAGCCCAGAGAGGCTACCGTATTTACTCTAGTTAGAGAGAAAATGGATTTTCATTTTTTAGCATTGACCAAACAAGTTCATTCAAATATCGATTTGAAATCGATTCATCGCACAGGGGTTCATCTTCGTTTGTTGCTGTGGTTTCACGGAGAATAAACTCGTACACCAAAGTTCGACTCAAGAACAAGAGAGCTGATGTGGCAAGCTTGTCAATTTTATTTTTCTATGTAAATGTTTAAAGTGGTTAATGTTACTGATTGTATTTTCTCATCCTTGTAAATGAGGAAAGAACAGAAAAAAGCATTCACAAAGGGAACATTTACAGATACATACGTACACACAGTATATCGACACATGTTGGTGACCTGGAGGAAGCAAGAATCGTCTCTGCTCGAAGCAAAAAAATTCAGCATCAAAGATGTCAAGAAGTATCTGAATCACAAGTTTCTCTACAAAACCTGTGAGCAACGTAACTTTTTTTCCTTTAAAATGTGAAAGATTTCAATAATCTTTACTCGGAAAATCTCTTACAGACTTGCTACTCCATCCCCAAAAAGCCTAATTTCTCACACTTCCAGGAGAAGTGCTGACCTGCCAGACATCTTGGACGGTGAATTCCAGGTGTGTGGAACAGCCGTGCACGCCCGATGGGCGAACGTGAGATCAAACATACTGTACACTGACACAGACGGTAAACATTTACAGTTTACAGCCGATGGACCGCATGTGAATTTGATCACTCTGCTGCAGGCACAACGAAAAACAACAAACTAACTTCACCGTTAGAATCACAAACAATAAGAAAAGTCAAAGAAAAAACCCTTTTGGCGACCGGTGATGCACTGTTTCCACTTTTTGAACGATGATTTAAAAAAAAACAAAAAAAACTGGAATGTTTTTCGGATACGACGCACCGGCCATCGGCTTTTCGATCCCTGTTCACCTCCGTATTTGTTTAAATTCCTTTTTGGTTTTTCAGCAGCGGCGACATGGACATTATGCTGACAACAGTGATCTGGGAGGAAAACAAACAAACAAACAAACAAAAAAAACCACCTGTGCAGAGTGTGAGTGTCAGGCTGAAAACAATCAGACTAAAAAAATAAACGGTGTCGTGCCTCGAATAATCACAAAGTAGGTCGACCCATCGTTACCCGATACTGTAAAACCTCCACGGAAACTTTTATTATTGCTGCTTCTTCATGGCACAAATAATAGAAACAATACATCGTGTTTTTCATACTATTATGTCGTCTTTTGCCATGCAAGCTCACTACAGTACTGCTATATTAGCTTATATTACACAGAGCGACAAAAGAAATCAGAGGACAGAGCAGGTTCATGTTTGATTAACCACACAGTGCCAGACTAACTTCTACAGCTGGTTGGAGTAGATACAAAAGGATTACTGTTACTGTCATAATCACAGAAAAGAATGGTTATGATAGTGATAGCAATATTTAGAATAATTAAAAAAAAAAAAAGAAAAAGAAAACACACATTCTCAGGGCATCACAAATATAATGAACCAAAGGGGGCCAAACATAATGTTTGAAATAATTTAAACATTTCTGACATTCATTCCTTCGGGTGTTTTTATGTACAGTATATATTTATATTTGTATAGAAGTAGTGCTTCATTTTTAGAAATACAAATGAAAAAAAACACAAAAGGGCTGCATTCTGTGAATGCTGTGCAAATAACATTTTTTTTTTCCTTACACCAAACCCCCAAACTTTACTGTCCTGACAGACGCGCCACACCAACCCCCCCCACCCCGCCCGCCCCCCCCAACCCTCGTTTTCTTTACAAGCACTCACATAAAGTTCGACTCATTCGGAACTTTCAAACCAACATGTCCGCCGTCCGCTGACGGGGCAAAGAATCAGACCGCAGTCGCCATCGATTTCATTTTGCTGTAACATCTCACAAGTAACAAGACGCTTCACGAGCCGAAAGGGTCTGAGTATTCCGATTCTGCCTGGAAACAAATTTGGTTCGACGAAACGCCAGCTAGAGTTCAGCCAAACTGCCGTTTTCACCTGTCTGATATAAAACAACACGGCCTCCGAGGAGAAGAGAGAGGGACAGAGAGGAGAAGCTCGTGGGCACGCGTCACACCTCCTCACCCGCCTTCAGTTTCGCTGCCACCAGGACGTGAAAACTCGCAGGCTGCCGATTCACAGCCGGCGAGTTTTTACTCCTCAGACGCTCAACACCGACTCGCTAGTCGCGGGAAAATGAGTGAACAAAGACAAAGTTTTATTCTGTTTAAAATCAGTGCTGGCAGTGTTGGCACCTTATCGTACAATACGGCCGTCAAAGCTACAATCGGACTAACCAAAGACCGCCAGAGGGGATTCAGTCACACTCGCATCAGCTGCACAGCAACTGCTGCCAGTGTCGTCCCTGATGCTCGAGAAACTCTAACTGCGCCGATGCTGAGAGCGGCGAGACAGCTACTGCCTGCAGCCAACATGCGTTTGGTTTAAGGTAAGAAGCGTTAGCGACGTGGACCAGAAACTGGCTCCTCTCCGCATCGTTATTACCCAGAATCCCTCTGAAACCGCCGCATCTCCATGCGGCAAAGTGGAGAGACAAATGAAAAACAAACAAAAAAAAAAATAAAGTCAACACATCCGCGTACATCATAAAATCCCCGAATGTGAGTCCAACTGTTTCCTATGAGCATCTTCAGTCCGATGCTGCCTTGAAGTGCGATCAGAAATATCGACGACGACCTCAAAGCAGGGTGATTTTTTTTTCAAGAGACTTGTGGGAAACTGAGCTCAGAGTTGCAAACACCACTGTATGCCAAACTGACAAATATTGCCAAAGTAGACAAAAAAAAAAACAAAACTAAAGAGAATGCAAAAGATTGGAAATAAATGAAAAAAAAAGAAAATCTGAAACCGTCTTCCACAACAGCTCCAAGGTCACGCTGGGAGTTAATACAGTTAGTTTTTTCCCCTTGGAGTACAACACATGAAAAACATGAACAGCAGTGTCTCACAAACATTTATGTTTACGCTTATTTTTAACAAGAATACTCGCACAAACTTCCTAAACTCGAGTGAAATCTTAAAATCAGACGAAGAAGCATCCAGGATGAATAAAATTAACCCGTCACCTTACGCCAAGTAGGCTGCTTTAAAAAACAAAACAAAAAATCGAGACTCCCTGAAGCAAGGCGAAGGAGGAACTTTTACCACAGTGCGACATCCGAAGAGGGAAGGAGCGTCTAAAATGCCGGTCCTCGAGCTGTCCCGACGATTCCTCCGCGTGAAGGATAAAACGACACCAAGAACAAAGACTGACGCAAGAGAAGTTCGTGAAATTAAAAAGTCAGAAAGTTTGTTGAGGAAATAAGATCACAAGTGTGAAGTCTTGAGTCACGATGATGATGATGATGATGATGATGATGATGACAAACTCCGTGTCTGTAATCGATATGCGGTCAGACGAGGCAGCAGTGAGCACATGTGGCTGATAGGAGTGATTCTAAGTTGCCCTGGTGCTGCTGCTGCATTCATGTCACAGGAAAAAAAACTGTAAAAATGAACATCTTAGCGTTTGAAAACTCAGACTGCAATGTCAACAAAGAAAATATCTTTAGTCACGTAGAAACAAATGTGATTAAAAAACTGTCAGCAAGTAAAAGAGTTTTTTTGTTTGTTTTTAAGCGCATCATTTGGTACTTTTGTACTTTTGCTCTTTTTCCACAAAGATTTGGCAAATTTGACCAATGAAGCATAAAAAAAAAAAAAAGCTCTGTGACATGAGACAACATGCTGTAGTCACGATGTTGTGTTTTCAATTCACCGCTTTGATAGAAACTTGCAGATTTTTTTTTTTTTTCCAGGTGAAGGCCTGTGACTGTAAACGACGTTTGGGCTGTGATGCGTGACGACACACTGACTGAAGTTTAATTTTTCAAACTGTCCCGTAACTTTGAACCAGCAAGTCACTCGAGTTTTTTTTTTTTTCCCATGACCTGAATGCAGCACCCCAGGTGGTGGTCCTGAAGTCTAAATGAGCGTCTCGGCTCGTCTTCATGTCGACTTCCAGGGAGGTCATGTGATGTGGTTACTGTTCGATGGTTGGAGTGTTTGTTGAGCCCCCCCCCCGGGCGCGTAGGCGGCTGACGGGCTGATGGACGCCCCGGGCGGGTCACGCTGCAGTGGTGACAGGTGATGGGTGCGGTGGGAGTTGGTATCTGAAGAGACGCAGGCTCAGATGGATTTGGAGGAATCTTGTTTGCTGATGAGAACTTCCAGGAGGCGGAGCTTGGCCTTGATTCTCTTGTACTCCCTGTACTCCTCCAGCATGGGCACCCGGTCCTCCTTCTGAACATTTCTACAGCGGAGAACAACGACAAGGAGTTTCATCTGACTGACTGAAGTGACTTAACGCACGTCAGTAAACTCATTTACTGCCCTAAATGATCGGCAACACAAGATTTCAGTCAACCTCCTTGGATAAACAACAGTGAAAACAAATAAACAAACTAAACCAGACGTGTTTGCGTGTTTATACACTGAGTTCATCATGGTGACACTTTGGATTTTGCTCGTGTGCTTGTGACCGGCTGTCTGTCTCACCGACCTTCCGTTATGCTGATAAAAATCCTCCTCGAACTCTCGGATGGTCTTCCTTAGCTTCTTCTTCTCTGCTCTGGCTTTCCACAGCTGTTCCAGCAGCTCTGGCCTGGAGGATGATGGGATACATGAGAACATAGTTACAGACTCTGACAGGTCCTCACACCACCGTTAACGCCAGACACAGGTGAGGAGTCGGCTCGACACCAAAAATGGGCATTTTTTTTGTATATGTTAGCATGTTAGCTTGGCAGAGGTTAACTGTGTTAGCTGTGCTAACGCAAACTGACACGACTGCTCTGTGCCAGATGTCTCAGTTTCTCCGTGATTGGCTTTTTATTTTTTTAGGGTGCTGAATCCGGCTTGGCCAGATTTTAGGAAAAGGCAGAGACAGCGCCCCCTTCAGCAAAAGAATGTGACAACACCTCTCTAGTGTTTCAGTGTCATCAGGGTCCGATGTTTTGTGGACATACACGTCAAAAAGACACATTTTTTTAGTGGAAGGGATCTTTAAATATGCGCGGCTTTCACCCCGCTCCACCGCTCGCTCTACACTCCGTTTCTCGTACGACATTATCATCATCTGTTACAGGAGAAGGAAAAAATACACCTGTACGACGTCTCAGTTCCCTTTTTTTAAAATTTCACTGAGCTGCTGCGGCTCGCGTAAGACAGAAAAAAGTGTGGGCATTTTGTATAAGACACAGATGCACTCTGGGTTAAGCACGTTCTCATCTCGTGGTGTGAGCGGCACCCGGGGCGACTTTGGAGCGGGAGATGAGGCGGCGCTCTAGCTGTTTTAAATAAGCCACTCCGTCCAAAATGGTCACGCTCTGCTCTGTTCGCTCTGCTCAGGATCATTTCCAGGCTACAGACCTGAACACAAATGACAGTTTAAACTAAGTCACTGCTCTGTGAGACAGGAGGAGCACAAGAGGAGTGTGTGTGCGTGTGTGTGTGTGTGTTTCTGTGTGTTTCTTACATGGACGAGGCGTTAGAACTCGACAGCCGCAGGTCCAGTGCCAGCCTCCCCGACCCCTCCTCCAGCCTGGCTGTCATTGGACAGTTGCTCTGTTTGTCAGACTGGTTCTGGCTCCTTACTGGTCCGTCAGTCGGGGTCACGAGGTCGACGGCCATGATGACCTCAGAGCTCTGCATCTCCCCGCCGCTGCTCTCCCCCTCCTCCTCCTCTTCTTCGTCTTCCTCCTCATCCCTCTCCTCCTCCCGCTCCTCTTCTTCTCCAGCTCCTTCTCTTTCTTTCCGCTCATCCTCCTCCTCTTCTTTGATCTCTTCCCAGAAATGAGAAGTTTCACCCTCAATGATTGGCTGGAGGGTCTGACTTCGCCTCTTGCTGGAGGGAGATACCTGGAGGGGGGGGGGATATTATTTGTACACTTCTACTGTTTGAGTGCATAAATTAAAGTTTGTGATGCCTGTTTGGTGAAAACTACTGCCGACGACAGCTCTCTGAGACAGTTGTGACTAAACACTACGACCTTCCTGGAGAGAGGATTTGTTCCGCTGCTGTTTTATTAGACAAAAGGACAGATGACTGAGTTTATACACGGGAAACTACTGGAAGATACAGACCAAGATGTTTGTGTGTGTGTTGTTTTACAACGACAGATCTGCCGGCGTCCTCTCAGCGAGCGCGCCGCCAACTCGAGTGCGACAGATTTGATGCTGTGTGCGTGTGCACGTACTGTGACAGGTGTGATGCTGACTCGGGTGAGCATCTGTTTGACCAATCTGTAGCGATCGTAGAGAGGCTTCACCACCAGACGCTCCTCTCTGGTGACCTGGCAGACGGAGAGGGAGAGACTCTAAGTGTGTCTGAACGTTACAGAACGAAAGACATCCACGCGGTTCAGCTGTGATGACTTACAGGTCGACCGTGCAGGCCCTCGTAGTGCAGCAGGTTCTTCTGTAGGACCGTCTTCTCGCAGGACAGCTGCTCCTTAGTCATCTTCTACAGAGACACACACACTTAATCGTGCCATAATGACGTTTAGGGCTGCAGCTATCAGTTATTGAAGTAATCAAGTATTCCCACAATTATTCCCACAAGTAATCGAGTAATCACATGAGAAATATTGTGCGATGTTACTGCAATTTTTTTCATTACATGACCTTTTCTTTAATTAAGCCCAATAATTTTATTTAAAGAGAAATTAAGACATGATGTCTCTTCCATGAACAGCTGGTTTATGTTGATGTTTTTCCTTTCAGCTGCTGCAGCGCTGAGGAAGAGCGTTAGCTTCTCTTTACAAAAGCAGCACTGTAACGTTAGCGGGCTGATATCCTGAAGTCTGACTCTGGCATTTCTCAGAAATCTTTAACTTATCTTTTACTTTAACTCAACATGTTCTGACCCGACTGTGCCATTTGTCATCCCGACGCCACGTGCAAGAGGCGCACACGCGGCTGTGATCCTCTGTCTGCAGCTAACCTTGATGTCGTCAGGCCAGCCGTCCTCCTGCCTCTTCCCTTTGACCCTCCGCTGGATCAGCTCCAGTGTTTCCTCTCGGCTGGGGCGCTGACCTTTGACCTCCACTGCTGCGTTGTGCGCGCCTTGGTCCAGTGTGGAGCCGAAGCTCTTGGGTAAGGTGTTGCTGCGCGGGCGGGTCTGGGGGCCGAGCTCACTCTCTGCACGGTGTTTGGCGTCTGGGGGAAGGAGGGACGCAGAGAGGAGGAGAAAGATGAAGGAGAGAAGCAAAGAAACAAAGAGACAGGAAACAGAGGAGGAACCAGGACAAGAAGACAGGAAGTAGAAAAAATGTGACAGTGTATTAGGAACACAAAAAAACAAAACTCACGTAGCCGGTTTGTGTATGTGTGTGTGTGTGTGTGTTTGTGTGTGTAATACTGCAACCCAGTGGGCAGATGCAAGGTTTGGCTGCTTACATCTAGACGTGATTAAAATGGGTTTTATGGTTAAGCGACAAACAATAGATCACGATAGATCATTAAATCACGATTATTTTCTTCTTGCTGAATCTGATTGCAAAGTGTAACTGGATCGATCATCCTCAGCAGCATCTTGTGCTCAGCGAGCAGCGGCGTCTGCTGCGATGACATTGATCCAACCATAACCCAAAACATAATTAATTAAAAAAAAAACATATTATCTCTTACACTGGGGACTTTATTGTCAGAGGATATCAAAGTTTTGTGCTTGCAAATTAATGGCAGGCTAATCTCAGGGAAGATTTGAGTGCATTAACACTATCTGGTAAATTTAACACCATAGCGTTGAATTTACCAGAAAAACTCTAGTTGTTGTTTTTTTTTAAAGTCTTCAGACATAAAACAAACACATAAAACATCTTTGACTGGATGATCAGACATGCAGGAGTCTGACAGACAGCTGCGTAGGTTAAAACCAGCCAGACGACAAGAGGAGAAAAACAAGCATGCTTAGACAAAAGAGAGAGAGAGCCCAAACACAGCGAGCAAAAACCTCTTCAGAAACACTTTTCTTACAGCGTCTCAAGAAAAAACAATCATGTGACCATATTCAAAGGTCTTTGAGTCAGTCTGAGCTTATAACACAATAGGGTTAGTAGCTAAACGAATAGATCGACTATAGGCACTGGGTTGGTTGGTCATTTTCTAATTCTGCCATTTTATTTTGCCAAATTAACGGTTCGCCTTCTTTAAAATTCTTCTTAAAAGCGCCAAAAATAGAAGCTTTAGATTCTCGAATTTTTTGGGGGGCTCTGATTCCCTGAAGCCATAAAAAGAAATCCAAAAGATGGTGTGCATGTTGTCGTCTATTGATTTTCAGTGCAGCTCTGCCACAATCGTTGAGAAAAAAAATAATGATCTGAAGTCCAAAATCTAAATGCAACATGCAGCATTTCATATCCGAAGCTTATTTTTCTGGCACAACCCACTTGGTCACTGCGTGCAAAAACACTGAAAACACCAGTTGGTGGGCTGACGGCGGCTGGCTGGAGAATTTTAAACAAACCGCCCAACCCTAACACAGCTGTAAAGGTGTGTACACACCAAAAGGAAATTTAGTTTGTGGCGAAATGAAAATAAATACGCGGCCAATGGCATGATGCGAGAGCACGGTGGGCGCCACGAAGGAGCCGAGAACTGACGCACGTCTTAATATTTAAATTCAGCGATTTGATTTTTTTTCCGCTTTAGCTGTGTACACACCCGGGAGACAGACTTTACTGCTGCCAGCCGCACACAGCGGTGACAACTTACTCGCCAGTGACTCTTGTTCAGTACGTTAGCTCTAAGAACACGGTTAGCGTTTGCAAAAATCCTGATTTTATTGTCCTTGTTGTTTTCTTGTGGGCACAGCATTTACTGTAATAAATGTTCAGGTTCAAAGAAAAACTAATAAGACACAAATATTCTTTCTTTGTCCTTTACTTTGTCCACTTATCCCTTATGTGACTGCGTTGGAATAATATCCACAGTTCTCGTCACAGTAAAATATCCTAAATTTTTTTTTTTCTTTCAATAACCTGGTCACCAAACTTCAGTTTTTTTTTTAGGGAAAGTCCGAAACGAACGTGCACTTTCAACAGAACATGTAAGCAGGAAGGTGTCACACTGCGCCTGTGACTGTCAGTGGTGTACGTGTTGTCTACTTACGGAGGGGTTGGTACTTACTGAGGTGACACGGTCTACAGCTCAGGCCTGAGTAGGGGTGGAGCGGGGGGGTGAGTGTGTGATGGGGAGGTGAGCAGATAGAGGAGGAGGAGGAGGAGGAAGGGGAGAAGGGAGCATGGTGGCGTCTGTATGAATGGAGCAAAGCCTGGTGCCTCAGCGTGCTTCTGGGTAAAAGGTGGTGCTGGCGTCCTGGTTGGCCGATCAGTCAATCAATCAATCAATCGGTCGTTGGGCGATAGGAGGAGGAGGAGGGAGGAAAGGGGAGAGCGGGTGCTCGCGTTATTGTTATTTTCAATTTTGAATTGAAACAGAGTGAGAAATGTTTCGGCCACTGCGTACTCCACAAGGAGAGCCATCACCTCACATAGAGAAGGTGGACGGGTGTCATGGGGTTTGTTCAGGAGGGCGACACGATGGATAAGAGACACGTCCAAGTGGAGCAAAACATTTTCACACAGAAAAACATATGTCGTTATTTACAGTCTGCTGAGTGTGTTTTAGAGCATTTGTTAGCAAGGAACACGTCTATGAAAAGAAAAAAAATACTCCCGAAGCCTCAATTTGGATTCTTATCAAAAAGCAAATTATTCCTTTATTAAAAATTCCTGATATTGCCGAATATTCTGCAAACTGTTCATGAGTCACTTTAAGTCTTATCCACCGATCACCTTACCAAATTCACCGCAGAGGAAATGAATGTGGGTTCACAAGGACGCACCAGCACACTGGAGGGTGGGAGCATGATAGAGCCACGTCAGCTCCTGCAACTGCATGTCTGTGTGTGTGTGTGTGTGTGCGTGTGTGTGTGCGTGTGTGTGTGTGTGTGTGTTAGACCAGGACACATGCAATGTTGTTACAAAGGTCAAAGGTTCAGAGTAGGGAGGGTCAAGCTGTCCAGCATGGAACAGGATGGCACACAGACACTCTAACCTAAAACACACACACACGCGCGCACACACGCGCACACACACACACACACAGACACTGTACATGCATGGAAAAAAGAGAGAGTGTTTCTACCTTTGATCTGCCTGCGGATCTTGGTGAGGTCAGTCATCCATTTGAGGACTTTGGGGTTAGCTGCCTTGTCTCCATGAGAGGGCTGCATACAGAAGAAGAAGAAGAAGAAGAAGAAGAAGAAGAAGAAGAGCTGGAGTCTTAAACAATTCACAGATCTGTTTTACAGACAGATACCGGTGCTGAGTCTTAAAAAGGTGAATATTAAGGGATGTCCCTGTGATGTCTGGGAGATGAGGGAAATAATAACTAAACAGAAAAGAGTAAGCTGGGGGAAAAACGGAGGGGAGGGAGATAGTGGGATTCAGGGGATTGGATTTCCACTAACAAACAAACACTTCTACGATCACAACAGTTCTGTTTTCACCTTATAGTTCCTCTCCTTCTCAAACTGCTCTTCAAATTGTTTGATTTTCTTCTTCAGGTGCTGAAGCTTCTTGGTGAGTTGGTGGGTCACCGAGTCTCCTCCTCTCATCGCCTCTTTGGAGCCAAACGACGCTCGCCGCGGCCTGGCGTGACGGAGGACACGTGAGTATGAATGAACCGCCCGCAAATTCAACAAAATCACACAGTTCTGCTCCAACTTGGGCCATCAAAAGCCCAAATGTATACCACATGGATCAGAATCTGATATAATCTAATACTGGTGAGTCGGTTGCACCCGCTCGGCTGAGACTCGCCGTACCTCTGTGCTTTGGTGGGTGAGGTGGCGTCCGGGTCTTGCTGGAGGAACCGCTGCGCACTGTGTGCTCCAAAGTCAAGAAAGCGGCGTGCGAGAAGTGGAGGGTGGGAGCGGGAAGAGGAGGGGGAGGCGTCTCGCCCTCCCTCCTCCTCATCCTCTTCGCCTTCCTCCTCCAGGGGCAGCGGGGGGAGAGGAACCATGCGACCGGCGAGCGGGGAAAGTTGCGCCTCTCCGCTCTCGTTGTCGTCCTGCCAGGATTTAAAAGCTGGGACAGGATCTGGAGACAGGATGAAAGAAATAAGAGGGAGGAGTAAGAGCAAGTAAACGGAGGTCAGGAAAGGAGGGAGAGAAAATATGACTTCTTTCTAACCTCAACCACGTCTGTACATGTTAATAAGACGCACGAAAAAGCTGCTTGGGAGGAGACACATTCAACAACAAACTCATTATCTTCTCTCGTACGCTGCTGACTCACTCTTCGCCTGAATAACAGCGTCTTGACTGTCAGCGTTTTGCTAACAAGCTGAGTCGACAGGAAAAAAGGAGGAAGGTGAATGAAGGGCTCGAAAGATAACGAGACGAGGGAGGAGGAACAGAAGCCCAGTCACGAGAAAAAATGTTTTCAGAGAGGAGTGACCTGATCAGTGCGACCAGAGACCCTGTGGCAGGAGGGAGGAGCGAAAATGACACCAGCTGTGTCATCACATCTTACGAGAGGAAGAGCGTGTCGCATGCCGGGATTTGTTTAGAATAAGCATCACAAAAGCAGTAAAATGTGAGAAAATATCCGGTACAGCATCCAAACCAGAAATGATACAAATATTAATAAGAAAGGATGAAAGGAAGGATGGGTGGACTGGTGGAGCAGATATTATTTCCTTACCTTGTCCTTCTTTTTGCAGATGCATACATGAGAAGTCTATGGGAGGGAGGTGGAGATGGGAGGGGGGCGACGCTGTTTGGATGGAGGGAGGAAGAGGAGGAGAAAGAGGAGGAGAGACGGGGAGAGAGACAGTAGAGGGGCTTGAAGTCAGTCGTTCGTATTTTCACTCACCAACGTTCATTCAAAGCGTGTGTGCGCGTGAGAAAAACACCCAAACGATGCCGAACGTGAAACATTTCCCTCAGTCACACCAGATGTTTCAGGTTCAGTCATGGCAGAAACGAAGGAGACTCACAGCAAGTCCAATGAATTCACAGAAATATCAAGGGAAACCTTTAAAAATGCATTCGGCTAAATGTTACGTAATTTAAAATGATCCAAGTTTCTTCAGTTAATTTTGGAGGATTTCTGCTGTATTGAACAACGGACATCGATCAAGCCTCGATGCACCGACAGAAAAGAGATTTTAGAGACATTTCAAACAACATTTCTCTGAAATTTTATGACTGAAGTCGACCAAACCTTTGGAAAGACGTATTTCATAAACATATCAACCAAATTCACATCTGTTCTGTCTGTTTTTATGTTTTAATAAAGTTTTAATTCAGCAGCACATCACAAAATATCAAAAACTGTTGACAATTGTTGTTATTATTGTTATTATTATTATTATTTATATACACTTTGCTTGCAAAGATCACAGAGCATCTTTTGATAGCCGAGGCAAGCTGGTACCCACCTTCCCACTGGTTGTCAGGGAAGAGCTGGAGGTGGGGGTTGTGGCCAGAGTTTGGTTGGCATGGTAACAGGTGGTTCCTGTTGTTCTCGCTGGTGTTGGCGTTGTGATCACAGCGGCACGAACTCAAGTCCTGAGAGGTGAGTCAGGAGAAGATTAAAGAAACAAATCGGGCGGATGGATGCTGTAACGTACAAGATAAGTGATTTATTAACACTTAATGCAACTTACACAGCTTACGGCGTCAGTGTGAGTCTGCTCCATGATGACACAGGGATGATTGTCCTGCCTGCACATGACAAAAAGAAACAAAGATCTGAACAACAGCTGAGGAAGAGTCACACCGCCAAAGGACTTGCACCTTAAGTCAGCATTTTGTCCTTTAAACTTTGGTCCACTTTTCTTAAATAGGTGTTTAACAGCAATAAAACACTGCCTTCCACATCAAAATTAGCATATTATCTTTAATTGTTGACAACAATTAGTTCAGGTTACAGAGCTGAGCATCATTATCGATTCTCATTCCCATTCAGTCCTGATTTGATTTGATTTCCGTTTCCATTTTTGTCGGCTGCATCTCAGTTACAAGACCGAGTTCACTAAATAAAAAGAGATTCAAAAAGAACCATCTGACACTGGACATTGTAAAAGCAAACATCTGACCTGCATATTACTTCTGGCATTAAAACTTAGTTGAAATTGCTTTGGAGGCGATCTGCCTGTGTAGAACTTAATGAGACGCTGCTCTGAGTTTAAAATCTAATTATTAAAGATGCTTAGTGACAGTGGAAGAAATTCACCTACGTTCTCTAACACTGAAAAATAAGAAAAAAAAGACACTTGAGCATTTTAAACAACTTTGTGGCCATTTAAATATATTTTTCTGAGTTTATAAGGTACACCTGAATGCATCATGAAACTATCCACTTCTCTTAGAACTAATGGAACACAAACAAATCAAACATCTACCTTCCTCGTCAAAATGATGCCTTAAGTCGACCCAAATGTTCCTTAAACTTTTAATTCTGGTCTCGATACTTAAAACACTGATTACACAGCCACTTTGCACTTCTTCTAAGGTGAGACAGAAGTCAATAAAGGCTTGAAAGCAAACTAATAATCAACCCAGCCCACCTGGCAGTGTTGATGTTGTTCTCAGCATCAATGACAGCCTCTGCGTCCAGGTCCATTCCCGAGCTCTCCTCTAGGGGGGCGCCAGAGTCCAGAGAATCCTGAGAGAACGCAACAGCAAGACTTCAAACAAGAGCAGCAACAAACAGGAATCTCGCATAGAAAAAAGTGTTTCCCTGCTCTTTAAATCTTCACACATACTGTTTGATTTCCTTCAAATATTAGGAATTATTTGTGCTTTGTTTTAAATGGTCCTAAATGTTCAGAAATACATAGTTAAGGCCCTCAAACTGTCAGAACTTCTACGCTGCGGGTTAAAAATGAACCGACTTGAGCAGCAAAGGTTCGTCAAAGTGAGAATGGGAAAGTGGTGAGTGTTTTTAAAGTGGTGGCCATCACATGACTGTGGGGAACAAATGAAATACAGCGAGGAGCGGCGGCGTGACGACTCAGTCTGTATACATTTGATCCACCGCACATACAGCACATATCACTGGTATAATGAATGCTATGTGACGACACTAAACACCGTTTGTGTGTTTTATAGGTCTGTGCACGTGTCGCCGTCGTTCTTTGGCTCTTGGTGGATCTATTTAAATAAGTGGGTCAAGATTAAAGTTTAAGAGGTGACAAGTTTCTCTTCAGGCCCAGGACACGTTTCACTCGGTCTGCCATGTTCTCTGCCCCTCACCTCCCTCCTGCTGGCTCGACACTAAAATGGCTCTTGGGAAAAGAGCCACTGAGGTTTGAGGGGGTGGGGGGGTCGGAGGTGGTCAAGGGAGACAGTTGGATTCAAGGGATTTGATTTCCACTAACAAACAAACACTTCTCCGTAATGGCTGATCTTAGAAATGAAGAGAAATGGTTGTCCTCAGAGACTGATGATATACATGTGCACAGGTGGGACACATTTCCTCTACGCGCTGAAACCACCGCTGTGATTTAAAAATGTGATCGGACTTGACGTGTTACAAGGAACCGACAGCGGGCGATGCAGAAACTCTGTAGTTAAACCTCAGGCAAAAGTTTTCACCACATTCAGGTCGAGGGGCACTTCTTGAGAATATTTCAGCCTAATTTTATTCCCCATGATGATGAGTTAATAACAAAATACTGCCTGTGAACGTGATCAAATTTAAAGATCTGAGTCTACATTCTTTAAACTGGTCTGTTGTCGTTGTTGTGCTTTCTTCCCCGGTTCAGCCATCAGAGCAGAACAAAGATGGACTGTGCTGGTGCGATCAAACATTCAGCCTTGGAACGAACAGACACACAGACACGCAGACAGTAGGGAGGTTAGCTATGGGAAATATGCTGTGAGCCCACACAGCAACTGGTCAGGATCTGCTTATTGCCTGTGTTGTCATCTGATCGCACAGTCAGTGAGCGAACGCTGAGGAGGCATGCGTTACTAAAATTTGTATGTGGGAGAAACGGGGTTGTTTAGCGCAGTTTCAGGTGTGTGTGTGTGTGTGTGTGTGTGTGTGTGTGTGCGCACTACCAACACTGAAGGTGTATGTGCTGTATGACTCCGTCTCGCACAGACCTGTGTTTCTTTCTGACTTTGCAGTGTGTGCTGCTCAGCCTGCGTGAGCGGGGTCTCCCCTTCTGTATCGCAAGGGCTGTCCTCAGGGTCAGTCTGCTGCTCTTCATCTCCACGGCAACCCTGTTCTGCAGGCTCACTGGGACTCTCCCTGAAAACAAATAAAATAAAATAAAATATAAAAATGAAAGAAATCTGAACAAAAGTAATAAGTTTGTTTGTATTTAAAAATCTAAAACACTAAAAATGCCGCTGTGCCTTTCGGCAGGAATGTACGTTCACATGAAGCCTATTTTAGCACGCTGTGTAAAACTGGACATCTTGTTTTGTCTTCTAGGTGACTGACCACCGAACAGCTGCTCCCCTCGACATGTACAGTTTGCTAATTAACACCACAGCTGTCAACATGTTTACCGGTAAACTGAACCATCTGTCTGGCTTTGTGCCTTTGTACACAATGTTCACTATGACAAAAATGTTTTTTTTTGTTTTTTTGTTTTTTTTTTCCAATCATCTGATGCCGTTTTCAGCCCCTGAGGAATGTTTGTAATGCATGTTTCTATCAGCAGGTGCGTGGAGGGAAAAAAAACAAAAAAAACCAAAACACAACAATTTGTCTTTGCAGTTTTGGCGAAGCTGAGCAGAACTTCAGCGAGTACACGCTCTTGTACTTGATCCAAGTGTATTTGCTGCCATATTTGTGTATGTTATGCCTATGTGTGTGTGTGTGTGTGTGTGTGTGTGTGTGTGTGTGTGTATCATGCACCCTCACCCCTGGCTGTCGTAGTTGCTGAGGTCTTGATCTATGGAGGTTTTCAGCTCAAAGAAATGCTGCTCCACTGCAGCCCTGATGGTTCGCTGAATTATCCTGGGGAAAAAAAATACACAAATGTATGAAATTAAATTTCACGTTTCTGTGTGCATTCACATCGTTGGTGTGTGTGCTTTAGTCAAAGAGAGACACAGAGCACTTTAGGGGAACAAGACAGCAATATGAGCAGGTGGCAGCAATTTTATCCCAGCTTTGTGAAATGAGAAAATAAGAAGATACAGGCAGAGGGCAGCGTCTGGTGGGCCACCATGACTGAGAGGGTTGACTTGGTATCTATACATTATTTGGTTTGGTTTCATTCGTTTAAATGTAGTTGAAATGTCACATGTTGTCCACTAAGCTTTACAATTTTTTGAGGCTGAACTTTGGCAAAGCAGTGAGTGATTGTTTAATTGCAGTCCGTGTTAAACATCGTGGTAAGTACTCAGTATGATTGTAGGCCATGTTTCCCCGAGTGGAAAAACTTGAGTTGACTGTAATAAGCGTAAACTTTAACAGCTCAGTTTCACGGGCGCTGAGTTTTCATGGGACCAAAGTTAAAAGTTTACCTGAGTTCACTGAACCACTTTGGATGATATGATCATGTTTGCTCTTTTCCTGTTGATTCAGTCAAAACAGCCAATTAACTTATCCAAGAGAACACAACGTAAAATAAAACAGCTGTATGTATGAGGTGGTTTTATGCAGTTCAGTGCAGATTTGAAAGAATCAAACTTTTTTCCCCTGTAATCTGCATTTCAACATTCACCACTAAGAAATGCAAACCAACAACATGCCATGTTAAATTGAATATTTTGTAACAATCTACTTTTTTTTCTTACAAATACGAATAGAAGTACTAAATTAACTGAACAGTCTCTTCTTGAGGTAAATTATGAGCTCCTTTGTTGCAGTTGTACTTTGTTCACTTGTTTAATTAAGACCTTTATAATCAGAGTAAGACTTAGCAGTAGTGGACACACAGGTTAAAACCTTCATCTCTGAAACCACATGCAAGCCTCCTCATTTAATCCTACATGTCAACAGCCTTTTTTAATGAACGGAAAGAGCTCTGATAACTAATTAACACGCAAAAGACGCGTTGACCTCTATCCCAAATATAAGAAAGTACCCGGTAATGAGGAGTACAGAGTAAGATCAAACATTTTCAGAGCTCAGTAATCACTGAAATAGATTATTTTCCATTCTGGGCAGTTTATGAAGTCCTTATTAAGTCAATAACTTGGTCCAGTTCTGAGAGGATTAATAATGTTTTAACTAGCGCCAGGAAGCAGCGACGGAGAGAGGACATCACAGCCTATAAAAGGTAACAACCGCAGTCACACTGAACTCTCCGACACTGACATGCGACGGCTGATCCGCAGGCTCTACTGAGACTTTATTTAACTTGCTTGACCACGTGTGTGTGTGTGTGTGTGTGTGTGTGAGTGTGTGCGTGATCATAATGTAGTCCCTCCTCATTTACTCTGGCTTTGTGAGGGCTGCTGGCTTTGTTTCTCCTCCAGCACAAGGTGAAACCTCGCAGAGAAAGTCATTAACTGGAATAACTCCCAGTTATCTCCGCGCTCCTTCACACCAGCTGCTGCTCCTGATGCGTCGTACTTCATCATTTCTACGATTACGCAGGGTGTGTTTGGTGCGTGCGACATATTTACACCTATATGACCACGTGATTTTGAACTGGGAGAGTTGGAGCTGGAACACGGCTGCCTTTGGACTTCACACCCATGGCCTTTTAAGGTAAAACTCCTAAAAGTTTTGGCCGGAGGTCAAATAAATGTGTGCTAGTTGAAGACATATCAGCCAGACACCTACACAACTGTGCTCACATTCCCCCGCGCTGAAAGCCCGCCTTCGCCTGCAGCAGCAACTCAAGCTCTCACTGCGTGACGCTCTACAAATAATAACTATCCATCACACACAAACACAGTTACCTAACGCATGTGCTCGCAATCTTTTTCATCCTTAGACACACAGTCAAGAGAAAAACCACGAGTGCCGTTGAAATCCTTCCAGCAGGGGAGAGGCCTTTTGAACGCATCCTGGCATCCAGAGGAAAGTGACAACACTGAAGGAGAAGTTTGTTTTTTTTGCACATTAAGCCTCGCAGTACGGGCATTAACAATCACATGCGATGTTCTACAGAATAAGTACGACAAACGGCGCAGTCCTGAGAGCTGGAGCTTGTTGATGACGTCACCACTAGTCGAAAACAGCGGAGGTTTAGGGGAATTTGCCCAATAAGGTCGCTTTAAAAGATGAGACGATTGGCGAATGTTTAGTGGTGTCCTCTCTAGTGCCAGAACTACAAAGGAGGGAGAAACCTGCACACTGTAGCTTCCTTTATGTGCATTTATTGGCACATTCACCAGAGTAAGTTAAGTTACGAGCACAACGTTTAGTCTGAAGAAGAACGTTGCACTTAAAATGTCACTCACTGGTGGATGTGCCAATAAATGCACATAAAGGAAGCTAGTGTGCGGATTTTTCCTTTCTTTGTAGTTCTAGTTCTGTTGCTTGATCCGGCACCTGCCTTGTATTTCCTACATGTTCCTGGCTACTTTGTATTGTCCTCTTATGTACCGGGCACTGAAACACGAAGTTGAACAGCTTTTAACCCAGAACCGGCGGTTAAGGCAGCTTCACGAAACAAACAAACAGCCGTTTTTCCGGCTTATTAGCTGCTGTTCCACTTTGTGTTTTAGTGTCGGTACACGAGAGGACACCACGAACAAGCGTTTTTCGACAGAGCCTCCGTTGCTTTCAGGCGCCTCAGCACTGAGCTCCAGCTCTCCTGTCTGCACCGTTCATCTTAATAATGCCGAAGAACATCGTACATGATCGTAAATATCCTTATTATAAGGCTTAATGTGCAAAAAAACAAACTTCGCCTTTAATGTGTAAAACTTTGTAAAATTGTTTTGGTCTGTTTTCATGTCACGCAGTAATGCAGAAGCCTTGGCAGTCATCTGATGGCTGACTTCATGTCTTCGGGGCTCTATGTGCAATAAGCCACATATAATTCTTTATTTTTTTTTTAACAAAAACACGAGAATGTCTTTCCTGCTTATCACTTCCTGTTAACCTCCCACTTCTCTTCCAACCCGACTCTTCACGGCTGCAGCACTTCTTCTTCCTTGGTTCCTGTTTTCGTCTTTGCTTGGTGAGCAGATTTCTCCATCTTCACACTTCAGAGAACCTGATCGTCTCTCTCTCAGCCCTTGTTCACATTTTTGTTATCATTCTCTTAACACCATTTCCTGGCTCAAACTGCTTTTTAGAAAGATTTTCTTTCCAATAAGCTGCACATAAAATGACTTTTAGATTACAGTTTGCTGGATGCTAGAGTGCAGGAGCGTGTGTACATTAAGCGGTGCCTATCGATGTTATGTAAATGGATAAAATTACTGATGTAGTGTCTACTTACTCAGCAGAGTCAGCAGGCAGGATGGATAAAGGGGAGAGGTGGGAGCTGCAGGGAGAGAGAAGAGAAAAGGACAACGAGGTCAGAACATCACGCACTCCTCAACTCCCTTTCCCAAACGGACGTGGAATGACCTTGGAGGGCGTGGATGTCGGACAGCGGGAGTCAAAACAGGGAAGAAGAATGACAACAACCGTCAAACAATGAATACATCCGTCTGTACTTTGTGTTACAGAGCTCGAGCACAGAGTGTGAGCTGAGAAAGAACGAATTAAAGATGTGCATGAGTCTGTGTTCTTGCTACAGATGTCTCCTAATCTAAGATCTCTTGTGACAAAAAACAATCTCATGAAACGCACCACACACACACACACACACACACACACACACACACACACACACACGCCACTCTGGGCTCTGGGTGGGCAGATTGTATTTAGGCTTCAAAGCTCCATCTGCTAAACCCCACTGATCAGATAGAAGGGTGTGTGTCAAGTCATATTTGTTATTCAACATTCCTCTATAAGCAAGGAAGTGTGTGTGTGTGTGTGTGTGTGTGTGTTTGTGTGCCTTTGGCATGAAACAGGGAGGTGGCTGAGATGTGTCCGTTGATTCAGCAACTACACACACACACACACACACACACACACACACACACACACAGAAACACACTCACAGGCATGCCAGGACTTCAGATTTATGTAACACTCCTACACGGACAACACAAGGTCATTCAAATTAAGCCCCAGTCCACGGGTACGTCTCATTTCAGTTCACTCTTCACAGCGTGCATGTGTGTGTGTGTGTGTGTGTGTGTAACTCATGCCATCACAAACAGCAGGAAAAGCAGCTGATGTTATGCAAGCTTTTTATCTGGCTGTATGTTGGCTTTCCAACACACACACACACACAGAAACAAACGCGCACACACCTCTCATGCAGAAAGAGGCGCTCAGGTAGATTGATAGCGAGTGAATTATTAATGGCAGACAGGATGTGATACTGTCCTCCATCTTTCTCTTCTAATCACTGACATTCTCCGACTTTCTCTCCTCTGAAATTTGAAAACAAACGTACCACAGTAACGAAAACAGGTTGTCTAGTTCTCTTGTCTTCGTAAGCGGACTAATTAGTTATCACTTGGATATCAGCTTCTGACTTTGCATAAGACCAACATCTATTCTGCCCATTTAACCTAAAAAATCTGATTAAAATCCACAATTTTAAGGAGCTAGCTTTCCTCCAGTCTTTAATCGTTTGAATTTTCCTCTTTTCTTCTTCTCTCCGAACACACCGCACGCTCCCTACAGCAGCAACTGTTCCTTCAAAGCAGCGATACCATCTGACAGCGGAGCTGCACCTAATGGACTGCACTGGGCGGCGGCTTCACTAACTGCAGACGCTTGATAGGGATCAAACAGGCCGTTACACACTCTCCGTGTGTCTTAAATAACAAAGATAATATCTGATCGTACAATATTTAGCCTCTGAAAAAAAAACTGTGAGGAGAAACAATACGCTGGTAACTGCTCTGACAGACACCGGCGACATTTTTAAGAACAGCTGGAAAATATGTGACGCTCTTTAAAGACTAAACTCGGTTTTGCCGACACGTAAAGCGAAACTCCGTCTCATCTTTTGGAGTGATTACAGCTGTAAGAGACCCAAAAGTCAGAATCAGAGAGGACACTGGGAAGCTGCTTTTTGGCTCTAACGGGGTTACACAGGATGTTTGTTAGATTCTCCTTCAATTTGATACTTATATTACTTCTAATTCACAGTTTTATTAGAGGAGATTATATATAAGATCTATTGAGGTTATCAAAAATCTCAAATCATAAATGAACAAACCCAAATTTTATACATCAAACATATTTGACACCAAAGCAGCGTTCTATGATGAAAATAGCGACTTCACTAAATTGCCCCTTATGTGATTTGAGTCGATGTGGGTCCATCTTACACATTATGTGGGAGTGTCCGTCAGTTAAAAGTTTCAAGATGTCTACTTGACATGTTTGGTATATTAACTGATTGCTCTCCAGCATGTGTGCTGCTACGTGATGATTCAGTACAGAACTTCAACCATGTTTATCAGCAAGCGCTGCTGCTGAGAAGACGGCAGCAGTTAAGTTAGTTACTTTTTAAAACCTTAATTTGATCTGTTTATTTATTTTATCTCTGTTGCTGAGATGACGGGGGCAGGCCACGCCATGCTCGAGGCGAGGAAGGAGACGCGCATCAACAAGTATATGAGCTTTGTTCACTTCTGTCCGTGTGTGGTGGAATTTAATGAAAGACTCAGAGGAAAGTGGCAGGTCAGGTTTTTATGTAATTCTGTTTTCCTGCATCTGTTATTGCTTTTATACATTATTCTGATTTTAATGGCGATCACTGCTCGATGTATTCCTGCACACTGTGTCGAAAATTAAAAGAAGAAGAAAAAAAAAAGGTAAAAAAAACCCAACAAAAAAACAAACAAAGACGTGCGTCCGAGCCATTTTAAGGCATATGAAGGCTAGTCTTGTGTTTTTTGGTGATTTGGGCCTCAAACTGTTTCATGTGCATACATGCCAAACGAGCACTTTACTGGCAGATGAAGGTTTTCAGACACGCTCCAAACAGGCCAGAGTCGATGAGCTCTGCAGCAGCAGCGTAAGACAAAGACAAGACCTTGATAGCAGCTTAAGGAGTCACATCGTCGGCTAGCTGAGCCTCGGTAGTGATACAGTAAAACCTTTTAAAGTGACCTACGCAGACAGTCACGCTGCCTTCAATGACGTCTCACAGGCCAACAAACGGTCAGATTGTTTTTCAAATTAGATTAAGCAGCAATGACTGATGCCATTTTTTTTCAGTTGCTGGTATCTGGAAGCGAAATGTTATCACTGGCTGACCGGAAATCAATCAAAACAAAGTATTGAGCATTACATCATTGTTATTTTAACTGTGACCGCATTCTTAAGAGCGTCTGAGGCTGGTGGCAGAGTAACATTGTTCTTTTTGGCAGTCGCTCAGATTACATCAGGCTAATCTGCAGTCAGACAGATTACTGCATCACTTGAGTTCTGACTAACGTGGGATTTATTTTCTATATATATATATATATATATATATACA
>JAQLOL010000026.1:21078793-21090865 GCA_029783665.1 Naso thynnoides
GTTGTCCGTTTGAGATTGTCAGTTTTCAGAAAGAAAGAAACAAAATAAGAAAACATTCGAAGAAGAATAAACACATTTAAAACAGTCATGGTTACAAGTGTCCATTATATAAGAAGGGAATATATACGTCTATTTTTATTAAAATGAGTATAAATTTCTCACTGTGTCATAATTCATCCATTTCTTCCATTTACTGACAAAAACATTTTCTCTTAATCTGAGCTGAGAAGTCAGTTTTTCCGTCACATATAACTTTCTAACAATTTCTAACCACTGTTCAACAGTAGGGGGATCAGTCTTATACCAAGTGCTTGTTATTGCTTTTTTGCATGTGATCAATAATATCTTGATCAACTATCTATCATTACCAGCTAAATAATCACATATACTTCCAAGATTCATAACTTTGCATTCCTTGGGTATTACATATCCCAGAATGTCCTTGATTATAGCATGAATTGTTTCCCAGTATGGTGGAATTTTATGACATTTCCAAAAAATGTGTGTATGATTTGTGAATACTGATATAACGGAAAACTTTTCAATGTGAATCAAATATCAGAAACGAAATTATATGAAACACAGATCTGTCACCAAGATGTCCAAAAACATCCACTGTATCACTGTGTGTGTGTGTGTGCGCGTCTCTATCGCTCACCGTGCTCCTCGATGTATTCGACAATGTGTTTCACCAGTGCAGGAACCTCGTGGCCACTGATTGTGTGCGTGAGTGTCACCTCCTCCAATGGAACACCAAACACACGCGTGGTGCTGGCTGAGCTCCCGCCCTCGTTGCCTGGTAACGGAGACACGCTCTTCCTCATGGCCTCCTCCTCCTCCTCACCACAACCCCACCGAGACCTCACGTCTTCAGGGGGAGACAGAAAAGCAAAGGCAGGGGCATCAGACAATGACGCAAAAGATAAGAGCCTCGGAAGGCGCTGCAGCCCAGCATAAAACATCACTTTTGAGCTTGAGTCATGCTGACACTGCAAGCCAAAAGAGTGGAGAGAACACAAACGACAGTGAAATCCACAGAGACAACAAGAGTGATTAAGCCACATTAGCAAACCTCCAGTGCTCAAATAAGCAGAACACCCTCAAACACATGGGAGTGGCTCGTTTACGCATTCTTGCATTTTGTGAACCTCCCCTCCTGACATTTCCCCGACAAAGGAGGAGTGGCAGCGGAGAGGGGACAATCAACAGGTGCAATGGCCAGCGAAGGTATTTACAACTGGTCCTTCAAGATGGTTGAAATAAGGACAGGTGGAAGGGGAGGACAAGGGCAAGGGTGTGCATGAAAATGTAAGAGGTGTGAGCTCAGCATGAAATTATTAAAAATTATGTGGGGAAAGAACTTGAAAGTATTAATATATGTAGCCCCATTTATATCAACAAAAGAAAACTGAAAAAATGGAATTTTCCCATTTTTAACAGCCCCTTTGGCTATTGGAGTATAGATTTCTACATTTACAAAGTGCACTTGAATGCACCATGAAGCATTCCTTGTGTGTGTGTGTGAAACTCCGACACAGACAGACACGACAACTCTGGAGCAGCAGTGGCAGTAATTTCGCAGCAGCAAGCCACAAGACCTGTGTGACACTGAAGCGTAATGTGTGACAGGGGGTGTGTCACCGCGCTACGACCACTGCCTGCACATTTATCCCATTAGTGTTTCTAAAACCGTCAATTTGAACCAAAACCGTCAGAGGAATTCCTTTTTATAACGAGCCCTAATGTCATGTTTGAAATCAAAGGACCAGTGGGTGTGTTCCATGTGCAACTTCTTTTTTCCCCACAGGGAATGTTTTGGATTGCATAAACGTGATTCAGCTCAGGTGAGGTCAGCTTTTTTTTTTTTATGTATTTGTCCAGGTTATTGTTTCATAATCATTATTTACCTGAGAGTCATTAGCTCCCATCCCTGAAACATTTGTTACGTCCTCCATTATTGTCATCGTCTGAGTGGAATGGACAATGGAACGGAAATCAATGCGAATCGAGCTTGAATCATTCTCAAATATTTCTTTTCGAAGTCTGACTTTGATGACGGCCTGTTGGAGAGTGACACGAATGCAAACAGTGGCAGATGGCGTTTCACTCTTCACCAAACGTTAGTAAGAAAAGGAAAAGAAAACGTTCTGATTCAATTAAAAAGGCCTACAGCGCATCTCAAATTCTATTGTTCTTTTAAAAATATAAAACAGTATTACAGTATAGACAGACTGACCTGTGGAAATATATCTAATAGTTTCCTACTTTCAGTCTCGAAGTCAAAACTGAATTCTTCTGGGGGAAAAAAAGAATCAGGTTGTTTTAACTTGTTTTGACACATGAGGGTTTTGCTCACAACGCACGCCGAGAGCATAATGACGGTCAGACAGCATTTTTCTGCTCAGAACGAAGTTTTACTTGTTTGAAGGGCACTGATGTTTGCTCCTCCTCTCACGCTGCCGATAACCAGTTTAAGGGCAGTTTGTTGTTTTTTTTTAAATCCTTGGCTTCTCGTTAAAGACAGTGTGAAAAAAATAACAGAATCATCACACAATAAGTTGTCTTAGAGTGCAAGTTAGGGGCTGATCTTCAGCTGTATTTTTCTAATATTTTAATTAATGAGATGATGTCATGATAACAATGTCCTAAGTTGTTAGATATTTGATGTCCAAGTGCAGAAAATAGGCCTTGGATATTGCCCAATGTGGAAAAAGTGAAAATTTCACACAGGAAATAACAATATCCGCCAGCAGATTTGATCAGTTGCAGCTAATAAACATTATTTCTGGAAGCTGGCCAATGCACATTATGAAATGCTTGATTTTTTTTCTAGTCATTATCTCTCTCTGTATGCCACAGTCAGTCCTAATGGGTTTGGGCAAAGATGGTTTCCCTTAAGAAAGAGGCTCCACTCTGTGTTGTTTTAAAATACGAAAAGACAGAGTGGACTTTCAGGGACTTTTTTGCTTTTAGGATAATCCGACTGAGAAGTGAATGTGCCGCATCTCTCACTTTCAAGCAGATAATTAGCAGTTAACCAGGTAGTCGTCGAGGGTAAATAACTGACAACCGGACAATCTGATGAGCAGTGAAAGTGTCCCTGTAATAGCTTACACATGTGCAACAGATGTGTCTGCGTGTGTGTGTGTGTGTGTGTGTACTCACCGTGTAGCAGTGAAAGTGTGTCCTAGCCTCTCCTCCTCTGACCAGTGAACCGCTGAACCATCTATGGCTGCTTCAGGTTGTGGCAGAAGATGAGCCGGTAGTTCCTCATTGACAGACCGCTAATCCCTCTTGCAGGATTCCCTTCTAGCAACACTGTGCAGGGACCAAGAGCAAAGACAGAGGAAGGAACAAAGACAGGGGAGATAATGGGAGAAGAAGAGGGCAGAGAAGAAAGGGTGGGGGTGGAGACAGAGGTTGAGGAGGGGGAAAGAAGATGGAGTGTTTTCAAGTAACAATTCTTGGTATGTTCACAAACATCTTGCTTGTTATTTTCTACCGCACCATAATGCAACAGAGTGTCAAGCTGTACCACATCCACAGCTTTTTATTTTTGATCTTCTAACACCCGCTGCCAAGCGTTCGCTCAAATAAAATAGAACGGCGTGCAAAAAGGGACGTTTTTACATTAATAACAGCAACAACAGCAGTTTCTCCTGTGTTTGGATTTTATCACATCTTCTGATTCTGCTCAATGACTCTCATTGTTTTTTTGTTGTCGTTTTTTTCAAACAACTTTTTACAACTTTTCGCGTAATTTCGGAATTACAAAAAAAAAACAGAATAGTGGTGTGTGGCATCGATTTTTTAGCACAGCCCTTGTATTAGTAGAAAAAAAAACACATTAAATTTCAACAGTTTTAGGGTAAGAACACATTTGCGTTGAGCAAAATTATTAACTTAACTTAGTAAAAATCAGCAGTTTATCGATTGACAGAAATTAGACCTCATTAACACAGACTCATGATGAGTTCTATGCCATGTGAGCATACCAGTGAGCTAATTTCTTCTGTGTACACACACACAGACTTTCCTCCATTTGGGAAATTAAAGTACACACACACACACACCAGCTGTTTACACATGAACAAAACTCAGCAAATGGATATTCAAGGCAATTACTTAGAACCAGCAGCAACATAGAGAATTAATGCAATAAATCAGCCAAGTGCTTACTAAACCAAATGCAAACTAGCCAACTTTTTTATTATTTATTACAAATGCAGACGACCAAATGATTCAAAATGAGGAGAGGCATTTAATACATACCAACACAATAAAGCTAAAACATCGCAATACACAATTTCATTCCGACATCACATACGTGTGATATTCAGGTCGGTTTTCCCACCATAGTCTGAATCAGAATCAAACAATTATAACTAACACGTGTGTCTGTCTTCTTACGTCTACGGTTCCTTCAACAGGCTGAACGAGGCTCACGCCCGTCCCCGAGGAGCTGGTCCTCTATTTATCCTGCTGCTCTACATTTTTTATTTCTTTGCTCTTCTTCCTCTGTAATCTCATCATCCTACTTTGCAGTTTGACACGACAGGTTATCTGTTGCAGGCAAAGTCTGAACACATTTAAACTGTCAGGGTAGAAAGTGTGTGTGTGTGTGTGTGTGCTGCATGTCTGTGCATGTCCGTGTGCAAAATGTCACCTTGAATTTGTGTGTGTTAGGTGTGTGCCTGTTAACTGATGCCACTGTAAAACAAAAGTGTGTGCAGGTGTGTGCAGGTGTGTGCATGCTTGTGTTGCCGCTGCTACAGTATATGAATATATGCGTGAATGAATGAATGAATGAATGTGTGTGCTTGATTAGACTCTCAAGTGTGTGAGGAAACTGTGTTTTAAGGCTCTCCCAATCAACTTAGCTGGTCTCTGTGGGAATATGACCACACGGTAAACTATTAAAAACACGGACAGTTCTACTTATGGGAGTGTTATTAAATCAGAAAGACACCGAAAGATACGAGAGATGAGAGAGAAGAAAAGAAAAACAGATATGACTACCAGACGCATGACCATGTTAGCTAAGCTTTTAAATATTGTGTCATTTACAGCTTATTTCTGAATGTTTAAAGCTAAAAATAAACTGTCCACACACAATGTTATTTCAAACAACTCATGTAATGACTAAATGAACAAACAACCGCACTTCAGACGTGTGCCCATTGGTGATTGGACCATATATCGACAACTGGGGGGGTGATCAGCGATGTTTTTTCCTACGCCAGTATTGATATTATATTACTAACACTGAGGGTATTTTAACTAACTTACTATCTAAATTAAGATGTAAAGAAATAATCTCTACAATTGGCGCAATACTTTGCTTTTAGGAATATCTCCTCCTCTATGTCCAGAAAAGCAGAGGAACAGAAAGAAGCAGGAAAAGGGAAAATTCAGAGTGAAGCAACAAATCTCTTCCTTAACAATCCCTGTGTGTCTTATGTCTCCTCCGAAGGTGTCTGTCTCTCTAAAGTCAGCTTATTAGTTTTAAAGATGAAGGATAAAGTATTTGCTTCAGGTGGTTTTGATTTATCTCTGCAGAAGACGTTAAATCACTAAATTATTAAACTACCCAAGGCTCTTCAGACATCGTTCAAACCGTTAATAAAATCCAGCTCCAGATCGCACAATTCAAGATTCACACTCACAGCTTTTAGTGGATGTTCCTTCAGTATTCAGCTGAGTAACAAAGCTCTTTAAAAACTGGTTATTTTATTACAAACATCATCAAGGTGCTGCCACACATTCACAGCCATCTTTCAAAGCTCCTTACGTAATATCGCACATGTAATCCCGAACAGATGTACGAGGCTGCTTACGAATTCATAAACAGACGTAATGGATAGCTGCAAAGAGACCTGAAAGCTCAGGACTGGTGGTATGGTGCTGAAGGTATTGAGCTACACAGAAAAAAAGAAGAATTCAGATTATTAACTTTTCTGAAGCGCTGAGGTGACTGACGAATCAAGTTTGGCCTTACAAGGCCTCAGTCTGACCTACTCCTCATTTTTTACTAAACTGAAAAATATAAGATTAAATCTGCTTCCATGTGCAAGCTACGTTGAGAGAAATATTGGCACAGTTTTTATTTTTATTTTACTTTTAATAGTTCAAATTTGAGCGACACATTTGTAGGAGCCGCTGGTCAGCAGGACAGACCACTCGGCCAACATGGAGGAAGCTTTCCTTTAAGCAGAATCAGAGCATCAAAGCATTTCGAACTTCTTCTCAGTTTACATTCACTCGGGCTGAATGAAACTCATCTCCACTGGTCAGTTCACAAACACTATCTGGCCGCTAAGTTATTTGCTTTAACAAAGACTGTGACCACACACGGCTCGGCCTGCTGTGTCCGGACACGCACTGTTTTTGTAGGGATAAATGCACAGAATTCTAAACTGCAGCACTGAGGCCAGTGTCCACATAGTGTTTTTTTGTTGTTGTTGTTTTTTAAGTTGTTCTCGATGAGGACAGAGCGTCTGCAGCAGCAGGGAAATACATGGGGGAAAAAAAAAAGCGCAGCGTCTTTTTCCGAGGGCTCTGTCTTCTGAGCGCTTTGAGTGCTTCAAAGTTTGACATTTTTCATCTTTTTAGAACAGCGGTTGTGACGTTATCTGCACTCTTTCAAAGAGCAACAGATCGGTGTGTTGTTTCGCTGATAAGTCAGGACTCAAAGATGGAGGTGATGCTGGCGTTGGCCGTCTCTGTGTACCCAGAGCTGTACGATGCAGTATGTCCGACAAAAGACAGAGAGAAAAGCCTGTGTGTGTGTTTGTTCTCGTCGTGCACCCACATCTTCCACGATCCCTGTCTGTCTGCTACAGCTGTGACAGTCGGTCCATATCATTATTAAGCTCATCATCCACACAGGGTATGAGGGAAAGGACTTTCCATTTCACGCTCACTCATAGTAAAGAATAAAAGATTTTAAAACAGAAAACAGAGTGTAAAAGTAATGGAGCAGTGTCGATCACACAGCGGTCCTTGTCCAGACACTGTTGTTGTGGCGTCAAGACGCATGTGCGGCGTTTTTTCTCTCAGCGCACAAGTGGTTCATTCAGCACGGTTGAGCGCTACGCCAGCACATTTCTGCCCAAACAAAAAAAAAGTCCTGCGGACACGGACCCTAACTGATGTAGGTGATTTCTTTTATGTCATATTGCCGTTAAAGAAACTCGTACAGCAGTTTGGCCAAACGTTTCAGTTAAGACCCAAAGTTTGAAGCTACTTTGGCCTCTTGGAGGCAAATATGAAGAAAAGGATCTCCTATCTGAAAATTTTATGCGTTGCTGGATGATCAGCTGAACTACTTTCAAGTTTTCCTATTACCTTGGTTCATATAATGTTTCCAAAGAGTTAGCTGAGCCCTCTAAAGGCTTCCTCCAGCGTGAATTATTTCCAAACCCAACTGAACTAGCACTGCTGGGTCCTAAGCCTCTTTAAAAGCTAGAGAAAATCCCACTTCTGAAGTTAGAATGCTTGTATCTGATCAGGGCTTTGACTAAACAAAATCACAAAAGGGACCAAACACCAGATGAGTACGTGGATATAACATTTAACTACATGTCATTTAATATAATGATTATTATGGTCTACAGTTTGACTGCCTAAAGAGCACGGTGCCGTGGTGCAGACACCTTTTAAACAAGGGTGGTCTTGTTATTGCCAGACTCGACAAACTTTAACAGGCAGATGAGGACAATGACACTTTAGATCGGGGAACTCAGTGTTCCCAAATCGGCCGTGCCTACCGTGAAAACTGACCCTAAAAGGCCTCAGTGGTGGGGATTTGTTTGGTAATGGAACAGTCTAGAATGTCTCTGTCCGTGTTCCTGTCTGTCTGTGTTTTAATCCCTGGTATCATGCTTGAAAACCTCCTGCTCAAGAATGAGAGGCATTGTTAGAGGGAGAGAAAGTAAAAGTGAGTGAGAGAAACAGAGAAAAAAAACCAAAGGAACAGAGGAAAAAGGGGCCAGCACATACCATGAGAACCACACGGAGACGGTTAACAAGGGGAGACGCAACTAAAGAACAAGCTCAAGCTATGTTACAAAAATCAGTTAGCTTATTCGTTTCAGCGAGGCCACTGCGATGACACAGCAGCAGTGCAGGTACGGAGTGTTATGCCAAAATATGCTGTAATCAAAGATCAAAGATGCGAGGCCAAATTTGTGGTAGATTATTGAGTGACATAAAACGGGTAATTCTCCTGTTTATACAGCCATCATCTCGACTAAATTAGCTGTTGCATGAAAACTTTCGGAGTTGTAAAATTATTTCATTGTGTTATAAACCAGTTATGCAGTGTTTCGTTATCTGCAAAGCCTTCAAACCCACTGATCTAGTTGTCAAACTCGCATTTTTAAAACATACTTTATTTGTCTCACTAAGAGTTTTTACAAAGCAAGTTTTTCTCTCTGATTTGTCCCGGAAAAAAAAAAAAAAACGTGCAAATCAGTCAAATTTTTTTTCACCCTCATCGCCTATCACTCGAAGTCTCACGTTCCACGAGCTGTAAATCACGAAATCAAAGTATTCTGTGATGCAGTAAGTGTCAAGCGAAAGATAAGGTGAACAACACCGAAGAAAAGTATCATCTACTCCGTGCACTCACCATAAAATGAGGCAACTCTTTCGATGTTGAAGAAACACTAAAGGTACAGATACGCCAAATCTGTCGAGGAATGTCAAGTTGACGGACTGTTCGCCGTATCTGAATTTGCGTAATCATAACTAGACCTGTACTTTACGCAAGGGGTCCATCTGATGCAACGAAGCGGACTCAGGAAAGTACGATCAAACCGTAAAACCAGGCAGCGCTGATCAATCACGAAACAAGATTCTGCTACGGCATTGCCTATTTCTCGCTTGAAATGTTTTGAGAAACATATTTTAGTGTACTGAAAAATGAGAACCGGTCCGCCTTCTTGAAACGATACGAGCCAAAATCAGGCACCACCCAAATCAGAGAATGTCTATCCAACAGTCTTCCAACGCTGCGCCGCCCACTCACCGTTCCGTTGCATCGCGATCCATTATCGCCGGATTTGGTGCATCTGTACCGTAAGCTTGTTTATTAGATGCAGGAGGCGGAAATATATTAATTGTATCATTCAGTACTAGTCTGCTGCAACAAAGGTAAAGATTAGGTTTACTTTCTTTTTCGTTTTTAAAAGACGTGAGGAGGAACAACCAAATGTAAAACAATGTATAGCCTGGTACGTAGGGAAGCACGATATTATCGGTATGACGTTGGTATCAGAAAATATCAGAACTTTCACTGACATGCGTGGCCACGGCCACCCTGCAAACCTGTTGTTTAACTAGAAGAATCTATTTTAAGTTGAAAGTATGAGCTCCATTAAAAAAAGGGGCACATTTTTATTTTATGCACGACAGAGCTCACTGTCCGTCACCAGGCTGTTGCTGTTTGTAACTCTAAAAAAGGCATATGAAGCTTGTTTTCATTGTTAAAAATACCTTTTGGGCATTATGTACATGTATTTCATAGAAAGTGCTTTCAGTTTTTTGTTACTGCATGTCTTTATTTGAAAAAGAATACACTTATCATGTATAGTAGAATCAAATATTGCCTGTCTCGTTTTATGTCTGTTTCAGAAACAAATAGGCCTTAACTGGCGAGACTTGGTTTTCTTTACAATGAAAAAAAAGGTGTGTATTTATCAGTAAAAGTATTATAAACCGCTTAAATGAGTTTGGAAATATTGGCATATCTGATACCAGCTAAAATCTAATATTGTGCATATCTGATGAAATGGAATATATTTGGAAATCTCAACTTATCTTAATTCAGTGCAAGTTTTCATAAACAGCTGTGCCACAGTGGTGGCAGCAGCAAATTGAAATGAGCCTACTCTTTATCAGATTTCCGTTAGTTTCTAAAAGAGGCAGCTGCCCACATTCAGAGATGAAGGCTGCACTGCAGTCTGCAGGTCGGCGGCAGTTAAAACAAATCTCTTTAAACACAAAGGCCACAGGTTCAATGCCTGAAATAACAACATGTTATTTGACCTTGTAAAGTATTCCTCACTGATATTAAACCTGAGGAAAGGGTTTTTCATTTTGAGGCAGTGAGTTAACTGGATCCCGAACACAACAACAAAATAAACAGAAAAGACAACACAGCAAGTATTAAGGGAGGAGACGATGACCAGCACCTTCACGAAATTTTTTTTTAACAGAAATACGACTTTCCTCATTTGTTTAAAATTAATTATTGAAATAAACACTGCAGATCCTAACCAAAACCCTGTGCTTCAACAATCAGAAACATACATTCATATTTCATAGAGACAGTTTTATATACATCACGTATGAGAATAAAAACGTTGTTATGATCCCTCTGCCAAACAGCCTCAGCTCCATCAAAACAAAATGCGCGGCCAAAAACAAAATAAAATATTTACAAGAAATTATAAATAAATCAGCAGATTTCCTCCACCTTGCATCATGTTGTTAAAACCCAAAAATAGAAGAGATCAAAGCGGTTTAACTCTGCATAGTCTATCACCACAGGCCAAACTGTCATCGCCGACTAAAATCACGGACGTGGAACGTCTCAGTCGGAAAGGTCGGGCAGCAGGAATTCGCTCAGAAGTTAAGATCGATCCGATTCCTGCATCAAAGCCTGCAACCCCTAGCCTGAGAGAAAAAGCTAAAAGAATGCATCAAGGTAAATATATATCAGCTGCACGAGGTAAAGCAAGAATCGACAGAGAAAATGCTCTTTTCTCAAAACAAAAACATCTCTAGCAGTGAGCTGGCTGTGTCTGTTGGCGTGAATCTTTATTTAAGGGGTAAAACAAGCAGAATCATCCCAAACACTGAGGGAGAGAAAGAATGCGAGCCAGTCCACTCTGAAAAGATACACCCCATGACTCTGACGCTCGGGATCGACTTCCTCGTACTTTCCAGTACGCGCATGACCTGTCACATACAAACAAGCACACACCTTTTAAAAAAAAAACAAAAATAAGGGCAAAGGTGGTATGTAGAAGTGGGGCTGGTATTTGCATGAGCGCAGAGACCAACAGACACAAATCTCCTCCATCAATCACTCGACACATGACTGAGATCCTTTTCTGCTGTGTCACGAGTGGAATGAAAGCGATTTGTCACACTGTGTCCCAACAGTGTCAGTGGCAAACAAATGCAAATATGAAACTACCAAGAAAAAGTCCCTCATTGATTTATTGTTTACAGCCTTAATGATGCAAGACTAGCAGGTGTCTCCTTGTTCTTTATTTCTAGCGTGTTTTCTAGAGTCAATCAGCCCTCAAAGTGCTTGTGAAGGTTTGTGTAACATGCGTTAATGCCCGGGAGGAAATAAATTCAGGACGAGTGAAAACAAGTCGAAAAGCACCTCCCAGCATCGCATGTTTAAGTGGACCGCTGAATCGTCTCATCTGTCAAGCAGCCATCAAGATGATCATGAGGAGCTCAAAAAGACAGTTTGGACAAAAAAATGCAACCTGTTGCATGATGGGAGGTAATTGGTTCACTTGTTAAAGAAAAAAAGCCTCAAGGATGAGACCGCGGTTCTCTTTGGGTTAAAAGTATCTCAGATAAACTTCTTTTGTTGTTGTAGGAAAAAAAGGAGTCACCTTATAATCTGGATTATCCTGCTTTTGGTCCAACGTAGTACGGATGTATTTTATTTGTGAACATTTTTAATGCCATTACACGCACAGATGGTTATGGGAAATATTGATTTTCAACTAACATTTACAACATTTAATGAGTTAGTCATCAAGGATGTTGAAGCTGCATAACAGAAGTCCATTAATAACCTTCTTAATACAAAGCAGCTTAAAGGATTAATCCGGCGTAAAATGATCCCAGGGTCTTTTTCTGAACGGACACTCATCAAAGAAGACCTCCGAATTAATCCAAAAGCAAGGAGCCTGGTTGAAGATTTTATTCCAAAGAGTTTGTTGTTTGTGGCAGTTTGGTCCACTATAAGTTGATATTACTTCCAACCACGTAGTGAATAGTTTGTAAAATAGTTTGTAGAAATCTTCAACCAGGCTCCTT
>JAQLOL010000026.1:21111242-21124351 GCA_029783665.1 Naso thynnoides
TTTTTACGGTTGTGTGAAAAAGTGCTTCAAGTTCTGCAAAGTTTTGAAGATTTTTTTTCCCCCCAACTTTCCCACAAATGAATTGCTCCTCACTAATGAGTGCTGGGGGTAATTACATCATCAGTTTATTATCACACTGTAAATCCTCCTTAATGCTTTCAGCGCAGACGACAGGATGTTTAATGAAGCCTGTACGGATGCCAAATATGTCTATTATGGTCTGAGAAGACACTCATGGTGCATTTAGAATTGTTTATCTCAGTGTCAAGCAGCTACAAACTGTGTTTTATACTGACCTGCAGTGCATGCCAGCACAGAGATGAAGACAGGAGGAAGATGTAAAAGAGGAGAAAGGTGAAGACACAAGATGAGTAGGTAAATGAAAGGAGAGGAAAAGCAAGAGAAGAAGAAAAGGACAAGGGATCAAAGAGAAGAAGCATACAGAGGACGAGGTGGACAAAGATAGGGCTGGAAATCGCCAGAGGTCCCATGATATGATATTATCACGATACTTGAGTCACGATATGATATTATTATGTTATACTGCAATATGTTAAGTATTGCAATATCATGTATTTCAATTTTTTTTACCCTTTTTTAACTGCAAATCATTTTCCCAAAGTAAAACTTTGTCATCATCATCTATTTCATCTAATTAGATAAAGTTCTTAGTCTGTCAATCTCACCTCAACGATTTTTTATTTAATTCTTAATTTTTTAAATAAGTTTTATTACCTCACCAGACAGCGAGTGCTGAGCACCATCTAGTGGGCTGGAAAATCAAAGGATTCTTGTAAAATCTTTCGCCCTAAAAGTTAAACTTGTATTTTCAACGTTTAGTAAGAATTTGTGTAAAAAAAATGTCGATACTTGGTGTCTATGAATCAACATTATATTGTCACGCAAAATATCACAATATTACGCAGCATTGATTTTTTTCCCCCACCTGCAGACAAAGACGGAGAAAGAGAAGAGAAAAACAAACAAATGAAGGACAGAAAAAAGAGGTAAGAGGTCGGTTATATAAGGGCAAACATGGACATGCAGGAGAGATACAGAGCAGCAGAAAGTAGGAGACTGAGAATAAAAGTCTCACTCACAAAATCATCTTCTCTTGGCAGTACGGGTGTTTGGGTTTGATCTCCAGCTTCTGAACATCCTTGTATCTGATCTTCGGTCCTTTCCTGGTGCACCGGCACTTGTAGGCTGTTGAAAAATCAAACGCGAACGTGTGTCAGACTGACTTTCATCATCAAACAGAAACATAATGAACTTGTAACGCAGGGGATTTAAATATAATGGGACCTGATCATGTGGAAACTCAATTACGTGACAGATTATTAAAGCTGGTCTCAGAATTACATCCAGCTATGAAAGTGACGCAGACGCCGATGGGATGGAAAAGTTAATTCCTGATGATTTGACAGCAAATTGGCTCTCCATCAGTTCCCCAGTTTATCTTTAAAGCACACACTGACAGGGAGGATTACCAGATCACTGTAACTCACTGCTGAAACATCACTGGTTCTTTCATTCAGCTGCTTAAACAATACAGTGCACCGGGAGAATGAGTGAAATCACCTATAAACGTGAAAAAAACAATACATAAATGGAGGCTCAGGTGGTTTCAGCAACATGAACCCATTTCCTGTCTCGTCCAGGTCAGCTCAGATGAAAGAATTCAGTTTACTTTTTGTGCGTTTTCCGATTAGTTCGCTCAGGAAACGGCTGTAAGTTAAGGTTGCATGCAGTCACGCGTCTTCAGCATCGATACATTAATTCATTTCAGTCCAGCTTCAAAGCCGACGAAATGAGTTTTGCTACATGCGATGGGAGGTGATGACCTGGATAGTCCAAGGTTTCCTTCATCCATCACCTGTTATTTGTCCTCGCCGCCAGCCACTAAATCTGTCACGACCCCCACAGTACAAACACACACACACACACACACACACACTGAAGGGTTAATATAACCATGCATACTGTATAATGGAGGTTTTGATGGGGGAGGAAAAGGCTTCAACACTTTAGCCAATGAGAAGAGACAGGGTTTTCAGGGTTTTACCCTCCTAATTTGTTCCTTTTTTCCTCACATTTAAGGTCTGGATCGCCTTCATGTTTCCTTTACTTGAGTTACTTGAAAGCTGCATGTAAGTTGATGATTTGTAAGCTGCTGGTTTTCCCTGCTCCTGCAAAAAAATATGATGCTTTGCGAGCACATTTAGGTTATATGTGCTCTCCAAGAATGAATAACAGCTCTGGAAACTGCAGAGTTTTTCCAAAACCAGCTGACATTTGCAGAATGTATATTAAGAGACATTACAACAAGATCTGCAGATTGCTTGTGCTAAAAAAAAGATCCTCATCAAATTATTATGTCAATGCATTTTTTTAAATTCTATTTTCTCCCGTTTCCAGACCCTCTCCCCTCCACACAGCCGCTCAACTTCTGGCTCTAAATTGTCTTGGCGACATGTGGCGAGCTTCACCTCACATACTCTCAGAGTTTCAGTTTTTAAACTGGCTCCTTATTGCCAACTCAAGGCTCAGAAGAGTGAGATCTTTTTTTTTTTTTTTTACACCGCAATCAGAGTAATCGCTGCATGTTTACGGATAAAATGAGGTTACGAACTAATTGCTGAACTGAGCTTCGTGAGAAAGATTGATGGATTGCGCGCAGCAGGTGGCATATTTGTTGATGTCAACATAAAGTCATTATGTAAGCACCAACATGCAGCGAACACACCACTTTCACACGTACATGAAGTTGTTTTCACGATCTGAGGTGGAATTTTGGTGATCTTTGACACCAGCTTCACTCAAGTTTTTGAAACACACGGACTAATTGGCACTTTTTTAAAAAAAAGAAAAAAAGTTGGCACTTCAACCATCACTTCATCATACGCACAAAACAAAGTTAATCATGCATCCTCCTTTCAGTGCAGGTACATCATCGTAGCTTCAGTGCAAAATCCAAAGTTTGAAAAGAACTAAAAAATGACAAAAAAAAAGTGAAGTTTACCTTCTGCGCTCAAGAGGTACAAGGCCACCACCAACAAAAGTAGCACCGCTGTGCACCGATGCATGACTTCACGCGTGAAAAGATGTTTCCCCACAAAATCCGAGCTGTGAAAAGCACTAAAAACACAAAGACAAATCGACAAGAAGTCTGTCGAGGCACAAGTAAAATCCACTTGCAGAGCCTGTTGGATGGCAGAACTGACGGCGCGCCAAGAGGTTTCAGCTTTTTGGAGTCCCTTTGGAGCGCTGATTGTGCAACTCCGTCTGTGCGCCCTGGCCGCTCGGATAAGCCTCCAATCAGTCGTTTAGGTCTCTCTCTCTCTCTCTCTCTCTCGCTTGCTGTGGAGAGGCAGGCAGCAGCTCTTTTAAAAGCAGCCCGCGGTCCCCTCCTCATTAATATGCACGGCCAGGCAGCGAATCAAACACTTCTGGCCAGCGAGGGAGAAGTGGAGAACATGGAAAGGGAGGGAGCGAAGGCAAAACAAGAAATGCGCACACTGTCCACCAAAAAACGGGACGAAGTCACGTCTGATGTGGAAGACAGTGACAGAAAACTTAGAGGGAAGTAGATTGACGTCATGACAAGATGCAGGACAACAGCTGAGCACAGTGTTCAAACAGCCAAGGAACAACAACGGGATAACTACCATCTGTTTTTATGAGAGACTTTGGTGACCTCTCTGTGTCCAGTTCTGTTGATGAGTCTAGTAACATAATGTCTCTGAATATTTGTGTGTATCAGCACTTTGCTGTAGCAGGTGTGCTTAATGTGGACTAGCTCAAACACTAAAAAAACACAAGGTGGTAAATAAACAAGTCACAACAAGCACACTAGACCATTCAGAGTTGTTGGGAAGCTTATCCGACCACTTAAGGTTGAGGCAGGCTAGCACTTCCCATTGACTACCAGTGTTTGAGCTAAGCTAATTAGCGGTGGGCGTCTCTTCCTTGTTACTGCAAGCACAGTTGAAAGAATGGGATCTATCTTCTTGTCTGGAACTCCAGAAAAAGAAAAAAAAAATGTTGTAACCCTTTAGTACAGTTTTTACTTTTTTAACTCCAGTTTTTCCTCAGGGGGGTCCTCCACGCTGGGAGCTGTATCCGGTCTGCTGCTGGGGGTGCTGTCCCCGGGTCCCTTCGGCCAGGCTGGTTGGGGGGGTCCCCACCTAGGTGTGGGGGGTTCACCTGTCTGTCAGGGTCGGGGGGTCCCAGGCGCTGGCGCCCCTAGCGGCCATAGTCTGCGACTCCTCCCAGAGTGGATGGCCCCAATGGTGGCGTTTTCCACGATCCTCAGTGCCATGCCATGTCTCCCTACTGTCAATGGTGAGTGTGTGTGTGCACGTGTGTGTGTGTGTGTGTGTCGTTGTGTGTATATATGTATACTTGGAGGATGGGAGGGAAGGGTTTTCTCTGTTTTTCTGTTTTTTCCTTGCAATGTTTTTAACTGTTGTAAAGCACTTCATGTTACATCTTAGTTGTATGAGAAGTGCTATAAAAATAAAGTTTGATTTGATTTGATTACACAAATGATAGTTGAATATTGTGTGAATAATTCAATGCCACTTAAATTATTTTTACCTCTTTCCGTTCTTGCTTTGTCATTTGAGGTGGCAGCAATCCTGTTTGGATACTTCAAACAGCACATAGGGCCTTTCTCGAACCAGACCTTCCTCTCACTCTCAGACAGATTGTACTCTGTTTGTAGTCATCCCCTCAGCTACATAAAGCCCCCTTCATTAGGTTGTAGGACATCAACTTGGGTAAAAACTCTTCTCTCCAGTGGAAACAGTGGCTTTCCATGGTTTTGTACTGGCATCTTTTTGAAGCAACAGTTCACAAAACAGAAACATTATTGCCATAGTTTATTTCTTCACGAACAAAATGGGGACAAATCCAATTTATGTTTGACTCTAGCTTTCTTGAACGTGTATCCAACTGCCTTTAATGACCAATCCACAGCTGCAGGGCATTCTGCTCTGTGTATATGAATAAATGCAGCCATTGTGTGTGGGGGGGATGCCATCATACTGAACCATTGGCCTGTAAGAGATAGCCCTGAGAAGAAGGTCTGACACCTCCCATCAGGGACACTCGGATCACGGGATCAAACAGAATTCATCACCATCCTGCAGTGCATTTTTAGGGATTTGTGTATGTGTGTGTGTGTGTGCTCACTCTGTCCTCTCTATGTGTGTGTTTGTGTCCATCCTCCTGACCTGAACACTGATGCAATCAGCTCCTGTCATCACTCAAACAAGCGACCATGAAATGTCTGTCTGCACCATGGACCTGTGCGTGTGTATACAGTTTGTTCATGCCTGTGAGCGTGAATCGACATGAGGATACAAGTATGCATATCTGTAAAATGTAGCTTAATGTGTGCAGTTTTGGGACTTACCTTGAGTGTAACCTCAGGACAGACTATGTAACAGTGATTGTGTTTTCATGCACAGTTGCATCGAGCTATGGTTATTACTTGATAAAGCAGTTTGTTTGGGTGACTGTCCTTGTCCCATTATACAAGAGCTAGGGGAGAATTAATGTACTGATGGAAGTTCAGTATGTGCAGTCCCATAGGTGGCAATATGCCCACTTTCAGCTGGCTGCTAATGGGCTTTCTTCTGGTAGACCCTGTCAGTACCCACTGAGTCCCGTGTCGATGTGAGTCGAGCATGCGTGAAAATGTCCACCATCTCGGACAGCTAGCTACAGCTACACTACTTGGACAAATCACATATGGTAAATAAATGCTAATATTAAATGTTACTGATTAATTTTGTACTATTTTCAACTTTATATTCTTGTTTGGATTACAATTTGAGTTAGTGGGAAATGCATGTTTTGCTGTCACTAGGGCCAAAGCTGTTTACTTGGCTCTTATGTAAACAACTCTGGCACGCTAAGTAGCCTACAAAGCCAGCGCTAGCCCTATCTAAGCAAGCAATGGTGTTGGCGCGGGCAGGTCTGTTAGCAAGACTAGCATGAGCTTTACTATGCAGCCAGACAAAACAGTTAGCATTTGCATTCAAATTTGAATTCTGTGAGGGTTAGACATCAGATATGCTTTAGTTTTAAAACATTAAACCTGATTTTGACCGTCAAACTCAAATTGTTGACATGTGTTTTGTCCAACCGGTGTAGCTAGCAATCCAAAATGGTTGACCTTTTTGCGCATGCCTGACTCACATCGATGTGGGACTAACATCGGGTACTGACAGACTACATTAAAATACCAGCTAGTGACAAACGAGTAAGAAAGCAATGAGTGAGTTGCATGTCGAAAGGTGAGAACACTTTACAGAGCTGTACATTTCGTATGTGGGTCTACTCTACAATTTTTACGCTACGTCTACTCTACGCTTTTTTCTTAAATACCTTTTTGTTTTCTTCCTGGCTTTCTGCTTTGAATGCTGTTCAACTTTTGGGCCCAAGGCGGCCGCTGGAACTATGGATCACCACAGAACATTTAGATCAGTCATGAGTAAATTAATCCCCAATGGCGTTATCTGGGTGTGCTAGTCGGACTTTGAGAAATTCGACATAGTTTGATTTCAGCTCAACTAACATACTTACTTGAGTTTTCAAAGTATGGTGTTAGTCAGACTAACACAATACTGACTGTTGAAGTCTCTACATGGCTCTGAAAATCCACAAAAAATCTGTTATTTAACCCAACGAAGCCAAAAATGTTTCCTGTCTGAAAATCCTGATGTCTCCGTCACATACAGAAAGAAATCTAAATCCTTCCTTTGGTCCTCTGGTGATACAGTAAACAACAAAAGGAGACATGACACCAGCTACTGATTACAGCAGACTGTGACAGATGAAGATGCAGGTGACCCCTGCAGGATATTGATGCCGTGTGAATCCATCTGAAGTATTTCTGAAGTCACGATAATAGACATCGGTGAACTGTCCGTTCCAGTCTTCAGCTGCAGTGACTGATAATCAGTCAGACATCTGTTGTCTCCATCCATTAGATCACTTCAGCTTTACTGGATACCAAAGGAAGGGAAGGAACGGTAGGTTGTAATGAGTAAAAAACAACAACAAAGAATTTCATCCAAAAGGAATCTGATTAGAAATGAAGAAAATTCAATCTTTTGTCATTTTTAATCAGTCAAAGATGGTGGTGGTCTAGAAAAAGGTTCATAGACATTTTTAAACGTATTTTATTAGAGTATTTTTTGTTCTCTTGATCATGTGAGACAGCTGTCTTATGAAGGTGGCTGCCAGCCCCTCTGACCACTTCTTTCCATGACTGATCATCATCATCATCATCACAAAGAGAAAGATGATGCCAAAACTAGACTGCATGCTAGATCGTAAACTCTATTTGTCTTATTGATCCAACCTGTGCTTCCTCTTGTTGTTTTTAGTGGATTTGGCAGCAGCGTGAGTGCAGATCTAATTTAAGGGAAATTGTGCAGTTTACCTCAAAGTCAAACATGACAGCGGGTGAGCAAAACACTCTGTTTATTTTGAAATCATAGCTGGTAAAAGTGTCAGAAGGCAGTATCTGTGAGTGTTTTGGTTTTTCAATACATGCAAGAAATCAAACAGCTCAACATGGCCTCCAAATTAAGTGTGTTATGCTGTTTTAATAGTCACTTAGAACAAGCTTGTACATGAGCTTTATTATTATGTTTCCTTAACTAAAAAGTCTCTGTGACTCACAAAAACTTACCCCTGGAAGAGCTGCACCTGCCTTCTCATTCGAGCCAGAAAGCAATCCCACTGATTTCTTTTGATTTATTAAAATCTTGGGAGGCACACACTGTTCTGAAATGAGACATTCATGTTTTTTGGTTTCTGTTTTTTTTGTAATATGTGGTCTGTTTGAGGAAAACGTGGCTGATTTTGGAATGTAGATCATTATCTACTATAGGAGCGAGGGATGTTTTTTGGTTTGCCTGTCATTCAATCACTGGTGTGTGTGTGTGTGTGTGTGTGTGTGTGTGTGTGTGGAGGTGTGTGCGTGTGCGTCACTGGACGCATGTCTGTGGTCCAGTCCTAATTAATATAACCTGCACCTGCTCATTTTTTATTGTTGTTTACAGCAGAGAGTGAGTAGGGTGCAGTTATTTTTTGTTGACTGCTGTTTGGCATTTTGTGACACTCACCTTTTCTTATCAGTCCAAGAAATTATGTGTAGATGTTTGTGTGCGAAATAAACAACTAAAATGTAGACAGGTGCCCTACCTAGCCCTCTGAGCTAGTGGCTAATTATTACCTTAAATAGCTGCAACATACTGTGTGCATCATCGTTAAAAGGACCGAAATATCACTTTTCAAAGTAAGAAGTATGTTTTCCAACATGATTCAGTGACATAATTTGTTTTGTTCATAATCAAAGTAAGATTATTAGATTGGTATTTGTAAACATATATACATTTTGCTTCGGTAGGTATGTGTGAAAAATCTCACAGATAGTCAAATGATGATGATAAAACTGGCAAAGCAGAACCAGACTTACAGAAGCCAGGAGCGGCCATGGTCGCTGCTATCTTTATTAATTCTGTTATCTCAAGATCATGAAAAAAATCATCTCATTGTCCCGTGATGACGATATAAATGAATGTGTTGTCATGACAAAACAAAACTAGTTTTCCCTTAACAACAGGATATTTTATCTGGTTATCAGTGTTGCCAGATGTACGATAAGTATCACATTTGTATGATTATTTTGCCCTCTTTATGATGCACAATCAATAATGCCACAAAAGGCAGAGTACAATACAATAATACAATACAATAATTTTGCCATTTCCCTGAGTGAGTTCAGTTTCGTCTGGTAAAACACTGACACTGTGTGCAGATTTGGTGCTTTTGTACTGGAAGGTAACAACGGTAAAAGTGAAACTGACTGTGTTGTGTGAAGCTCACAGCTGCCGTGTGGTTCAAAGGACACAGCCTCCATGTTCTTACATTAATGTGGTACACAGGGCATTGTACAGTTTTCTGGCCCTTTCTCATTTTTTTTTTCATGCGTTCGGTCATTTATGGTTAAAGATAATAATTTTAAGCCCACAGTACAATATTGCCGCATTTTCCATCTGGCAACATCGCTGGTTACCACACGATAAAGAGCCGTCATCTTGAGATCATGGGATAAGTACTGAGAAATTTAAAGCGAGTGTTTGGTTCACAGTCACACAGATTTGGCCCTTCCTGATTACTGCCACCATCGATGAGGATTCGTCACTGAAAATTTTCCGTTACTTGCAGGTGTCAAGAGCAATCTTCACACTGGAGCTGGTGGCACTGATCTCTGTTAAAAATTATTTTTGAAGAGAAAAGAACGTTCTATTTTGAAAGCAGACTTTGTTGTACCGTTATTTTGGGAAAACGAGTTTTGTTATCCCATGATAATGCGTTAATTTATCCCATTATCATGAGATAAGAACCTGGTATCCTGTGATAGTGAGATGATTATTTCGTGATCTCGAAATAACATGAAGAAAAAAGATAGCAGCGACCACGGCCGAAATCTTCTAAAGAGAATGTTTGTTGTTTTTTTCGGGCCAAAACTTCACATGTTGGACGTAAATAGATGCATGTGGTTGGAAGTTCAAGAGAGCTTCAAACTTACAAATTTCCTCCACCTGTTAGTCTTTGGACATCATCCTTTGTTTTATTGCTCGAGTCAGAATAACAGCACTTATTAAAAAAGGGATTCTTCTCTGTTTTCATTAAAGATGGATTTCCTCAGTCTGAGGACAATCCAGGACTGAACCTCAGGGAGTCCACACCTATTACAACTGTGTCTGCTGTCTGTCCACTGTGTGTCTGCTGTCTGTCCACTCTGTGGCTGACAGGTCCATTCAGCAAATCCTCACTTCTAAGGGTAGTTTAGAATTAAGATTAAAGGAGTGTGGTAGGTGTGCGGGGGGATTCATTGCCGGCTCTTAATAAAATATTACTTAACATAATTCTACCTTGCATGCAGACAGGTTAGCTGGGACACAGACATGCAGACAGACGGGCACGCGGGTGCTAAAGTTAATTGCAGGAAATAACGACGGTTTCTTCGTGTTTGGGTAACTCAGGCATGCGGAGACACTTCGTACAGACGCACAAACAGGTGTACACATGCTGGGAAGTGATTATGGAGAATGACAGGATGTTAAGCACAGTTAACAGTTTTTCATTTTCCCTAAGGGAGGCTGTTCCAGAAGCCATGAGTAAACAAGTAAAACCAGAATATTTCTGCAGTTTACCACCATTATTTGAGTAGAAGGGAAGCTGGCAGACAGACAGACAGACAGATAGACGGAAAGGAGGGTATGGCAGGCAGGTGTGAGAGGATAATTCCTCTCAGGTGATTGAGAAAGGGTGGAGGGTGAAGCTAACTGCCCTGGGCAGAGATGTAATTGCCTCTTAAACTGTCATGTTCACGTCATGGATGCTCTTTTCCCCTTTTGTCCTCCAGGGTGCAATTTTCCCTCCACGTGGGGTCATTTCTTACGTCACCATGATGTATTTGGTTCATTCAAGGAGGAATGTTTAAACTCCGAAAAAATATTTATTTTATACCATTTAACCTAAATGTATTAGTTTTGTATTGGACAGAAACTACAGCAACAAGATTTCAGTCTGCTCACACAGACTCCAAACTGAAGGGACTTTGCTTCCTTATACAGTCCTGAGTCTGAGTGAATATTATACACAGGCTACACTTGTGCAGGGACATAAAATTACCTGCCGAGACATGAAAAGAATAGAAAAGACAAACACGCCATCAGCTGCAGCTTGTTTGGATTTGCACGACTTCTAGAAAAGAACCTTTTTCATAAATTTACCTCGGCCTCTTGATGATAAATACTTTTGCAGAAAAGAGGGCCAGAGAGAAAAAGAGATGGGAGAGCAGCATGAGTGTGTACGCATAAATTCCCACTTGAAATCCCTTACATTCACATCAGTCTGCATGTAAACAGATGGACCATTAGTGCTTTGCAAAGAGACGCACTTGATCTGTTTTGACAGACATCTCTGTACAAAATGAAAGCACATCGTGTTCACAGCTGGAGGTTCATGAGAGACCACAGAACTGTTTTGAAAATTTTCTGTGTAGAAATACATCATAAACAGGGTCAGGTCAGCCAGGGGCTACCACTACTGAAACCTGAGAACATTTAATATACTGCACCACTTACACAAAATATATAAGGTGTATTAATGTACCGTAAGTGGAACAAAAATTTGACTTTTAGATTTAGATTAGACCAGAAAGGAGAAGAAGATAAGCAGCAGGAGTGTTTCTAATGCTTGGGAGATTTTGAGCTTAAAGCCACAATATGTAACTTTACTGTGACCGTGGCTTTAAAAAAAGAAACTTAGCGATGCACATTAATACGTCGCACAAAAAACAGCAACTAACTTGACAGCACTCACAGTGATGACTGCTCTGTCTGTCTGTAGCCTTTTTTTTAAGTGAAGCAACTACCTGCTGCTGCAGCTGCAGCTTCGGTCTGCAGGCAGCCTACGTGTTGCTTTCAAGAACCTTCGTAAATCACAGAGGTGAGGCAGAGCAGTCGTAGGACATCGGAGGGAAAATCAGAGGACATTTTCTCTGTAAAATATGACTGGATTTTACTAAAATTGCTGTTCTGTGCGACGAATTAACGTGCATCACTTAGTTTTCAAAACCACTGGTCACTTTAAAGTCACATATTGATGCTTTAATGATACTCACTTTAGTAAAAGATGCAAAATTGGTAGATTATAATATAATATACACATATCAATATAGTATAATATATGTAAACAGGTTGTGGGCATTAACTCTGTAGTTTGTAATAACTTTAACAGTGTGGATGGAAAATAAGGAGTAAATTAAGCAGAAATAAAATATAAAATGAGGACTAATGGTATCTGTAGGTGGGGCAGCGCGGGTAGACTAGTGTTTAGCACTGTTGCCTCACAGCAAGAAGGTTGTGAGCTCAAACCTAAGACCTTTGGCCTATCAGCAGGAAGGTTCTGGGTTCGATACTCGGCTGGGATCAGACCTTCCTGTGTCTGCGTGGGTTCCCTCCAGCTTCCTCCCACAGTCCAAAGAAATGCAGGTTAACTGGTGACCCAAACTGTCCCTAAGAGTGGATGTGAGCGTGAGTGGTTGTTTGTCTCTATGTGTCAGCCCTGTGATTAAGTGGTGATTTTTTTTCCAGGCTGTGTCCCGCCCTCGCCCAGTGTCAGTTGGAGATTTGCTCCAGCCCCCTTCAACATTCAAAGGATAAGCTGTTACAGATAATGAATGGCAGGTTTCAGCAAGTTAAATTTAGGACTTTATAATGTCACTTGGAATGAAATTAAATACCTCATTAGCGCCATACAACTAATGCCTCAGGACTGTGTGAAGAGTCCACAGCACTTCCACTCTCATCGCGGTTGGGTGGAGCAGATCACTTAATCGCTTCATGTTGGTGGAGAGGAGCTAGTTAGCTGCTGAATACTTGAGGCTGTTGGCTGCGTTACTGCTTCGGCAGAGACGGTGGAATAAAACTGACAAATCCCTGGTGTTTGTTGGCGGCTCATTTCTGCCGTTTGGTGTTTTTCACTCTGCATGTGGGATTCTAATCCCCGTGGTTCTGAGTCTGAATGACTTCTTACAAAACGTGCACCTGGCTTCATCTGGATGTCCACTGACAGACTTAAGCAACAGAAAAAAAGTTGTTGTTCTTCAGCCAGGTCTTGTCAAGCTTCCCCCTGCTACGGCGAATAGCAGCAAAGAGGCACCAATTAAAAGCTTTGGATGTCTCCTGGCTGTACTAGAGTGCAAATTCCTTTAGCTAGTTTAACATAAGTGCTAGCTAGAATAGCTAGCTACAAGGAAACAAAGCTTAGAGAATGCCACATTGATGAGGCTACAGCTGGTCACCAGTTAGCTTCGCTTAGCCTAAGGACTGGTATCAAACAGAAACAGTTAGCCTGGCTCTCTCCAAATGATACGATTTCCTTCTAGCAGCTTCTCCAAAGCTCTCTGATGAGCACATTATGCTTTATTTGTACAGTGTGTGCACGATGGCAAATTATATTATGTCAAAATTTACATCTCAAAGACTCCGATACACGCTCTTCTGCAGGTGTGT
>JAQLOL010000026.1:21149014-21159808 GCA_029783665.1 Naso thynnoides
AGTGACTGTACTTATATGCCCTATATGACAAAGAAACTCTTGAATCTTAGTTGTTCAAATGATGCAAAGCTTAACTTGCAGCTCAGATGCACAGGAACCTCCAAAAGTACAAAACATCACAAAAACAGTTTAATTCAATTCAGAAAGCAATCTGGAAACCCACTCGCAGTACACGTCATACGGTAAATATAAAGATAAAATGACCTACAAACCTTGAACGCATTCAGTAAGTAAAACTGTAGTTTCACTCAGTAAAATGATCATAAAACCACATTTAAATCTACACAATGTGAAGACGTTTGCACTTAATAAAGTTTGCTTGTGAATATTGATTGTTTTAGTTGGTTTTTGGTCAAGACTGAAACATCAAACACTACTGGATGGATAAACGTAAAACTTTGTCACATTTTTTATTCCTCAGCTTTTGATGGATTGTCTCCGTCAGGTCAGCTTGCCTCTGCCTTAGTGTCTCGATTTGAGTTCCTTCCTCTTTTTCTTAGGTTAAAAACAATTTTTCCCCTTTTCTTTTTTAACTTACTAATGTTTGAAGCCTGGACTTATCAAATATCGAATTAATAAAGGCATCATTACTGAGATATTTAAACATTTTTATGAATGAATGAATGAATATGAATATGTGCCACTCCAGACAACCTTGTATTGGGGTTGATAGATTATTTGCTATAAAGATCTGTACACAACATAACTGTCATATTTTTTTCTTGTTGTCATGATTTTCAAACTTGAGGAGAAGAAACATTTAAACTCTCAGAGGAAGGAATCATCTTGACTTTCCCCTGGAAAGAAAACAGGAAGTCCATCTGTTCCCAGCGAGACGAATCAGGGCAGAGAATTGGCTGCGGTGTCATAGTTGCCTCAAGTAACCGAGGTCGACAGATGACAGCAGCTAATTGGAAAACTAATGAGGTCCAGAACCCAGCCTGGACTCTGGTGTGTGTGTCTGTGTGTGGACAGAGAGTCATGAGGTCCAGAAAGAAAGGACAGAGCGAGGGGTTGGCCTCGCTGGGAGCAGATGCTCAACAAGCAAACAAAAATCCTGTTAAAGAACAACTTTTACTTTTATGAATTGATAAAACTTATTTCTTAGTTGCCCATCGTGGGCAGTAAGAAATAATTTTAACTCTAAGGACTTGAGTCGTGGTGTAGTAAGAATGTCACGTTAAGCCAAGGCAGCACGGCGGCCAATAAGCTGTGCAGCTCCCACGCGTCTTCTTAACCGAGAGTTCTGAGTCACGTGTTTCCAAAATGAATCAAAGTCAGTGACTTCTATGACGCTCTGCTACTTCACAGGTTCATCAAACTGCGTCTTTCCCTTTGACCGACGGATTCCTGCCATCACAAATAACATACAATGTATTAAAGGGGCTACATGTAACGGAAGTTTTTTTTTGCTCCTGTTTTAAATTCTTCTAAATATATGCTTATTCTGAATTCTGAACACATTTTAAAACAAGCTGGGACAGGAGCAACGTAACAGTAGGAAAGATGTAAACAAACTGAAAACAAAGAAAACACCTGTTTGGGACTTTCCACAGGTGAACAGGTCCATTGGTATGAGCTGATAGCATGAAAAGGGGCATTCTCAAAAGGCTCAGTCGTCCACAAGCAAGGACGGAGAGACGTTCAACACTTCACGAAACACATAACTGTATGAAGGACTTTACTATGTTGGCTGGCTAACACAGTGTTTCCCGTGAATTAACATAATTGGATGCTAACTGTTTTTTAGCATAAGGAGCGAGTTAGCCCATCATGTAACATGTCAGCTGCAACCAGTCCAGCGCTGGACTGCATGCTTTATTTAGGTTTTACACAGTGTCCTATTTGGAGTGCTTGTGAGTGAAAATGTAGCTCTGTCTGCGTGCTAATTCAAACATGTTTCAAATAAAAAGGCAAAAACCTCAATTAAGGATGTATATTCTGTCTTTTCCAAGGTCAGCGAGGTCACGATGAACTCCTTTTGAAATCAGCAAACCTCATTTAGATTATGAGATTAGATGCTCAAATTCCTGTCTGCAGATTATGACCACTATAAAGTTTGTATGCCGTCAGCGGACATATGAGATGCCTTGGGTTTGACCTTGAGAGAAGATAATCATATAAAAATTCACAGTCCAGTAGACTACAGGAAAAAAAGAGGTAAAGACACGTTTGTTTACAATAAGGAGCTGGTGGGCAGCCGAGGAGGAAATAAAGGAGGAGAGCAGGAAAACCGAGGGATGAAGGCAAAGCACGTGGCTCTGACCCGGACGCTGGAAAGTCAAGTGACAAGTTAGATTTGATATTTATCATCGGATCCATGATGGTCACAGATCGTCTCTTCACGCAGCATTTTAGACTCAGACACACTGACACAACTTCAAACGCACGCAAACAGGAAGGAAGAGTTATCCGAGGGCCATCAGAAGGCCTGCAGCCACTCGAGAGATTAAACCACCACCGAAAGAGGATTATAGAAAACACAAAGAGCAGCGCTGAAGAGAGACCCAGAAAGAGAGGATGATGAGACCCTGCACTGAAAGAGAGGAGGAGAATGAGCAGGAAGACAGTGTTACAGAACAGAGAGCAAGAATAAGATATGGGATGGAGGAAAAAAAAGGACAATGGGAAAGATGAGAGGTGGAGAAGAAAAGCCATCACATGCTCGAGAGAGACAGAGGGAGGGGAGAGCGACATAAAGGCCAGAGAGGATTTAGATGATAGGAGTCATTATTATATGCATTACAATGGTGATGGAGGGAGGGTGTGAGAAAAAAGGAGACAGTGAATTAAGGGATCATCAAGAAGAAATCGTTTTAAAAACTGCATGAAGGATATCGTCACAGTCCTAACTGGAACCTTCAGACACATGCAGGGCTTCGTTTCCACACGTGACACATGCCCTCTGGAAGGAGACGGTCTGTTGCCAACTGTTAACATTCCTCTCATTTTCCTGATGATTATGTCCTTGAAACTTGTGTGTGAATTTTAACCAAAAAAAAGAACTTTCAACATGTCTGCTGCTATTTTGCATGCTGCTTATCAACTTAAAATTACTAGGTTATGACATAAAATTTAATTCTTTTCTTTTTCTTTTGTAGTTTTTATGTCTGACTTCAGTTTTCAGACATTGCTAATGATAGGCAATACAATAGGGCTGCAAAATAAACCAGATTTATTTATAAATCTTCTGTCGACTCTGTACAGTTTACTCTAAATACATGACTCCAAATAAAACGTACCTAGACTGACATGTAAGAACATTAGAATGAGCCCAAAATCAAGTTCAGCAATCCAGAAATTTTACTGGTTATTTCAAAGGCAGCTGAGACAAAAAGCCACAGTGTTGTTAAAGCTAAGAAATATCCATAAATAGTTCCAGTCACTTTGCAGAGTAAGTGTCACTTTATCGTCTGGTGGTTTTTAAAGAAAACTACACAATGTGTATGTTGTCATTTCATTCTTGTAGGGGTGTAACGATACGTTCTGACAATGATACAATGCATTTTATGACACACGGCTGGTCATTTAGAGAGATGCGATGTCTAGAAAAAGATGTAGTAATATTTTTTGGGTCTAAAATAAAGGATGAGAAAAAGCCCATTTCTGTGCAGTGGTGGAGGAGGTGAAACAGTGGAAAAGCTCGATACATTGAACTCCACAAACATTCAGTTCAAGGCCTCGATTCAGTCTGTGTGGAGCGTAAGGCCGACTGAGAATCTCTCGTCCTCCTGCTGCTTCCTGCCGCGATCCACCATCATCTGAAGAGACGCTGCTGACACAACACACATGAGCAGAACGTCACAGAATAAACCGGAGTAACCTTTACGACTATTTACCATTATGACTGTGAAAAATACATCCACATAATGTTTGACGTGCTAAATACGAGGCACAAATTCTTAGTATCAATACAATCAGTTTATGCTTTGAAAAATGAATTTAAACCAATGCAAGTCACAGGAATATGATCCATCGATGTGTCGTCAAACTCCTACATTCTTGCAAATGAAACTTGCATGCACAAAACATTTTTAATGTGCTATCTCTCTAACACAAACTGAACGGGCAGCTGTCAGTCTCACATATGTAAAATCCCAACGTAAAGGTTGTCTTAGATGGACGCCTTCTGTTTACTTCTCGTCCAACTCAGAGAGAAGCTTTTGGAATTGTCCATTAAAAAGGTAAATAAAGTAAAATTTCCTTTTAAAAAAATGTTACCTCAAAGTTCTAATATGTTCAATTATTGCATTTATTTTCTCCCAAATGTATTGATAATCTTTCTAGGCTCCCAGAGGTCTAAAAGATTTGAATGAAATGTGAAAACGCTCTTTTAACGACTTTCATTTTCTGTGCTGAGGATGGTGCATAGTTGACATTAGGTGTGCTTCATGGGGAAATGGTGAGTGTTTGATTGGTTAATTTAGCTGCTAATGCCTTTGCCTACCGAAATAACATGATTATCATCAACCAGCTGAGACCCTGGTGCCCAGTCCAGTCCTCCACTATCTGCCTCGCTCACTATCTTTCTTTTTTTGTGTGTGTGTGTGTGCAATAAGTTTGGGTAATTGTATGATAAGCTTATGATAGTTTGCTGTAACTGTGTCAGCCTGTTTGATTAGTATCGCCACATGGACGTTTGGAGCAAAATTCCCTTTTTTAGCCTGTAGAGTAATTCTTTGAATTTATCAGTCAACACAGGTGGTGTTCACTGAAGTCATACAGGTGGTTGTGTTCACTTATAATCAGCCCCACTGGCAGTGAATTGCCAGGATATAAGCTGACAGAGGGCGTTTTCAAAAAACATCCTTATGTCAAATAATGTTAAAAAGGGCAAATGTGACTATTGTCCCAGTCTAATTATGATTTTAGTGTAACAAGTGTAATTATTTATTTATTTTTGAGAAAAACCACAGCGTGATTTGACAAGCCCAACCAACTGTCTTACATTAATTGTTGACATAATGACCACTGTTGCCATATTACTTCTGGCCAACTTCAAACAACGCTAACAGCATGTCGATATGCTCCGTGTCCGTCGGCTACATGAAATCAGAGGTGCTGTTGTCGCAGTAGGTGCCTGTGTAACACTCACTGTTTTACCATTTTTATAAAGTTTAAGTAATCCTCATCTGTGCTGCCCGCCTGTTTACCCCACAATACATGCTACCTCCGCGCAGTGTCTTAGTTTGGCATAGTTGTTCAACGTTAGATGAGGTATTTGGCATTTTTTGAATGAACCTTTTGGGCTAAATGAAACTTCTACAACTATAAAAGAAAGTATTTGGATGGAATACTTCTGTGCACTTTAATGGTTTTTCAGTTTGGTGGGTGGCACTGTGGCAAAACAAACAAACAAACTAGAACTGCAGTCCTGAAACTGCAGCCTCAACGCTCTGCTGCAGGGATAAAGTATCATCACTGACCGGTGCACAGCACCACTGGACGCTCCGGCGGGCACTAAGAGTCACTGACATCAACCACTGTGTAAAATCAATCAGCCTGTGACGCTTGCTTTGATGGGCCAAGCACGGATTGGCTTTAAATATATGGTGTCTACTTAATTTACAGCTTTACATATCATGGGACACATTAAGCCATCGATTAAATGAAACTCATTAATTTCTCTCTGTTTGCTGTTTGACCTCCATCATATCCTGCTTCAAGGTACAAGGTTAATCTCCTCTTCTTCAGCCTTTGTCTGTCAGTCAAGCTGATCTGCTCACCGGCTAATTTGCTTCACAGTTCCTTGCAGAGAGCGAGCTGACTATTTGTTTTCTAGCTTTTGTATTTTGAGCAGCTCATTGGAACATTGGTGCAAATGGTGCAAATGTGATTCAGAAAAGTCTCGACCCTCAAAGTCCCCACGGCAGACTGCAAACAAAAGCAGATGTACATGGCGAAGGCTGGCAAAGGCAGTTTCACACTGAAACTTGCAAAAAAAGGACAACTTGAGAAAAGAACACAAAAGCAACACTTCAAAAAGGATTTGTCTTTTCAAGCAGTCATTCACTAAAAAGCACTCAAATGCTGCACTGAGAGCTCAAAGTCCACATGCAACTTGTGCACAGCAGGCGACAACTTTGTGAGGCATTTTGATTCGGCACTAATTTACACACAATGTTCAAACATTCCTCTCCTTTGTCTCCTTATCAAGTTTGGAGACAGATGACTGCCGTTGAGATGCAATATTAAAAAACAACAACCTTTGAAAGTAAAACATCTTTGTGAAAGTGTCAGTGTATTTAATCTCTACTGTGTTGTTTTTCGACGTGTGGGAATCTGCGCCGCTAATCGATCACGTGTGTCACTGTTCTGCAGCCTTTTGTTGCTGGCAACAGGAGCTTCTGTGATCACAAAAAACACACTTCAAAACTCTCCGCTTGCAACTGACTCTCAATGTGCTGCTGCGCTAAGTGTGTTTGAGCTTGTGAGTGCATTACTTTGCCTGTAAGAGGGTGTGTGTGTGTGTGTGTGTGTGTGTTTTAAGCCCTGAGTTCATGCAGAGTGTCATTCAGAGCGTGAGACTCTCTGCTATATGACAAAAGCATCAAACCACTCAGGCTTACTCTTTGATTTCACATACACACAAACACTTACATTTACACACACACGCACATACACACACACACACACACCCACACACACACACACACACACACACTACTCTTCTCTCTTGCCATTCATTCTTTTAAGAACTGAGTTGACTCTGCATGTGCGTCTGTCAAAACCTCTTCGCTAAATGATGAATGACGCCCGGCCTCTTCTCTGTCTGCATTATGTTCATGTAACAAAAAAACAAAATGGAGCACTGAGCATTTTGTTGGATCTCTGCCTATAATTATACCTGACATACTGCCTTTTATTAAAATGGCCGATTACAGGACGCCACAGTCAAAGATCACGGAGTTGTCAGCGTGCGTGCATTGTGAAGATTCCGTCCGTATGAAAGATATTCCTATTTGCAAAATTTTCTGAAAGATCACATTTTTCCTGTAAACAGAGTCGGATGTTGCTGTGGATTATGATCACTGTGGAGGACAAACAGAAGGCTTCAAATGGAATAAACTCATCCTTCAAAAGAAACTCTTTTCAAATTTGTACAATCATTTTGCTTGACAATACTGTGTTAAAATGCCCTCAGGCAGGGTATTCTGAAATCAAGCCGACTGTCAACAGTTTGTCCTCCATAAAAGCAAAGTGTTTCATGTGCTTTTTTGTCAGAGTAATAAAGAAATGCAGCTTGTAAATCTCATGAGGAAGTTGTCTAATGCTGATAAAGGAAAGAACAGGAGCAAAGTTTGTACACCGAGCAAACATGGTAAAAGCTTTTAGATGGTAAAAGGAGTGAAAAGCCTTGTGGGAAAATCAGATCAAACAGGTTCACACAATGGGTCAAAAGTTTGAGGTTTCCTTCAATGCAATCCGACGACTGAAGGAACACCTAATTTCTGAATGGCCTTTCATGCTTTTTGTTGCAGAAGGCCCTCTTTACAGATATGTTTTATTTTGTATGAAGGGTTTGCAAGGGGGGTGTTGGGAGGGGGGGGCACAGTTGTGTGTGTTGTTTGTGTTGTGGTGACTGGGCAATAACCATCGCATCCACTGACCTGACGTGCACGTCTCTAGACTGTGGGAGGAACCTTCAGCTGCTGAAGGAAACCCGACAAGCAAAAAACATGCAAAGCTGCGGGCTGACGGTGCAACACGACCACGGAAACAGAGTCTTTCAATGGAAACAGGAAATGTAGATGAGAGGTCACTGTTTTTAAATATGCAAACGTTCTGGTGGAGCAGACGACAAAACTAGCCACTCATCGAGACGCCAGTTCAGTTTGTTACAGGTTCCCACTTACACGAAAGAAAAATCTCTGTCTTTATGCTCACAGCTGCTGGTCCTGATCCTTTAAATATCTGTCGTTTCCATGATTCTGAGTCATTACAGAACAGGTATTTTAACTCAATACATCGGACAGAGGTGCTGGAAATTACCCCATCTTTGCTTAGACCAGCTGGCTAAGTTAAAATAGTTGTTTCTGGTTTTGCTCATCCAATCAACTTTTCTTCATGTGTCATCTTCAAAGCATTCTAGTTTTTTTTAAAATGATGATTTCATTTTGTACCGTTTTTTACATTAAAGCTGCAGTTGGTAACTTTGGGGTAAAAAGAAATGGAGCGACGCCTGCGAGCTATAGGCAGACAACTCAAACTGCACTGCTTCATACTCACAGTCACCATCACGTGCTCCGTTTCTGCGTAGAAATAAAATTTGCGATGAATGATGAGGTCAGAGCTTAAAACTCAAACTGTGTTCTGCTGCAATAAACATTTTGAACAATTACAAACGTAAGTTGTCTGACTGAAATAACTTCTTTGTGTTCCATTTGGAAAAAATGTCATAATACCCATAGACAGCTGTTAGTATGTGACATGATCTGAGAGTATCACAAGATCTCTGTGTTTTCATGCCTCTGTGTTCAGGTTTGGTGAAAACCAGTTGCTCTTGTTCTATTTGAAAAAATCAATGACGCTTTTGAATCTTTTTGACCTGACTGATGCACTACGCCGCTCTTCTTATCAACAGGTGACGTCGACAGGCAGTTGAAACAAGTAACAAGCCTTACGCTCTAAAACTCACCTCTGCCGAGTGTCTGCAGGCAACATGGTCAGCCAGCTTGAGCTGAGCTGAGACGGAGTAGTTTACTCCGCTGCAACTGCAACTGTTTCGTCTCAATGTGAACTTCTGGTGCAAACTAGACTTAAAAGAGAGAGCGTCAACAAGGAAAATAAAACATGAGCCGGAACAAACAGGGAGGGGAGGATGCAGCCATGTTGCTTCCTCAGTAGTCTTGTGTTACAGCTAGCTTGATTTCCAAATGTTACCATCTACAGTTTTAATTGTTTTTGTCCTTAAATAGGACACATGTTGCAAGAATATTCTCTAGCCGTATCTTAATTTTTAAGCAGTTACATGTCCTGAACTGTAGAGCGCAGATATCTTCTAAAATCACCTCGTAGTAACTTGTGACCGGTGCGTTTGGTCAAAATAAGTACACAACAAAAAAAAAAATATTTGACACACACATTTCTTAGGAATCCTGGACCGCATATTTTGAAATTTACCAATTTAAATTGCTGAAAGCTGCTCACCGATGGTTTTGGAGAGTGACACAGAAGTGACTCAATTACTTCAGTGCCAGTAATCACCAGCTCTCAGTCAGTTAGCCTGTGCATGGTGAGAGAGAGATGGAGAGAGAAAGAAAGAGAGAGTCACTGATTTGTGTCCGAGGCCCGAGGGGCTGCCAAGACAGCTTGACTGGTGAGAACAGATGGCAGCCCACTGTGATGGTGCATGTGTGTGTGTGTGTGTGTGTGTGTGCTGCAGAAAAAAGTCTTTCTTTGCAAGCGTAAGACAGTAAATGTAGCAGTAAAAGTGCTTATATTTTACATATATGCTCCGTGTGTGCACACGAACATGCAAAACACTCGCACTGCAGCGCTCCGGCTTCACATGTGATAAACCAACGCTCAGACTCTTCACACTCATCAAAAACCAATTGCCCGTCCATGAAGCTCTGCGTTTCATCACACGCAGACACAAACACATTCATTACACTGATACGATGGGAACACAGCAAAAGGGCATCTTAATCTGAGTCACAGGAAGTGATTTCAGTCAAGACAAAACCACAAGAAGACCTTGCATTGACCCTTATTTCAACTGTTTGTTAATTAAAACTACTTCTAACTGTACCGTGCATACACAGCAATATGCACCTTCGCACGTGTCATTCACGGCACGGACCGAAACAGACTGAAACGATTCAAATGTTACAATAAAGAAATCACCTCTGCAGCGTGTGTGAAACATTTATTTTCCTTGTTTCCCAGCTGTCGAATATTGTAAAAAAAAAAAAAAACCCTAGCAAAATCTTAACATCTCTATATTCATCTTCATGTGATTCACATCAGTTTAGGGTAAAATAATTGTATGACAAACAACTGCACTGCTTCAGGAAGGTCAAAGGTCAACCACATAACTGTGTCCTTGGAGCTGGAATGGGAAGAAGTGAGTTTAAGTCCTCTGGTTGCAGGTTTTTATAACACAAAAGCAGAGTATGAGAGGGGAGCGAGGCGTGAGTGGAAGGATTTTTGATGGCGCAAAGCAGAATGTTAAAAATGTTCAAGTGTCGCCTTATCTCCTGCTCCAATTTCTCTCTATGACTTTAAAGCATGTCTGGCCAGAAAAGTGTATGAGCATACAGGCTTTTGTCAGTGCACAGCTGCTGCAGGCTCGACAGTGGACTCTGAAAGGGAAACTGAGAAGCTTTACAGCAGGTGTGCAGCTTCTGTAACACTAACCCATGACAGTACCACAGTGGTACAAACACATTGTTAGAGCCAATGAAAAATTCACTTTTGAATCTGAAAGACAGATTTCTCTGAAGCAAACAGTGTGATATAAGAACACAAGCAGAAATTCATTAGTTATTCCAGTAAAAAGGCTGTGGTGTAAGAGAGAGAGAGAGCTCATGACAGAGAGGAACAAATTCTTTGTTTAAAATTACTGGTTCAATAAAAAATCTTTAATAATTTACAAACCTTAAAGGGATACGCCAACCTTTTTTTTCTTTTTGGAATTTGCCTCCCTCCCGAGTTCAAGACAAAAAGATAGATCCCACTCTTTTGACTGTGCGTACAGTAACAAGGAGGAGATGGGCAGGGCTCACCCACCGCTAATTAGCTTAGCTCAAACACTGGTAGTCAATGGGAAGTGCTAGCCTGCCTCCACCT
>JAQLOL010000026.1:21216053-21229917 GCA_029783665.1 Naso thynnoides
TGACAGCTAGCTGTGGCTACGTCACTGGACAAACCACATGTCACGATCTGACTCTGATGGTCACGTGTAATGTTTTAAAACTAAATCATAATGACATTATTGCTAGTGCTAGCTAGCTCTGGCGCTTGCGACGGCCTGTTCTATAATTTCAACTTGTGGTTGCTAGTCTGCTAGTGCTGAGCAAAGACGTTATTATAACGTTAGCCGCTAACAATGCTCCAGCTAACGTAACTGGCAAATGAATTACTCATTGACCGTTTGTGTCCAGTTTACAACAAACCACGCCTTTGCCGCTGATTCCACTTGTAATCCTACCCTGTGAATGTCAAATTGGAATAGTAGAAACTTAGTCAGTAACATTTAACACTAGCTTTCAATAACTATGTGTGATTTGTCCAAAGTTTGTAGCCATAGCTAGCTGTCCAAGATGGCAGACCGTTTTGTGCATGTGCAACTCACATCGACGCAGACTTACACTGTGTACCGACAGCCCTATAATGAGCTAAACAAGCATTTTTTTTTTGTTTCTTTCTCCATTCCTGAGCTGACTGTGTTTGTCTGCTGAGAGGATGAGTTCTTCACACACAGTTCAGCAGGTCTCTCACTAGCTGACTGTTTTTCTTTCTTTTCACAATGATGTGCTGCCACTGAATGAAAAGTGAAATTAAACTCCAGTCGGCTCATTCTGTTATTTCTTCAACACAACTTCGTTTAACCCTTGTCTTGTCTTGGTAGTTCCCAGTTCCCTCTGCTTCACTGTGGCTGAAACAAAACTACACTTTTTACCCAGGGGACCTATTGCACATGTCCACAACGGTACCAAGGCACTTCTGCTATCACGAAAATTAACAATACCCTTACATCCCTATAACATTGCAATTCTGCTTGTAAAAATCAAGTCACCAAATATGGTGCCGCACTGGTATTGCTTTGAGGAAGAAAACTGTTTAAAAACCTGGGAGAAACTGTTTTATAACACTTTACTAAACCTTGGTAAATGGACTAAAATGGAGAGACTGATTGAAAACAGTTAAGGATTATAAAAAATACTGTGCCAACTGTCAAGTTACTGTCAAAGGTAGTCCTCATCCAAAGATCCAACTTTTCTCTATTCTCTTCAGATGCCCTTAGGTATTGATTGATTTAGTTGAAACTTATGCTCAGAAGCACCTTCATAATTTAGTTGGTACCTTTTCCTTTCAAGTACAGATTTTGGTACCCACGTCTAGTCTAAATTAAAATGTAAAATGCAATACACTGCCATCCTTTTGAAGGAGAGCGTTTACATTTTTTTTCTCACCTATTCCACCAATAAAGGATGAAATAAGCACAGTCCACCTGGAGCATCCAAACAGTGCATGTGATCCATCATACAAAAGAGGCAGCAGTGCTTCCACTCTCTGTGCGCTATTAAGTGCAAACTATAAGAGTTAAAAAAACCCCTCAGTGATCCCAATCATTATCTGCTCTCCATGACCTCCGACCTATTGAAGGGCAAAGGTCAGAAACAACCACAAAGAAAAAGATTGTAAATGGTAAAAAATATTATGTTATGGTTCTATTGATGCTGTGATATTGACGTGTGATATCAGATTGTGCTTTACCTTTATCCTGAATCTTCCCATTGAGATAACTGCCGACGTTTTACTATTCTAAGGTGTCCTAGAGTGCTTTGATGCCTCTAAATAAAATGTGTTATTATTGTTATTGTCTTATTTCACAAAAGGTGAGTATTGAAGGCCCTATGAAATGGAAGTCAGAGTTGCATAATTGATGTGTTTCTGGCAAGAACGAGCCGCTCGGCAGGAGCTTGTTGCGGATATTGACTGACATTCACAGTAGCCAATAGATGTACGTGCGCCCATCCCTGGCCTCGCTAACACTAATGATGACAGCCTCATCTCTGTTGTGAAGGACTTGCCACCCCAGCTGCCTTCGTCAAAAATTATGTCTTCTTCTCTTATCTTTTTAGCTGCGATCAGCAGCTCTATTGGGCGCTCTGTCGATCGCTCTGTCTCGGTTGGTCCAAAAAAATTCCCCACTCGTTGGCGGCCACAGTTTTTGCATGGAGGTGAAGTGTGTGTGAAGTTGTGTCTCTGTGTTCATGCTGATTGGCTAAAAGGGGGTGTGGTAATGGGAGTGGCCTATTGCAAAAAAGGCTCATGACCTCCAAATGAATTCACAGCCTTGCACAAGATTTAGTGGAAAGGTTGGTCATGAGCCAGAGGACGGCTAAATAATTGTTTGGGCCGACTAGCAAAAAGAGGGTGTGGCAGTGGGAGTGGTCTGTAACAAAAACATGCATAACTTCTCACGCTCACAAACACACTTTAATTGGTCATGACTTGTCCCACCCCTAGACTTTAGCCCCCCCAGCTTATCAACCGATATCTGTTCGCAACATTGCCAATTTGCGCTCGTTTACATATGTTTGGCATGTAACATGGATACATGAATAATTTCGATGCAGGATTATAACTGGGAGAATATATTTTTAATTTTATTGGATCTTTGAAGATCACAACCATTGCATTTCTGTCAATAAACAACAAATAGGACAGACGTGCAATTATTGCAAGGCGTACAAATGCCAATGACTATTTTACTCAAGTAAATAGATTTTGGTTTTACACCGTTGGAAAAAACAAGAAATCTGAAGAGATCATCACTGGCTCTGGGCAATTGAGAAAAGAATGGCAGAATGAACAATCATCAAAATTAAAAATTTTAGATCTCCTTCTGAATTGTTTGCCCATTCTGCACTGAAAAATGCATCAGGACATAATCATTGAATGTCTCTGCCAATGATGGCACAAAGTAAAGTTCTTAAAGGACCCACTCTTGTAAAAAAAAAAAAAAAAAATTCTCTTCTTTCAAAGTTAGGAGATATGTGTTGCATTGTGTGACATCATGCTGCAATGGCCTTTTAAGAGGCACTTTGGTCCTGGAGTTAGAGTCAACGCTAAGACGGCGACATCAAAATTTCACTGGCATCACCAGCCATGAACTGAAAACATGAACGGAGACTCTGCAGCTGTGTCCCAAATCTCCCTAGCAACCACAGATGGCACTGTCACGCGGATTCACAAGCTGCAGGCAAATCAAAGTTTAACACGAGAAGAGCCAGACAGAAATACAGAACTTAACAGCAAAACAATGACCTTTTTTTCTAACTTAACCAAATAGTTTTGGTGACTGCGACTGTTTCCTAATATTAATAAGGTGCACAGATGCTAGAGGGTAACTCGTCCATCTGCTTTAGATGCCAAGAGGCATGGCAAAAATGTGAGTGTTTGATTAACTGGAGTAAGGAAGTTGAGGTCCTTTAGGTCCATATCTGCAACAAAGTACCATGAGTGGCTGAAATTCTTTTCGTTCATCTGGAATGGTTTGGTTGACCAGCAAGCTAACATAATAAAAACACAGAACCATTAGTATAGACATGACTCTTTTCCACCAAAACAAAGGATCAGTCTGTCTGTCTGCTATGCTGGGAGAGCAGTTCCACTATCCTTTTTAATAAATGAACCTTCATTATGGCACCTAGAAGGTTTCTCAACACAGGAACTTTGAATCAAACTGCTGTTTGAGTATTTATATGATTAGAAATGTTGCGGTTTACTCAAATAAAATATAATTGTATCATACAGTCAAAGTCAGTTCAAAGTAAGACCTTTTTATGTTGTTCCTTTTGACATCTTTATGGAGGAAAGCCCTTCGTTTTCTCTTTTTTCGGCTTTTTGTTTTGTAGAGGCAAAATGTGAGAACTGGGTAATTTAAAGTATAACTCAGTAGGCCATTACTTTAAAGGGATAATTCATTGAAAATGAAAATTCAGTCATTATCTACTCGACCTCATGCCAGTGGATGGTCAGCTGGAGTTTGTTGGTCCTAAAAAACACTGCTGGAGTTTTGTAGATAAAGGTGTTGCAGTCGTCTCCAAATCCATTGAGGTGAATGGTGACCAAGTTCAAATGTAATAAGAACATATAATAATACCATAAAACGCTGCCATACTGCACACCTGAAGTAATCCAAGTGTCCTGAAGTCTCAACATGCCAAGTAGTTTTAAAGAAAAAGTCACTGCCTCCATGTTTTTGGCCTCACTGTTCACTGTAGCCTGCAGCTCCTGAGTCTTGTGTTTAAACATACAGTAATGCAGCATAATCATATTTAAAAATAAAGGCAGGTATTGGCCAGGACTTAACGATATGTATATCACAATATATTGCGATATGATGCATTTTGTGATGTATTGCGATATTCCACATAGTTCAGTGAAAATGTAAAACAGCTGAAATATAAAATGCTGTGTACGATCTGAATAGTTTTATTACATCAGATTATATTGATAATTCAGCGGACAAATTGATTAAAAAAATTGATTTAAAATTCCCTTTCCAATTTATTTGAACAGTATCGGCAAATTTTCAAACACACTGATGTATTAAGATAAAAAAAGAAATTTAGGTGCACTGTTGCACTTTAACACACTGAAATTGAAAATGTGAAAAAAATGTATAAGTGTCCTCTTGTGTCACTGAACTTTCAGGGTAGGTATTGGACTTTGCAATACGGTACGCATCACAATACATGGGTCACAACACGATGCAGTATATCATGAAAATGAATATGCAATATATTACTGTATTGATTTTTGAGCACAGCTCTATTTAAAATGTTTCTAGAGAATGAGCGTTTTATGGCATATTACAAAATCTTGAGTTTCCAAGTTTGAGTTTTTTTTTTCCTCTTTTTTGTGTCCTTATGAGGCAAGATTACTTACTGAGAATTTCTGTCTCCTGGGAGTTGTGGAAGATAAATGGGCCAATATTGTGTTTTTTCTCCTTTATTAGATAGCAAAATGGCACTCTGGATAGCAGCTTATATAATAAATTCATTTAAATGCCAACATAGCATAGACATTACTGGTGTTTTTCTGTGCAATAACCGTATTCGTTATATTCATATCCAACCTGAAAGGTTTATATTTCTCGTCCAAAAGCGGGTATACAATAGATGGAGGTGGTTTTTGGATGCGATGAATCATTGTTGAGCGTCCTGGAGGTGTTGTACTGTGTGTGCTGATCTGAGCAAAACACCTGTTATAGGAGATGCCCACTTGATGCCCACATAACATACCTGAGGTCACATTTTCAACCTCCGGGCAGAGGTTTCACTGGAATTGTATTCCATTTAGTGTCTGATACGGATGGTGTATAATATTATTTACCTGCCATATCCTCTCTAATCATTTTCATTTTTTACCTGTATTTTTGTCATGAAATATCGCACATTTGGTTGGCTGAGATCATAGTTGCTTCTCTTTATGATTCACAACGACTGGCACATTCTCGCCTCACCCAGACACTTAGCCTCTTGTGGACTTACAGCCTTCAGATCTCAGAAATGTGTCATCCAAGTTCGTAAGCGTTCAGCCCTGTAGTCCAGAGACCACACAATGGGATTCAGCCTTGGTGTGAGTGACTCACTGCTCAACATTATGCATACTCAACTGACTGCTACTGCTCATCTTTTTGTAGGCCTGAATCCATAAGCAGGAGCAATGTCTAAAAATTGTAGTCTGGGGATGAAAACAATAGCTTTTTGAATTTATTATGTAAAACACAGCATAGCTACAAACTGAGTTACAACTTAAACTTATTGCTGCACAGTAACAGTGGTGTAATGTGTTTTTTTTTAATGCCACATAATGAACAAAAACTACATTATCTCTGTGTGTGAGCGTAATGAGCTAAAAACTTAATGCTTTTTCAAAAATGTATTATGTCAAATCAGCTATGAACGTGTAAAGAGTAACACAGTATGCAAGAACATGTTGTAACATACATTGTCATGCATCGTACAGTATTAATAGTAATTAATCTTGTAAATAGCAAAACATAAACAAACACACTCATTAGTGTCATGTTATGCAATCATTTAATGTCCTTCAGTACAGACAGGAAACCACTTCTGACACACTGAGCTGTAGATATAGCAGCATGAGCTTACCACATTGATTCAAATTAATTATTTCCCTACCAATGATAAAAATGATGGACACAACTCGTACTGTATAACTGTGATGTATAGGTTAAACATTATAAACTGCACTACTTCTCCCATCGTCACTTGACAGACAAGGTGCAAGGTGCCATTTTTGCCACGATGGTACTGCAGAACCTCTTTCAGGCCGAAATGTCGAAAAAACTTTGGGAAGAGCAACAGAAGAGGCAGAGGGGACAGGTTATATTAAGACTGAGACTCAGCAGGCTGGTTATGAACATGAACTGAGTATGGTCAAACAAAGATGTTAAACCAAGCACAGATTGCTTGCAATGCACAAGGCTCACAGAATCACTTTCAAGTTTGTCTCGCAACGTTGTGTTGAGTGTGCACTGTGCAATGTGTAAATACGGTGCTAATATTGTTTTACATTTCTGCATTGCTAAGTGGGCTTTATGTCCCATCTTATTTTTATCTGAATATGTTTGTTCCCGTGTATATGCACTCCATATAGAAGAAGCATTTTGACCTATGAAAATAAAGTTCAGTTACGAGATTTTCTCAGACAGACATTCGATGCAACTGCAGCCTATCACTTTACCTACTGCAAAGTGAAATGGTCAGGGCTGCAACTAGAAATTACTTTCATTATCAATTATCTGCTGATTATTTTTACGATTAATAGATTAACTGTCTATTCCATGAAACGGCAAAATAGTTTGAAAATCTCAGTTTTCCGGACCCCAATGTAATGTCCTCAAATCGCTTCTTTTGTCCGAACAACAGCCCAAAACACAAAGACTCCTCATTTATTACAATAAATTGTACAAAAAGCAGGAAATCCTCCCAATAAAAGAGGCTAAATTGGCAATTCTTTTCATTTTTTTAATTTGAAAAATGACTGAAACAATTAATCGATTATCAAAATAGATGGTGATTCATGTTCTATTGATCTGTTAATCTAAAAATGATCCTGGTACCATCTCAATCTCAGAAGGTTTTCTAGAGATATGCAGTAAAAAAAAAAAAATTAAAAAATGAATGTAGCATCAGTACAATTTCAGATTACTCCTCTCAAATAAAAGTTTATTTAAAATCTTCACTGTATACAGTTTCTATGTTGTATAAACAGTATAACTTGTAGTAGCTGGAGACAATAAATGACAGAGAAGGGCATGTTGTCATGGACTTTTGACTGCGACGCATTACCAATAAAAGCCTTTGGCATTTTAAATTTGAAAGCCATCCAAAGCAATTATTTTCATTGTCAACAAAGTCTCCTGGAAGCAATAGGCCTCCTTTTTGACACCTCTTAAATATACACCAGAGGTAGAGCAGCCATCTCTGCTGACAAGAACAATCATTGCATTTCAATTGAGACTACAATTACAGGACTGCAGTGTTTAACCCTCTACTCACTCAACATACCACTGACACCCACTGTGGGCTCCATGCATAAAAAATGTCTTATGACATTTTTGACACACTGACATCTGACAGTTTGGATACTGAAACATACTAAGCTGAGCAGAGGACACACTGGCTCACTTAGTTTTAATGCGGGACTGTGCAAAACAGAGCTTCCCTGCTAGCAGACAAACAAGTGTCAACTTGTTACACTCATTTTTGGTTAGTCATTAGCAATGTTTCCATTAATGTATTTTAATGCCCATTTTGAAATATTGCATTAAAAACAATAAATAGAAATTTAAAAAATTTCGCGAGAAAGATTTTGTGCTCACTTGAGGTGGTTTTTGCCATTGAGAAAAAACAATTAATTCACAAAATGGGAGATGAAAAGAGCTGTGTCACATAAATTGCAGCGTAGCAAATGTTTATCATGTTTTTTTTTTAAATGTATTTTTTATTTATTTATTTATTTTTTAAGTCAAATGTTTATCATGTGTTTCTGTGCCCCAGAAGAAGAGGTTGTCAAAGAAGCTGTATGGATATTCCTCCAATGCGCAAAAACATGGCTGGTAACAACAACAAAAGGTACGTGTGGAGTGATGAGGAGAAGTATTATCATAGCTCATTAATAAGAAGAACGTAATGTCCATTTTAGATGTCAAACAGCAACAGAGGGCAGCAATGTATTGTTTGTAGTACACAACCTCTACCTCTCCTACTGTTCATTACAGCCAATTCTAACATCGCCTATACTGCCACCTTCTGACCACACTACGCTTTGCTGCCTAGTTTTTTTTCACTCCAAAGCAGTTGATGGAAACACTCCAAATTTGCAAATTCCTTTTTGAAAGATATCAAAAGTCCTCTTAAATATCACTTCACAATTAATGGAAGCACATCTTCTGCCTTCACATGTCCTGTGAGGAAGGGAGATTTGTTTTAGCCAAACCAGACACTAAAAGGGAACTTATCTGGACACATTGAATCAGTGAAAGCTGCGGCTGACGGGTTACCTACTGTGAGCTGGTTTTTTGTTTATCTGTTCACAACATGGCAGTCAGGTTAAAAACGTTCTCATGTTGGGACTAAAATTCACAGTAAAATATGATTCTGAAAACATTTTAGTGAGAAAAAGTCACTGCTGTAAGAGAATCTTGATTTATATTGTATCAGCACCGGCTAGTTGGACAGTTTCCTCCTTAGTTCCGCCATACATATTTTTTTTCCTTATGATGGTTAAGGCATAACCCGCCTGCTGCCTCTGCTTATGCTATCCTGAAAAAAATTGATAGCTTGACAACTCTTAACCAGCCACTTGACCACAGTAATTTCCAATTCCCACATTCATTGAAATGCCTTTTTTTCCGGATGAGAAATAGACCACAAGTGGCTGCAGGGGATAGTGAGCAGCTGAAAAGATCGTGTCACTCTGCCTGCCACAGTCGACATCTACAGCGCACACTGTGTCCGTCAGGCTGCTAGCACCATGACCGACCCCTTTCACCCCTCTCACTACCTCTTTGCACTGTTACCATGTGGAAGGAGATTTCAGAGCATCTGGGCCAGGTCTGCCAGATTGTGCTACTCAGTCACAAGATACTCTGGCATTTACTTGTTTTGCACTTACTCAGATCTATTTACCTTTTTATTTTAACTATGCTGTTGCTCTTTCATTGTCTCTGCTGTTTCATTGTCTGATTGTCCATTGTTTGTTTGAATGTGATGGATGGACTAGGAAACAGAATTTGTTTTTATATATGAAAGTATGCAGAAATGACAATAAATGATCCCTGACCTTGCTCTAAAAAATCAGTAAATTGAACTCAGTGGAGTTGGCAGATTCAAAGGTTTTGACCCTCGTAAATGCAGAGCAAAAGCACTGTGAAACAAAAATATAAATCATACATATCTACCTTCAAACATGCAGTTACTGTGAACTACCTGTCAGCAAACAGGCCGAAAGTTATCACTTTTTGCACTTACTTCTTCCTTCTCTTTGAGCAGTTGCACTGCACGCATAATGCACAGGGCTGTCACTCCACCGCTGGATAAAACTACACAGCAATGGACCGTGGATGTCAAATTCACTTTGAACTTCTTCAATATGCTGCTGGTGTCCTACACAGACCTCAGCACTACCCGAGAATCTAAACTCCAGTAGGCTGGGTGTGGTTTTTTTTTTAGTTTTTTTTTTTCTCTGACAGCACAAGCCTCCTGGCTAAAACACTGTAAACATTGCTGCTTACAAGGCCAGAGGGATGCAGGTCAGCAGGTTGCACAGTATGATGACACTCTACTGCTCTAGTTGTTTACTTTCAAACTAACACTTGATCTATGTTTTGGCCATTATGCCCAAATGTCCTTACAAGATCTTCCTTTTTTTTAACCGCATGTTTTTGTATATAAATATATTTCTGGGGATTTCATCTTACAGTCAGTAGAGCAGATGTAGCAAAACACTGCAACTGATTCTCAAAATATCTGCAAGCCAGTTTTTCTTCTCTTTTAGTTTAATGCTGCCATTAAAGATTTGTTGACATGTTTTTGTCCTTGCTGCAAGTCCACGGTTAATCTGTTCAGCTAAGTTTAGTGACTCCGCCTTCAACCTCACAGTCTTGTGCTGGGTTCAGTTGCATTTCCTCTCTCAGCCGGTGAAAGGATCAACACATGCTGGGCAGGATAATCCCAATTGTGCTATCTGAGAGACAAGCCTCTGGGATGCCACGAAATGTACTTGCTGAAAATGTGAGCTTTGCTGCTCAGCATGAACCTCCCTGACCACAAAACTTAAACAAACTGGCTTTTAGTTATCTCGCCACTGAGCATGCCCTCACCAGACCAAAGCAACCATGATCCAAATTGAAAGGGACAACCTTCGGCGGACAGAGGTGAGTCATTTGAGTTTTGTCCATATTTTTCCCTCAAGGTATCAACATGACAAACTATCTTAAGGAGACATTAAGCTGACGAAAATAATGTCAGGGATAGAAAGAAACTTCAGAGCAGAGAAATGAATACATTGCATCACATTTGTTTGTAGATTTGATGTTGGTGGATGAAACTAATCTGCAGCAGGCTACAGGAAACATTATGGTTTGGACAGGTTTGGACTTGCTTACAAAATTATTCATATTAAACAAGCTTATATAAGCTTAGCAAGAATGCAAGCTGAATAATTATCAAATCCAGACAACTATGTTTTTTAGTATGATTGAATATCAGCTTTGGGCTGTTGAGCACGACCGTTTCTCCCTTTGTGATGATGTTATTCATAAATTCAATAGTCTGGCTTATTTTGCATGAATTAACATGCAACACAAAACCCACACCACCACAAATTAATCGTGACCTAAAAATAAAAACAGACTGCAATTTTGTTTTTGGCACCACACAGCAAAGTAGTCTGCACTGAATTTTTAACATGGCTTCCAACACCCAAGTGTAAGCACTCAGTAATCCTTCATTATCGCTTTGGTTCTTAACAACACTCTATTGATGAGGAGAGACTTTATTTTACAACAATTCAGGGGGTCTTAACAGGGGTCCCCGGGAGGTTTACAACCTCACACATGCTGCCCTTCTTGAGGAGGGCGTTTGCTACTGTCACCAGAACAGAGCCATGGCACTCTGTGCCCAGCTGAGCGAGTATTTCATGATGCAATTTGTAGAAAAACATGACTCTCCGCTCACAGTTTCATGCATCCACACGTGGATATAGACTTATTTATGCTTCACTGCCTTGAGAAGAAAGAATTTCAAGTCTTAACCTCTGTAACTGTAACTGATTTGTCATTCACAGGAGTTCAACCTTTTTTTCCACCCAGTGATACTTAATTATAACCATATGAAAACAAGAGCTTGACCCAAGAGGGGATATTTAAAGCTGATGCCGCTGCCCATATTAGGAAATAAAAAGGAAAATTTCAACATCTAGTATAGCGCCTCAATGTGGTAATTAAATACTTGTGAGAAAGATATGTAATGGAAGCAGGTTATCTTACATTTTAACAGACATAGGTGTACTGAGCCCCAAACACACAACTAATTAGTAATTAAATAACAGACTCCTGTCTGCTGGACAAACTACCTAATTAAACCATTTTAAATCAATAGTCTAAGCATTTTTTCTGGCCTTAAAAACGGATTTAATTGGAACCTGATTAAAACCACTTCAGGCCTCACAGAGGGCCTAGTCATAGGCCTAAGTAGTTTTCCAAGAGAGAGGCTACCAGTTTGACACCATCAGAGTTTGCACTGGCTACTCTTCCGCCTGTTATTAGCAGTGACCAGCAGCTCTGTAGGTCGCTCTGGCAGTTGGTTGGTCCACAAACATTCCCCACTCTTTGGTGGCCACAGTTTTGGCGCTAGGAGGTTGAACTTTGGCATGGAGATCAAAAGTGTGATTGTGTATGCGTGTGTGTGTGTGTGTGTGTGTTTAGGTGTGTGTTTGTGTTCATGCCAATCAGCTAAAAGGGGGCGTGATGATGGGAGTGGCCCACTGCAAAAAAGTGCATACCTTCCGAATGGATTTAGAGACTTTAGTCATGAGCCAAAGGACAGCTGATTAACTGTTCAGGCCAACTGGCAAAAAGGGGGCGTGGCCTACAACAAAAAGGCTCATAACTTCAAACTTTGTAGACACACACACACATACACACATACACCTTCATTTTTTGTTGCTGGTTGCAGCTATTGTGAATTCATACTTGTTTTAATATGTAAAAGGTACATTTTAATGAAAGAGGGAAATTAGCCTGCAGGTCATCAGATTTTCTGCACACTTCCATATAAACAGAAATATTAATGGAATATTTATTTTCAAGAAATATAAACAGCACAGAAGGAATGTTCTTTTTTCAGAACAAGGGCAAATATCTGAATATTTTGTTTATGTAAAAGTAGTCACTGACAATTATGCAGAAACAGCTTGAACTTCTACACACATTGGACCTTTACTGGGAAGTCTGACTACATTCTGAATGCCTGGACACACCTTACACTTCAAACACAACATAGTTTAGAATAATTAATTGGCTCACAGACTGATAAATGTTGCTGAGGCACGGCGACCCAAGTGTCACTAAGTTCAGCTTATTTACTGTGAGAGGAATGGTGTGACGGTTGAGTGGAGTTGGCCAACACTGAACCATAATCCATTCACATTCGATGTCATTGACATGTTGCTAACACATGCCTTAATGGAAATTTTGGTTGAGTTCAATGCTTAAAAGAAAATGTTTTTATTGAGTAGAACTATGAATTACTTTGAGAACCAAACCTTTTTTTTTGTTACAAGTTATCCTTGAGTGTGGCTTTTCATTAAACAAGCACAAGGAAACAGCCCTGTCCTTATCTGAAAACAATGTCAAATTCCTTTTACAGCATGATAGCCACGATGGTATCAGGTATGAGCTATCAAGTTTTTGTTTGGTAGACCACACGACCTCTCACTTAGCTGGCCTTACACCAAACAACATTTTAAGCATTGTTTGAACAAATGACAAAAGATAATTACACCTACGCTCTTTATGAAATATGCAATCAAGTAGATGAACTACATTTTCACTGCTCTCACTAACTCGCACATTATGCAAACATTAAGCGTTGTGAATGTGTTGAAGAGGGACCTACTGTTGGTCTGTTAAACAGTTTTCAGTGGCATAATATGACGTAATGTCACGTTGGAATTTGCTAAAACAATGTCTGTGCTGGAGAGCAGCACCATCTGCAAAGGGAGAGGTAAGAAGCACTACAGTCATCCTAAAAAAAACACTGGATTTTATTACAAAATTACTTTATATGACTCAAGTTTATGTGTATTGTGTTGGACTTAAGCCTCTGGTCAGAGACATGAAGCTTTTACGATATAATGCAATCCCAGACGATAGTAGCACAAATTACAGAGGTTCCACTGGGTTGAACACAACACCAAACTAGGTGCAAAGATTTGCCATTTGTATAGTGTTCAGTGGGAGTAAATTGGAGAAACTTAACACTAGGATGGTTTTGTCCTGCTTGTGTGAAACTTTCAGTGTAAACAAAACTTTCAGCTTGAAAAACCTGTGGAACTATGTTGCACTCTTCAAGCAAAGCTTTTGCAACTGAGCTCCTGATTCATAATTACAGTGACACGAGATTCTTTTCATTTCATCACCATCAATTTATGTATTTATTAAAAAGTCACTAGCTCTACGTTGGGGATGTGCATGAAAAGTCAAACGTATTAATTTTATAATGTGCAAATGTATACAAAACTGTGAAGGAAATTTCTCCCTCCAGGCTTCTCTTCCCTAATGTATGTATGTAGTAACCCTATCGACCTTCTCCACTCTGTTAAAGTTCAATGAACTTTGTTGTTTCTGTCTAAAGAATTGTTTGCATTCCACTCTTGTGGTGGCTGGCAGAGCTGAGGGCGAGATTCATAGGCTACTGATAGTAGATCGG
>JAQLOL010000026.1:21237018-21248901 GCA_029783665.1 Naso thynnoides
TCTAGGAAGACGTTTCGCCTCTTATCCAAGGGGCTTCATCAGTTCATACGCATCGGTCTCACTAGTCCGCACTAGTGGTGTAGGAAACTGATTTTCCTAGATTTTAGTTTTAAAGTTGCTGTTGCACTATAGTTTTATAGTGTTATATTTAAATCTTCTTATTTTAATAAATGATTACCCCTTACACTCTAAAGGAATTGTTATTTTTATGCGCTGGTATTGGAGCAGCACTCTGCATTGGCCGCTGCCCAAGTCTGGGTATCGGAATTGGTATTGGAAGGAAAAAATGTCACTGGAACATCTCTAATTCCTGTTTCCTCTCCTGTCAACTGTCACGTGCCATAATGGCTTGGACATTTGCGTTATAATTGTGAGTAGCGCGGGAGCTAAGTTATGTTAGTTTGTCCAGTTACTTTGGAGCATCTGAAAATGAGGAGATCATGTTTAAATGCCTGTAATCTCTAAATGATTAAAAGAACTAAGTCAGTCTGGGTGTTGATACCCTGTGGAGAAGAAGCTGCTGCCACTAGTCAGGCTGAGGCAATAGCGTCCTTTCTCAGCAGTGATCAGCAGGAAGCTCCTGCTGTCCTGCTTCTAATGTTATTTACGGTGATAATGCTTTTCCAAGCCATGGCAAGCAATACAGTTCACAGGGGAGCATACTGAGACTAGGAATACGTCATGAGCAACCCCATTTGGGAAAAATACATTTATCGTCGTTTATCCACGAGCAGTGTGCACTGCTGAGCCTGTGGAGAAATATCTAAAAGGTGCAGCATCAACAACATTTATTTACAACACAGGTGGAAGTGAAGCTTCTTCTTCTGCTGTTTCTGGAAAATTAGACAACTCTGTTGAAGTCTAAATGGTTTATTCTGATTACACCCTCAATGCATACCGTTGGAATTCTCTAATCACTTAATATTTTGATCAGATTGAAGAAATCTGCACATATAAACATAGCTAGCGTGATTGGACGGTGTCTGATATACTCTGGTGACCAGTTTTGTCTCAGAAAACATCGTTTCAAATCCACAGAAAACAAGATCCTAGTTTCTGTCGTAAGACCTGAGTGTACTAACGGTTGAAAACTGAACAGTATGACACTTTTCCATCTATTCAGTGCATTTGTTTGGCCACAAGTGTATCTTTTGCCTAAAATACATTTTGTCAAGCACATTTACCAAAAAACATAATATTACAATCTCATCATTTCTTTATATGACATCTTATATTTGTCAGTCACTTGAAAAACACACCCTTTCAACTGTAACACACCTCAAAAAATCACACAAGTCAGGCTTGCTGACAAGGAATGACTGATTTTTAAATAGAGACGTTATTGATCCTTATCCAGGATGTAAATGAAAGCCTCCTCGACATTGTTTTTGACAGCCCGCTCCAGTTCTATTAGGGAGATGAGAGGGAACGCGTGGGAAAATGAAGGCCATCTGTCTTGGTGGTGCCATGTCCTCTGTATGCTGTGTCTGATGTAAACAACTCCATTTGTCAAGATATGAAAACCCTGGACCGTCATAACACACACAGCACCCGCTAAGACCCCCCAGCCTCCAAAGCTCTGACTGATTTGTGCTCCGTCAAGACTTTTTCAAGACACGACTGCATGCATCTATTATGCACCAATCACTCTCAGCTAGCAAAAGTTCCAAAGGCCGGTGGACTCGTCCTCGACAATTTACAGTGACAGAGTTACATACACGACTTGAAGTGTAAGCTGAGTTAATAATGTCATTTGTTAGAGGGGGGGCAAGACTGAGCACGTGCCCTTATTATCCCACTTCGAGCACAAGGACAATTCCTCCTTCACACATTCGCACATGCTGCCAGCTTTCAACCCTCTCTGCTCTATCAAGTGCCCACTCATTCAGTCAACGGCCCATCCCATCAGGTATGCTTGGAAAATATCACAGATTTGCTCGGTATATGGACATTTATGCAAGAGGCTGACTACAAAGAAATGCCAACTAGGGCTGCAACTAACGATTATTTCATTATCACATAATCTGCTGATTATTTTTACCATTAATCCATTAATCAGTTTTTCCATGTTATGTCAAAAAAGGGTGAAAATTCTCATCTCAAGTTGCCATAGCCCAATATAATGTCTTCAAATTACTTCTATTGTCCAAACAACAGCCCAAAAACACAAAATTCCTTATTTATGATCATAAATGATGCACAAAAAGCAGCAAACCCTCACATTTAAGAGGCTAAACTGGCAATTCTTTTTACTTTTCTAGGTGAAAAATGACTAAAACAATATATTGATTATAACAATAGTTGATCATTAATTTTCTATCAATCAATTATTCGCTTAAATTGTTGCAGCTCCCATGCCAACTATTTTCACAAGCGATACATTGGTATTGGCACAATGTTCTCTTATATTGCGCTGATATCATAACTGTATTTAAGCCAGAACAAAGGCTTGAACAGGTAATTTAAAATGGTGTAATTATGCAGTTTGACCAGCAGATTCTCAGCATCCATTATTTGATTGCTAATAAAAAAAAAAAAGTGTTTCCTGTTCAGTGCACTGATGTTTGGAATTTGTAAAATGTAAAATACTGGGTCTCCATTACGTATCTTTGACAGCAACACTGCAGAGCCGAGCAGCTCCTGAATGATTTCTACGTATCATCGGTAAGCAAGCCTTAACGTAACAGCCTGCATTCTTTTAACGTTTTAACGTAATTGTGTGCATGCAAATTCTGATGTAAAGGTGACCCCTGGTGGTGCAATAATAGCGAAGCATCAGATTCAGAAAACTTTGTTGATCCCTGAGGGGAAATTGAGTGATGTTACAGCTGCTCTCATACATAGGGAATTAAAATTATTCGATTTGATTTGAAAAATTTGTTTCAAACATGCAAATAAGCAAAAGAAACCAACAAATCTGAAATGGACTGTTTTGGTTGCAGTCATGTATATTGTTTTTACTTAAAGCAATACAAAGCTTATTCTAATATGGCATGTCATTTAGTTTGCTTGTAGCACTTGTTAGTGCAATGTTGCTTGCATCAGTAAATTTACACTTATTTCTTATTAAACTGTGGACATTTAATTCATTCACATTGAAACGCACACTCTCTAATGGTAAAATCAGTGTAAATGATTAAAAAAAAGTATTTTCCAATAAATTGTAATGAAAAAGAAAAAACTTAACAAAATAGAATTTGGGAAAAAGTATAACGGATTTCATAGGCTCCTTCATACAGGTTAAACGTACAGGTTGAATTATACAATTCATATTAAAAGCACTGTATGTATGTACAGCATGTGTGCAAGAGATGTCTATGCACTGCAACCTAAAACTTTTTGCCCCCAGGTAGCTGAAGATGATCAAGGTTTCATTAATTTTTGAAAGCAATAATGGTAATTCCACCAAAGCTTGGGCGAACAGTGACATCTTGTAAAATTACTGCAATTTTCCACTTTAATTGGCCGAGGTACTGAAATCATCACACTTTCTCACATATATTGGCCCAGTGAATTGATCAACAAACAGCCTGTCCTGGTGTTCACGACCAACAGCCCCACGGCAGTGGAAATATGAGACTTATTCACCTGACAATAAACTACAGTTTTATGTTACACTTGTTCACATCTACAGATGGAAGAAGTTAATGTTCGTTTTCCTGAACAACTTAAAATCATCTCGATTCTGTCATTTGTGAGGTAAAACCCTTTCAGCACTGTATGAATGAAGCTGTTTTGTGATCATGACGTGAAAAAGATTTTACGATCTTCTTAATGTACTGATGCTGACTTCAAGGTATATTTGTGGACTGAATTTACAAGCGGAGCGCTTTCCTTTGTTGTAACCTGAAACCCACGTTTGATGGAATGTTTACAGCAATTTTAAATGATGTGCTGTAAGTGAGAATATGTTTCCCCTCAAGAGGTAATTATACACATTTTTATAAAAATACCATAGTATGGAAAATCATACTATTGTCACTATAGTATAACTTACAACTGTAACTTGAACTGAATGAAATGATTGAATTTTGTGGCATTTGAGTAGGTTTTACTGCTGAAAAGTGCCGCACAATGCCTCAAAATTTAATTGAAATCCCAATCTGGCCCACTGCTATTTTGAAAATTGCTTGTAAGTGCAGTATTTGTAGAAGGAGACCTCTCTCTGCTTGTGTGTGTGTGTGTGTGTGTGTGTGTGTGTGTGTGTGTGTGTGCGTGTGTGAAAATACCATTTTAATTCAAATACTGCTGCAGAGTAGTCCTGATCTACACATCATATTCTACAGACTTCAAAAAACATCTTTGTTTCGTACACATCCCTGCAATAATTATTTGAATATCTTTTTCAGATGTTTTTTGTTGTAATATGTTTATTGCATCAGTCCAAATAATTGTAATTAAATATTTTTTTAAAAATCATGCTGCCATACTGACGGAAAATAAAAAAGCTTTGTGAAAACTATTGTATATTCTTACGCAGAGGTCAGACTTAAAGATATTTTTGTCTGTTAAAATGTTCACTGTGTCAGATTAAGCGATCACAGAGTCATAAATTCTTGCCGTGTCATGACTGAGAGAAATGACAGACTACATGTTCCCCCCCGACCAAACATTGTTTGCAGTCTTGCACGACGTGCATGATGTCACTGAAAAGGAAGGACATACCACTGACTTCTGAGGGAAAGAGTGTGAACAAACATGTCGTCTGAGGCGCCGTGCATGATACTTGTTCTCTTTTGCTTGAAAAAGCCTAAAAACATGACACCAGCATCACTCATCCTTCGCTTTGCCATGTTTACATTTGTGCACGGGCTAATCTCTTTCCACAGAGCGCTGTCAGCTGTGCGTCTATTGGTAAACATCACTGAAGCGACGCAAGCCATCGTGGGAGGTAAACAAAAAATCAAACAAGAAAGTCTTTCTGTTAGGATGTCATGAGTCGTCCTAGATGCTGCGTCGGTTGTTGTCCATCATGACACACTATGCGAGATAAAATGATCGATTATCCCGCCAAATCTCATTGATCATTCCCAAGCCAGCCCGACGCCCGAAGCGTTTAAGCCATTTCATGAAGAGGAAGGTTGAACAGCTGACAACGGGCCGTGTGCTCACATTTCACGCAGGCACACGTTGTGCACTGTGTTAAATCCAGCACTTCATTATTTTTCTCAGACTTTTCCTGCTGTATGAGCTTAACAAGACACCACATTGAGCAGGTGAATGATTTTTCCCACACAGTAACAGCGGAGGCCACCAAAAACATTGTGCCATTGTGTATAAACAGGCAAATAAACACTGAAATTACTGCAAAATTAGAACATTATAGTTAAATCATGAACACTGACAGAAAAATTCACTGAACTGAGCTGCTGTGGCCTGAACTCAAAGCGTACTCCTGGTTCGTTTGAATTTAAACAGCGTGGTCGCTGCAGAGGCGATCGTCATCAGGTTTTGTGTTTTTGTCTCACCGTTGTAATTTTGTCCTGGAAGCTGAAGCCGCGCTCTGCTGCCACACTAGACACTGAGATTTCTAATCAATGGCTAATAACTTTAACACACGTCACCAAATGGACAGGAGTGTGAATTACAGTCTATCACAATGACGGACCGCCTTCAAAATTTTCTGTCATTGTTGATAAAAAAAACATCAGTGATGGAAATTATTTGGTTAGTGCAACAATGTGCTGCTCAGACCAGTTTTTAACTGCAAGTAAATTACATCTCAATATACAGTGGATTTTTTTGTATTTTGTTCAATTTGACAGTGTTAGTTTTACTTACATGCACAGTTCCTGGGGCTCACAGTCAGACAGACAGGCTGCAATCTGCACCCAGATGGTTTATGTGTGGTTTTACTACATGCATGGGTCAGCCAGCACATTTGAATGGATAGGGCGAGCTGAGATGTCCCAGAAACGAGAAGGGAGCTCGTTTACACAGTAGGTTCGATTTCACTGCCAATATCAACAAACTGTGCTCTTGGACTGCATTCTGTCTCGTGTGACGAAATATCCGCAGTGCCCTGCATGGCAATGACCCTCGATGATCAAACTGTCTCAATGCCTAAACTGTACATATGACTGAAAATCTGAAGACCATCTTCCCACAAAAAGCTGAATTGATGTTTTTAAGACGTGAGCTGAGGTTGTCTTCACTTCGGAGGAGCAATAACCGCAAAATTACTGCCACTAAGAGGGTATCAATTGAACAATTTCCATCTTAAATGTGTGCAAATGAAACAATTTCTTCTCTCAGAAGTGTTTGTATCTTACAAGTCAGCCATCATTCGATTAAGTAGCGTCACTCATATGATTCCTCATAGGTTTGGTTGGCCTATTTTTGAGCATGCAACACTCACACTCCTCCCCTCAAAAACATGTGATACGATCATATTGCCTCAGGCATGTTTTAATGAGTTGCTGAACAAAAATAACTCTTCTTTTTGCTCTCCACGGTGTGTATAGATTTATTAAGTGAAAAATAAATTGTCTTGACTCGGTCTAGCTCTCTGTCTAGCAAACATCTTTCTCAGAGCCATTTTAATAGAAGGTCTATAGGAACACAAGTTTGCATCAGGCTCGGAATCCTTCGAAGTCATTGGTAAACCGAGGAGGAAATCACATCGTCTGCTTTTCAGCCCCAAGCAGTATGAATGAGCAGCGCTTCCTTTCCACAGAGGATCTCGGTTGCTTTTGATCAAGTTCCCAATCACATTTATGTCTCATCTGCTCACACTGTGGCCCCTCTGCTGACGCTCACGCCATTTCCGCTGGCAATTTAGACCCCTGAAAGGTTAGTGGATGAAATCTGCAAGGCAGCATCCAGCTGGTTACTGCCAGGAAAGACCAGCTCCATCAATAGCCCAACTTTTGTTCCAGCTTTTTGGGTCGCAAATTGTCCCACACTCAGCAGCGCAGTGCAGTTTTACTGCTTTGGTGGCAATATTGCTCAGTGTCTAAACGAGGAATCACCAAATGTTTTCACATCAAGGAAACCCATTTAGACAGACATTAGACTAAAGACCCCATTTTATCAGCACTTGTTCCCAGCACCTCATCTGATGTGATCTTCCTTTTGGTACAGGCTTATTTAACCGTGTACAGAATTATTTAACAATGTGCACAGTACAGCGAGTAGGTAATGATGTGGGCAGTCATACTTAACTGAACAATCATCATTTTTATTTTAGGAGCATTGAATAATTATGAACTGGAACTGATATTTACTTTGGTTGGTACCCCCAGAATCCTCTCCAGATGTCATTTTGGGACACCAAAATCAAAGAAATACATACACCAGCATGTTAATTTGTTAGAGGCTAAACTACAACTTAACCGACTTGACTTTACAGTTTTTCCGCATTTTTCCATGATTTTTCCAAAATCATATTTGCTCTTGTCTATTTTTGACAATAACTGGTAGATCAATGTCACACAATTAGCCACTTGAGGTTTAGCTAGCTAATCAGAGTTGACATGATTGTTTCTCCGCCAAATACTGACGTTCACTACAGTTTCTGTCCAGAGGGGGGCACTGTATCACCACTTCAAAGTCACTGAAAAACAGGGCCATGATGTGATAAAGTATAGTTAAATATTAGTTTACAAAGCAAAACAAATAAACAAAACACCCCATCTTCCATTTATTTGAATGACTTTTGATTTATAATTTATTTAGATTGACCAAAACAACAAAAGAAAGCAAACTTTAACTTTCTTTAAATCTTTTTTTTAAAGAAAAAAATTCATGAGTTCCCCAGACCGTTCTAACTTGTTTATTGTATTGTCTTATGTTCTTACCTTATACAGGTTTAATGTCTAATATTATGTAAAAGATGATCGTTTTAACAAAAATGAAGCATAGTCCACATGTACAGTGGCTGCTGAATCATGTCAGTATGTTTATTTATATCGTACACATTTTGAAAAGTGACGAAGAAAGTAATGTGTTTCATTAAAAAGTAAAATAAATGGTCACCACAGCTGAATGTGTCATGGAGTAGCTGTATACAAGACAAACAGGGTCGAAATTAATCAGGTGATGAGTAACATACCATTGAAATATGAGTCATCCAAATATTAGAAAGCATCTATTGATCAATATTATATTTTTGGTCTACACTTCCTTTTGCTGACTGAAAACGGATGGGCCACTGTGCTCTGTGCATTCAGCCAAACCATTAGCCTTATGTGTAAGCACGGTGAGTTTTTCTAATATATTTAAAATCAATGCCCATTACAATATTTTGCTGTATTTTTTTTAGAGTACATTTGAAGGGTCCAGGGTTCAGGCGGTGTATACCAAGTCAGAACTGTCAGTCTTTTTTTTTTCATCCATTAATCAAAATGGTCATTGTAACTCACAGTCTTACAGCAGTGGGGGTGCTGTTTTTCAGGCTGAAAATCTGGTGTCTTTCGTGCAAGGGAACACTTTCAAAAGAGGCAGGGCAGTGATGAAAAAGAGCATGCATGACCGGCTAAGATTCTCTTTAACATTTCATGAGATTCAGTAAAAATATCAGCCCTTAAATGGGACATTCATTCTTAAAATCCCCTCAGTAATAAAATCAAAGGCATCAGACATGCTAATTATACTATAGAATATACTTCATGATCCAACACACAGCAAATTCCCCTAATATTTTCATGAAAGAGACACATTAAGAACTTTCTTCGTAGCAGAACATAACGGCATCCATGATGAACTTGATGACCTCTCCTGCTGTGAAACTATGTTAGGCAGCGTGTGCTCATATGACGTTATGCTGAATGATATAAATATTGAATGTTCTTTCATATAGCACCTTTCCTGAATTCATTTTAATCTCCTGCAGCCCTATTCTCCCAAATGGCTTGAGGGTAAATGAGTTCCTATTTTATCATGACCTGCTGTAAAAGCACAGTGAGTGGACTGACTGGTTTGACAGTAATCAGCTGATTAGCATATTCAACACTCACTATACCAGACTTATTTAAGTGAGTTATTAAAAACGTCCAGATCATCTCCTGCCAACAAGCAGCGATTAGACCCAACATGCCACCAAACTACCATTTTTCAGCCAGAAAGCAGTTATTATCTCCCATTACGCAGAAGGGCTACTCATCGAGCTCAGCCTGAAAACACGGCGAAACTGGACCATTTTCAAGGAAAGAAATTAGAATTTAAAAATAATTAAAAAAAAAAAGATTGTCTTGCATGGCATTGTTTCTCCAAAATGGACGTTTTTGTCCCATTGTCAATACGAGTGTCTGGTAGACAGAATGTGAATATATCTTTAGTGATATTTTGAGTGAGGAAGAGTGCCTTTCAAAGGGGATTGCGGTTACTAGGCAACAAGCAGCAGAACCAATCGAGGACTAAAGTGAAAAAAAAAAGTTTCCCTCTCTCTTTCTCTCTCTCCATCATGCAGTCTGTCTCTCCCTCGCTCTGGCGCTCATACACTCTCTTTCTTGCGTGCACATGTGTAAGTCAGTGCTTTGCCTGCAACCAAAATCCCCTCTGAATGGGGTTTGACCATAGATAGGGGACTTAACCCATTTCTTATGCTCACGTGTAGGATTCATGTCCAATTGAAACTGAAAGGGGAAGCTTAGATAGCAGAAAGGGTAGACAAGTGTTGGTGAAAAATCCATGTTGGTATGCTTTTGATAGTACCCCGTTCCCTTTCTCCATCCCTTTTTAAGAGGCGTTAGGGGCTAAAAAGCAAAGCCACACATGATGTGAAGGCAACCTCTGCCCATAAAAGAAAACTACTGTGTAGAAAAACATCAAAACAGCAGCCTCATTCGTCCATAAAAACACAAAAAGTTTGTGTAGCCCATTATCGGTACCAGATTTTCAGGATGTGTTGTCTTTCTTTCAGCTCCTGTTGAATCACTTCGGCTTTTTTGTTTTTGCCAGCACATAGTCAATTAGCCACGCAATATGCGCACAGTAATTGAACACAGTGCTGTGATGACACGATCTTCAGTCATTCGAATCTGGACATTGTTTTCCAGTTGTCTCACCTGTCATGGGATGATATGCAAGAATTTGTACGCCAACTGATGATCATCTTGCACAAAACTGCTTGCATCAGAAGCATTTTAATAACTTTTTGGGCAATTTTTACCCCATGAACAGTTATTAGTAACACCACATAACTGATGCTCCACATCCATTAAAGGAGAGACAGGGAGAAGGTTCGTGTCTAATTTCTGCACTAGAATCACAGTTGATCAACTGAACAGCGATGAAAAGTCCACACTGTTTGAGAATATCTCTGTCTGGTTTTCAGTTAATTTCCTGCTTTTGTTATGTTTGCACATCCTCTCTGAGCGAGCCACACCGGGTACACAGAGAGCGACAGGTATTGACTGGTAGAAGAATAAACAGTGACTGATTGCTGGGAATGGATAATAACTCCTGGAGCAAGCTTTTTTTTTTCTCTAGCTGCACACATTGCAACTGTCTCTGGAACAACAGCAAACCTGCCCAAGTCCTCATCGTTTACCCTTTCATGCTCTCTAAGCTAGACTTTTGTCACAATATTCGTTATCGTCTTTTAAAAATGTTTTGTTGGAGGCTCAGTTCCACACTTCAGGAAGATATGGAAATGTCGTTTTGTCATAGGACCAAGTAGAGACCTAAATCTAATTTAAAGTCATATCAAAGCAAAGGGTCTGTGTAAAAAAGAAAGGGAGGAAATTTCCTGTGGAGCACACACCTACGGAAAAAAAATGATTAGCAAAAGTCTTATGCCGACAAAGACAAATCCTCTCTGCTGGCTGGAATATCTAGGGCCCAAAAAATGTGCGCTTTTAAAATGGATGCATGACTCACAGTAGATTGAACACTTATGATCCAGGTTTTATTGGCTGTTTGACATCAAGGGTGCTATAGCAGAAGCCTACAGAGCAAAGCTGCTACTCTGTGCAAACAAGAGAGCAAGCGACATGAAATGTGTGTTTATTCTGCCAAAAGCTCCAAGCAGAAAGTATATTTTTAACCTATGTCTAGTCATACAGTGTTCTAAGTTAGATATGTGATGAAACTGCCTTAAAATTCTACATCCAGGCCCTTGGATGAAAAGGAATTTTCTTTCTGAAATTTAACACTGTAATTAGGCTTATACGATCAGACTAGTAAGGGTGAGTCAAATCATGCCTAGGGTTGAAGGACTGAGTCACAAATTCAGACACCATCCGGTTAAATGTCATGAATTTGCAGTGCCCTTGAGTAACTGCTGCTTCTTCATGAAAATGCAAAAAAAGTTAGCTTTGTTTGGTTTTGTTCAAAACCAAAACCTTCTGATAATGAGGGGACACTACACGTTTGAGAAGATCCAAGTATTAGCTTTAGTGCACCCCTGTGAGGGACCTGTCTGATTTAAAATGTATTTATAATAGGGGTGAGATTCACAGGGCAACTCAAGACACCACACAATATGATACGATATGAACAATACAATACAAAAGATAAATACACTACGAATGGTAAGATACAAACAATACGGTACAACACGGACGATACCATACGATACAAACAATACAATACAAAAGATATGGTATTGTACAGTACGAATGATACAATATGAATGACACGAAAGATAAAATACGATACAAACGATACGATATAAATGATGCGATACGCACGACACGGTACGATACGAACAATATGGTACAATACGATATGATATTTGATTCATGGCTATGATAACGATAATATCACGATACAGCAATTAAAATATCAATACTTGAAGCCAGCGATTTGATGATCGTATCTCAAGAGTCAGGATGACGATATATTGCTATATTAGTATTTGATTCCACTCCTAGTTTCTAATGTGCAACTTTAAAATAAAAAAAATCAGAGTGCTCTTGTATTTAATGATGATATGAAGCA
>JAQLOL010000026.1:21261072-21278357 GCA_029783665.1 Naso thynnoides
CAACCCTCTAAATTTGGAATGATTAATTTAAGTAATGAATTCTGTTAGTAGGAAATAGAATAATAGAGCTGTTCTCATTTGCGTCTTGACTTTTTTTTTTATCATATTCCTTTAGCTTCTGCAGGTGAAAAAGCATTTCTTCTAGCTAATAATATTTTTTTATTGATTACTGATCATATTTTTAATATAAGTAAAACTGACAGTAGCTAATTATTTTCTCATAGTCTCTCTGCTGCTTAAAGGTTTACTATTTCTGTAAGAAAAAACCCCATAAATAATGAATAATGTTCATGATGATTACCTTTTATTACTCATATCTTACATCTTATTTTATGTTACCGTTTTTGCCTATTTTACTGTAGTGTTTTATTGTGACATGTATATTTAGTGGTTTGATTTTTCATTGTTTGAGTTCCATGATGTAATCTCCTGGTCGGGTGTGTTTTTACATCCGTCGACATGCTCTGTCAGTGATGTATAGCATTATCCGATGATACCTTTACCTGTCTTGGGAACCAATTAGGGAGATAGTTCCAAGATGGCAGCATAAAAAAACTGCCGAAAGATCAAAATAAAAAATTAGACAATGACTAAAACCAAATTTAAATTTAAATTAAAACAGATAATAAAAAATAAGACACAAGTAATGCGAAGAACAGAGACAAGTGACACTAAAGTTGGTTACAAAAACATTAAGTTAATGTTGAATGCTGACAGTCAGGCTCGTCACTTTGAACTCTTTTTGCAGACTTGTGTGAGCAGCTGGAGCAGAGAACATTAAGGCTTTCTTCCTCACGCTCATCTCTGTTGCTGCTCAGCACAGTTGTGTAAGTGGCTCGCTCGCAGACCTTAATGTGTTTTGATAAACATGAGAGCACACTCACAGCTAACACATAAAACAGCCGCTTGATAACCAGCTTCTCCTGGATCATCAACGTTCACTTTTATAAAGCCAGATAACCGAAACAAAGAAAGTCTGAGCTGAACTTACTTTGTGATAAAGACACATGCACAGAAAAAGCTTTTAGCCATAAGTCAGTCTCCTGCTTTGTGCTCAGTTCTTGCTGATAGCATTCTCTGAATGACGTCTCGCAGTTCGGTTCATCTACACTTACTGAAGGGTGTCAGCTGGCCCTCATTTAAAATCATCTGGCAATTCTCCTGAAGCATGGGAGATGAGGTTGTCGGGGAGTAGAGATCAGTGCCTTAGCTCGATGAAAGGAGCACTTCCTATCAAACGCTTGCTGAGATTATTCCTGATGACACATCAGCCGGGTCAATAGGAGAAAAGTGTCCTCCGTGGGCCAATTGACTCACTTAATCAAGAGCTGTGTCGGAGCACCACACTACACATCGAGGACGGTTCACCTTGGATTTTGCCTTTCGAGAGGCGAACTTACTCTTCACGTAAACTAATTTGAGTCTCTGAGGGGTGATTGTGAGCAGACACCTTCGGATGGATGTGATGAGATCAAATCATCATATATATTAATCACTGTTTCAAATTAATGGATGTCACAGCCACGGTACATGCAGATTTGTGCTTCTGTCGTCTACTGCGTCACAAGCATGCCTACTGTACTACTTCAAAGTCTACTCTTGAAATCTAAAAATCACGCATGTTATCAGCACATTAGAATGGAGTATCAAGATAAAAATATATGTTAAAGGAAAATCTTTGTTAAGGTCGCTCTAACATATTCCTTTTATTATATAAACTTTCTTTCTCTCTTTTTATAAGCAGAAATCAAAAGATCCAATCTGTGTGCCTCAAACAGGTTTCTGAGTGCCAGTGCTGCCAAGACAGCGACATGACTAAGAGCTTGGAAGGGGTTTGTGGGTGTTGGCCAGTATGCAGCAGGAATGACTCAGTTAGAGGTCATGCAGATCATGGATGTTGACACCTGTGCTCCCTTTGAAAGCCACAGCTGAAATATGTTGATGTTCAGTATGTTGTATCAAACAGTGAGATACTAGTTACAGGTTATTCAGACAAACTATGAAGACATTAGCCACATTACCATAAACGTATCTGATGTGCATTTGACATATAGCATTATAAATGACATGGATTCGAGAAAAGAATTCTCAATATCACAAATTTTTACACTTGCTTGATGTGGATTTTGCCTTATGAAGCATTGCATTAGTTCATGCAGGACACAGAAGTCATTGGCCAGCCGGCTAATTGAATCAGCCTTCCGTTATCAGTCACACACCAATCACAGCTCACTCTCACATCACGGTGGTCTATTTAAATAGGATTCCCACCTACACTGATCTCTGCTTCACACGTGCTGCCACACTTGCTGCTGCTGCTGCTGGCAGAGTTTTTGTCTCCACCACCCCAGCTTACACCTTTCTAGTTCAGAGTCCATTTATTGCAATAAATGCTTAAATCTATGACGAGAGTGTTCCTGACCGAATGGTGAAAAACAATTAATGCGCAAAATGAGAGATGGAGACAACTGTGTCAAATTTGTTGTGACGCAGCAAATATTCATCACCTGTTTCCGCCTCCCAAAAGAAGTAGTAACAATAGTAGAAGAAGCTGATTCCGCCATCTTTCCGGATTTCACATTAATGCGCAAAAACATGGCTGACAACAACAACAACAACCAGTAAATGTGGAGCGACGTGGAGACTGAGTATTCCAGATCTCACCCAAAGGACAAAATGGTGATTTTAGATGGTCAAGAGCAACCACAATATTTATTTTGTGGTCTGCAACCTTGACTTCCACTGTTCATTACAGCCATGTGTAACATTGCCCCGCAGCGCCATCTTCTGACCCTACTATGCTTTGCAGCCCAGTTTATTCTCTCCAACCAGTTGTTGAAAACTCTTAATCCACAAAGTTCATTTAAAATTCCCTTCACAATTAATGGAAAAATGGCAACACTTTGAATTACAGCACAGCAACGCATTAAATTCAAACATAACTGGTACACATCTCTAGTGCAACGTCACTTGCACTTTGACACATCTGCAAAAGATATTCACCAGCAAAAATGTCAAAATCACCATAAGAGCACAGAGTACAGCGAGAAAATATTGGTATTTCCATCTGGAAAAAAAATCATGCATTTCTTTAAGGTCATGTGTGAATTGAAAAAGGGCTTTAGCGTGACCATCTTCTTACTTCCTCTGTAATTTCATGTTGCATTTTAACTGAAACTTAAAGGAAAAATGTCTAAAGATCCAAATCTTTAATTTATTATCAATAAAATACTGTAAATATACCGTAAGGCCCAAATCTAAACGAGTAACAAACCCTGTGACAACTCCAAGTACTCCTAATAATGTGCCTCAGTTAGCTTGTTAGCTAGCAAATGACAATGCAAGCAGGCTAGCTCAGACAGCATTTGAAGACGACCTCTAAAAGTTACAACGTCAGCTGTGTTAGCTAACTGAAAGTCTGCTAATTGCAGAGGGAAGCGATTAAAGCTTCCCCACAAGAGAAAAAATTCATTAATCCACTCAGTTAGCCTGAGTGGCTCCTGGGCAAAGCTGTTAAAACAAAATATGTCGTATGTACACAAACAAAAGTTAGGGCACAGATGTTTAACATTTTGTTACCAAGATAACATTTTTCAGAAAACCGTTAATGTTAGTTATGGGACTCTCAACAGGCAACAAAATAAAACTGGCGGTGGTCACTTGAGAATTATTATGAAAAGAGAAATAAATAGTTTTATCTGTCATTTCTGAAACTGGAGGCAGAAGGTGGGTGGTTTGATCCCTGACACCTCCACTCTGCATATTGTGATACTGATCCCCAGGTTTCCCCAGATGGCTGTTTTATCATCGTGACAGTGGCACTTTTTATGGACACCCCTGCAATTAGTGTATGAATGTGTGTGTGAATGTGTAAATGTAGACATGCAGTGTAAAGTGCTTTGAGTGGTCAATGGACTAGAAAAACTCTATATAAATACAATCCATTTACCAAAGAGTTTGTTACCTCCCCGAATCTCTTAAAATGAAAATCAGACAGAAAAGGGAACATTACTTTTGGTTTGAACAGCTCACAGCTCATAGATTTTTGCAATCTGTCACATGAAACACTGTCACATTGTTTGGCTCTGGAACAAAGGAGTGAAAACTAAAAGTGTGAAAATATTAGAGATCAGAGTCAAACTAATCTCCAAATGAGGGCTGTTTATAGTCAGTTTACTTTAGTGTCTTTCATAATTTCTCATGCTCAGTTAATTCTGCCAGGTGTGTTTGTATGTTATATGACTTTAACCTTGCTCAATTTGTTAAAAAGTCCAGTGCAAAACAGTTAGAGTGCCATATTCCAGTCTAATGTTTTTGATCTGCTGCATGTCTGTCAAAGTTTGGTAAGATTGCTTCAAATATGGGGAATGCCCGTTGTTCCATCCACCCATTTTTCCGACCACTCAATTGTTCGACAAATTGGTCTGATGGCCCGATATTCCGACAACGCAAAACCCATTGGCCCGACTGCCCATTGGTCCGACGTTACACTCGACGGTATCCTTCACTGTGGTCATCTCATTTCTTTTTATTTATTTAGACTATCCCCTAGTATTCGGTTCCCTGTAGGCTAATATATTTTTTTGTTTCTGTTCCTTTCGCTTTATTTATTTTTTCTCATTAAAATCCATATTTTTGTATTTTCATTGTCTCTTATAGGTTAGGAAAAATTACGGGGATAGGATGTAACACTCTGGATGGACAAGGCAACACAGTCACCCCTCCCCGAGGCCTTCCACGTAGAGAGTACGGTCCAAACACTGGCAGGTCAGGGTAAGAATTTTTAATTCCGGTGTCGCAAAGCTATATTAAATAACTAAGCCCTGAAGAGGGACAACAGGTGCCAAGCATGGCCCTGATCTAGAATGGGTTTAAGACTTGTGTGTATTGTCGGACCAATGGGATATCAGAGCAGTGGGTTTTACGTTGTTGGAATAACTGACTGTCGAACCAATAGCGCCGTGAGTGGTCGGAAAAGAGGTGTTGGAACAAAGACATGGTACCCCAAATCCATGAAAACACGTGCATGTATTGTGATGGGTAGCTGCCAGATCTTCAGAAGCTCAGGAAGCCATTAGATAAAAAGATGATTAGTATTGAGCCTGACGGTACAGACACACCAAATCTGTATGTCAAGTCAACAAATCCAATTTATTTTCTATGGAGAGGAGATGATTTGACCACGCCGTGCATGATGGGTACAGTGCAGCGAGTTGATGGGCCGTTTGCCGTATCTGAGTTTGCATAATCATGGCTAGACCTCTACTTTTTGCAAACGAAAATACAATCAAACTGTCAAACCAGGCAGTGCTGATCAAATGTGAAACAAGATTCTGTTACTGCATTGCCTATTTCTTGCTTGAAATGTTTTCAGAAACATATTTTAATGTAATGTTTAGCTGAAAAATGTATACCGCCCAATCGCGGTACGTCTATCCAACCTAAACACTGCATCGCCCACTCACTGGAGTGTGGGGTGTTCCGTTACGTCAAATCCATCATGGCTGGATTTGGTGTGTCTGTACTTTGAGAAGATGTGCTCACCATGTGTTAATGAAAGGCGCCTTCCTGATTAATGCCGACACCTGCAATGACAGAAGAGGTGCAGAAGAAAAGTCAAACATCAGTAATCTAAAAAGTGAAAAATGCAGATGAACAGACACAAGGAGCATGATCGTTTGTAAGCGGTTGGTCAGAACAAAATCTCCTTCAGCTGATTATTTTTTACGGCTGATATTTTCCATCCTGTCTGCCTAAGGCACAACAATGATGGAATTCAACTGGCATGGCAAACCGTTTGGCTGTGCTCATCTCCCTGCGTACCGATGCCTGCCAGGTCTCTTCACTACAGTGATAGGAGCTCTCCAATGAAAGCCTACCCTTCAATGACTGTACAGCCCGGACAAGGGCAAGCATATAAATATCCGCTCCTTGCAGCATGAGAAGACAGAATTACTTCATGGTGAAATACGCCACAGAAAAACAAAGTGGGGAGATGTTCAGTTGGATTTACTCCTTACAAATGCACTTGATAGGAAATGTGATGGATATAAAGCATGAATATAAACAATGATACAACAGGATTGACCAAAAGAAAACATTTTCTTTACCTGCACATAAGTTAATATAAATATTTTAATAAATTAATTAAAGCTTATTTATGAGAGGACAATAAGCCATGAATTAGATCTTAGTTATTTGGGGTTTAATCATTATGCGATTATGCGTCTCAAGAAAGAATTCCGAATGTTATCTAGACAGACTTTCCAAAGGTACTTACTGTTTGCAAAGTTCGGCAGTGATCCTCACATTAAATTTAAACGATTCGTTTGATGTCCTTAGTGTGACAGCAAGTTGAAGACCTTGCAAAGGTTGGTGCTTTAATATTTTGAGATTACACTGGTGTGCAGTCCCAAAGCAATGTGACTATCAGAAGTGACACTGCAGCGATTAAAACGTATGGTGGCTGGAGGGAGTAATTCACTAACATTGATCCCTGCAAGAAAGGAACATTACGCGGACAATGATCAGCTTTTCTGGAGTTTTTCCTGTGGGCAACACTTTTAACCTTCTGCCTGAAACTGATAGCATCACGAGACAGCTCCCTCCCTTTTCAATTAGCCTCAGCTGCGTCTTATTCCTTCACTAAATCCAAGAGCTAAAAATATTATCACAGCATTCATGCACCTGCTGCTGAAGGACAAAACACCTTTACGTTACTTTCAAAGCAGGAGACTGTTTTTATGAGGGCTCTGAGTGCATTCACTGTTTTTACATTACGTCAAGAAAATGCCAGTGTGTCATTAATGCGCCGGTGAGCAATCTTTTCAACATAACTACATGTGTGAGTAACTACACACGATAGAAAACATTATATGCAACTATTATGCATCAGCAATTTATGTTCAGAGGCAATGTTCAAATAAATAACTGGAGGTGGCGATGTGAAAATGTGTACTATGGATTCAGTAAATGTGTGGGTGGGTTGCGTCACCTCAGTGCACTGGAAAAGACTTTGACAAAGAGGTCCCACAATAGCCTTGCTTTAGTAATGATCTTATGTGTAAGATATAAACTTAAAAATACACTAAAAAAAGGAATATGTCCGGTGCCGTCAGTCTTCTTCTTCAGAGTTTTCATTTACCTTTAAGAGAAAAAAGCATCACTTATAAGTAATGTGTAAGTGGAAAAAAGGATATTGCTTATGTCTTGGAGGAATGTGTTCTAAAAATGTGTGGATGATTACAAAATATGCACAGTGATTCCACACTTAACCCAGTCCTTCTGTCCATGCTGCACCATTTCTTCTGATTTGCAGACACAAAATCCATGAACTCTGTTCATTCCTGATGCAGAATTGCTGCATTTTCTTCTTCGTGTCTGCACAACCTCCTTTATTATTTGGTGTATTAGACACAGAAACTTACCGTAGGATGACAAGTTTTTGAGCTTGTGATGTGGAGGACGCCAGAGTAGAGATACTTACTGGGGTTGAAAGCAACCTTATCATGGCTCTGAGACTACTTTCTATTGATTTCTCTTCCAAATTACCTGTGTTTTTTTTTTATTGGTCTGTGGTAAAATTTGAACTAGGCTACCCAAATGTGTTTTATTTCTCTTAAGCACAGTCTGATGTAAATTTCTGCGTTTGCTGTGATGAATTTTACATCTGTCCATGGACAAGTTCAAGTTCATTTTTTGTCCCAAAGGGCAATTTAGGTTGACGTAAACGTAAACAAACGACTGAAACAGAGTCATTTTTAGTTTGTTTGTAGTTGTTCTGCATCTTTTTGTGGTAGTTTTGTGACCTCTTAGAATTGTCTTTGTCTGTTTGAGTCTTTTTCTTTTCTTGGTTTTTTGTCCCGCTTTCCAGCCGTTTTGTATCTCTTTGGTGTCTTTTGGTATCCTTGTTATTATTTGATGCTTTTGTAGTCATTAGTATCATTTTGTGTTGCCATGTGTATTTTTTTTTTGTTTTGTTTTGTTACTTTCCATAGCTTTGTTGTTTTCCCCTCTTGGGATTTTAGTCTTTCAAGTATGTTGGGTTGAGCAAAAGCACTAAAAAAATTCTACTACTGATGTGTATTGATTCGTGTATAAACGTCATACAGACGCTAAAGGAAACCTTGTGCATCTGTATGAGTCATCGAGAGTTGTGACAGAGTATCAGCATTCAACAACCCGGGAATGCCTCTGAAATTTCATTTTCAAAACAGTTCACTTTCAGTGAAAGGTAAAAATGATCCATTTTGTTTGCATAATTCTCAAACACTCAAAAATATTATAGACATGCAGCAAACTGTGTGAACAGGTTCTAACTTAATTTATGCTATCCGTGGACTGCATAAAGTAACATTCACATTTACATAAAAAAGATTTATGTAATTGCTATAAACAGTTGTTGGAGCAATACAGTAACAGTGAAATACATCGTGGCATTCAGGGACAATGTTGCTTTGTTGCTCTGTCCAGCCTCTCAAAGGACCCCCTGGGACCTTATTTTTAAGAAAATATGAATGGTTATTTTGTGGAAAGAGACAAACTATTTTTTGATCCAGTTTGAATTGTACTGTCTATCTCAAATATGATGTTTGCCAATTTAAAAGACAATTTTGGAGGTCGAGAAAGTTGCAGGTTATCACACAACTGCTGAAGTATCAGACTTTGAAAACACATATTTAGAAAGATGACACACCTGATCATCATGTAAGTGATGTCTAAACAACGTAACTTGGTTCTGTACCCGACTTCCTGTCCTGCACAATCTGCTCTGTTCTGAATTGCTGCGTTGTGCTCCACCATCTGGCAAAAACAGAAGTCCTGTGTATCTGGTGCGGAGGGCTCCGCATCGCGGCTGCAGCCGGTGGAAGCGCACACTTTGACTAGAGTTGAAACAAATCAGTTCTGCTGCGGTGCAGACACGCAGACACAACACACATGCATCTGGTGAAATTTCAGAGTTACGCTCTGTTTGCTTTGCTGCAGCTCTCATCACGGCCATGCTTGCAATGATTTTTACCTCTATGGTTTGTTGGGGTATGTGTGAACACAGTAATCGAACGAAGCAACCGGACGAAGACCTGTTTGAAGAGGAGGTCTCGGTCTGGTTACGAACAAACTCTGGTTTAGTTCTGTAGAAGAACTGCGGTTTTTTTTAGACTAAACCAGCACCTGTTGTCAGCTGCATTGTGCATTTGGACTGGGGATGACGCAAACATGAATTATGGGTTGACCTGGAGCAGTGACTAAATATGCTGCCTTCTTGAAACTTGGGCAGACAACCATGTAGCCAAACAACTACAAAAAAATGCATAAAATTCACGACGTGTTCAAAATGTTTCGCCAGTGACTGAAGGAGAGGGGATTCGACTGATGTGATTTCTGACCAGTGAACAGAGTGACAGATCCAAACCGACCCAAAGGGAAAATGCAAATGGATTCTAACTAATTGCTGATTCAGACGACATGAACTGAATTGCAGGTATGAAAACACTCTGAGTCTCCTCATGGAATTTGTGTTCATTGGATTCATGTTTGCAAACAGCACATCTTTTATAGATAGATGGATGTTTGGTTAAAAAGTTCTGCAGTTAAGTTTCACGCAGTTGCATTTGAGATACACAGTCATGCAATTCATTTTTATCAGCTCTAATTATGCGTGTTCCTTCTGTTAAATACAGATGATCTAATAGAGATTAGATTCTTTTTATAAGACCCGTGCTAACTGATGATAAAGGGTGTAAAAAAAAACTGTGTGAAACCAATGAAAAAGCGTTAATGCATTTGAAGCTGTGCTAAGAGGGTGATGATGGTAAAAATATCATGTGCATGCCAGTTTCTCTTAGGCTTGTGTTAGCAATGAAGAAAAAACTGTAACTGTAATTTTTTCTATTGTTGTGATTTGTCATGAGACTTGTCTTATTCATTGTATGTTCTAGCCATCCGTTCTACCACTTCTTATAATTCAAAGTATAAAATTAAAACAGCCGCTGTTGCTACACATATTTCATAGCAAAGAAATCTTAACAAGTGATGCCAGGGAGTTGGAAGTCCTTTCTCTTGGCAGACTGTCTCTGTCTCTGCCACATCCTGGGTGTCTTTTTGAGATCTTAATGGCCCAATTATCACAGCTCTGGAACAGATCAATGAAGACCTGCCAGCCAGTGCTTCCTTCACAATGGGGGAGGGGAAAGGTAAGACAAGATGCACGGAGACCCTTTGAAAAAGGTGACAGGTGCAGCCACTTCGCCAGAAGTCTGTCTTTCTCCAAAAAGGTACGGCTGTGACAGGGAGCCATCTGTAAAATGGCAGCGCTCCTCTTTTATAAATAAGACACTAGGCTGTATTACATGCAGTAAATCTCTCATGCCAGTTATGGCAGCATGTAGCTGTATCTCTTGCTGTCAGTGAGGAGGCCTGGAAGAGAGTTTACAATAGCAAAACCCAATGTGGAGTTGTATATAAACTTGGTCTCCTTTATCTCCCACAATAGTAAAATAAAGACAAAAATGTTGTCACATACCTTGTTACAAAAGGAGCTGTCATTCATTCTGTTAAGGTCAGCCAGCATTCATGTTGCATTGTTCCTGAAAAATCAATGTACAGTTCCACTGATAAGATCACTGTATAGCATGTTTCACAATGAGGTATTCCAGTGATGCTCAGTGGGCATTAAGGGATCTGATTTGTGCTAAAGAACAATTTCCTTTTTAGTTACATCACTAACACGAGTCTGTGCCTCTGAATCAGGGCAGTATGTGTCCCTTAATTCATTATGATACCACCTTCAGTATGTTTTGAAAACAGAATTCAAAATGTGAGACATCAATAGACATTATTTCATTCAGCTGGTGATAACACCCATGTAGCTTCCTCTGAACCCAGCAAGACACAAACACTTGTTCCACGACTAAAAAACACTTGGACTGCAAATTAGTACTCAATGTTACAGTAGTTAATTAACAGTTTCCAGGTGATGACTTTCTTGATCTACAGACACTTTCATTGCCCTTTTGAGGATTAATTTTGTCATTGTGAATAAAATGTTTGAACAACAGTTAAAGATGCCCTGAAGCTGTAAGCAAAGTAAAAGTAAAAGTACGGCTTCAAACAGGATGTAGAGGCGGGACTTAACCTTAAAAGGAATTTGATTGGCAAACACTCAAACACACACCGCTTCACCATCCTGTCGCTAGTGTAGCAAGCTAGCTGTTTAACTACCTACCTACTGATAACATTACTGATAATGTTATTTCATTACTCCAAACCTGTCTCTCTCTAAGACCCCGTTTTGAGGGCTGACGTTTTTGCATCAAACGACACACTTTTGTTGCAGTTCAGCCTTCCTTTTACATGACAACGCTCGCCGGCTTGCTGGCCTGATACTTGATACCTTTTGAAACTGAATGTAATATTTTACTTCTTCTTGGCTGTGTAAACCGGCAAACCTCAAAGCCTGTGAAAGCGATGACTATGCTAATGCTAATGCTAGTGTAAGCCAGTACATTCCTCAGTAGCTACTACCAAACTCTGATTAAACACTCAACACAAGTCTGATATGACAACAGTATATTGAGACAAATTCGAGTGTTGGTCGCATAATTTTAGAAGTCAAACTATGGTTGAATTTCTTTAATTTGTGGCTCTGGTTAGAGCTTAGCAGCAACAGGAGGTAAAAAACTTGGGCAGCTCCAGAACACAGCCAGTTACTGGCCTGGCATTCATACAGCCCTTCAGGTTCTTCATGTAAATGCAGATGTTTTAAAGATGCAAAGGAAAGACGTAAACATTTTTAGTAGGACTGCTCTCATGTAAACAGGGCCTAAAGCTGTCTGTCTATCTAAATCCATCTCTATCTGACCCCCTCTCTCTGTTCAATTTAGCTCTGAGCTCCCTACAATATGAATTATAACTGACAGGTACATGTCATAATATGATTGGTTTAAAGTTGTTTAGCTTTTCTCTTCATAGCCTAATCATTCGACAAATTTGTTTGAAATGAAAAAAAAAATTAGAGAATTTGGTACAAGAATACAAAAACAACAAAAAAACGAAAGAAAAAAAAAGGCATTTTTTGTTAGACTGTTACACACTGTGACCAGGGATATGATCCAAAAAGATTAAAAACGTATTTTTCTGCCATGAAATTTGCCTCAAATATAAAAAGTCAAGTTTGCAGTTTATCACACAACTGCTGAAGTGTAAGACTTTGAAAATACGTATTTGGAAAGTCCATCTCTTACAGAAGCAACTAACTCTGTGTTTGCTGTGCTGCAGCTCTCGACGTGCCGTGCTTATAATGATTTTAACCTCTTATAATTCATTTTCCCTTCTGAAGGAATCAAAGAAACTGTGCTAAATTTATGACCACATTAGCATTGGTGATGTATATTTTGAGAGATGAGATACAAGAAATGTAGTTTACCGAGTGATTTCACAAAAAACTTAACTGAAATTAAACTTAAATGATCTTTTAAAATGACAAACATCATATTTGAGAGTGAGAGCACATTTTAAACGGGATCAAAAAATCATTTGTCACTCTCCATTGACCATTGTACAAACTTTTTCTGCAATAAGGTGCCATGGGGCCCACTGGAAGGGGTGTGACTTCATTACTTTCAGTGTGGTTTAAGTGTTTTTTCCGTAAAAACAACAGTCTCAAATCTGAAGGGGTTAGCATAGATGCTGTTGTAGCATCAGTTATATTAGAATTAGAAAGCATTTTTCAGCACGTAATTGCACTGAGGGCTTTTCTCAATGGAAAAGATGTTTTTCACTCTTCTCCCAACAGGCTTTAACACAACTTTGATTTTCCAACTGGCTCAGCTAGTTGCGCTCTTCTTCTGCGTTGTATGGATTGTGGATCTAATTGGTTAAAGTTGGCCCACAGTAGACAGTAAAAGGATTTTTAAAGTTTTGTTCTGGAAGTGCGTGTTGTTCTCCAAACAGTTTCAGAGGACATCAGATGGTTCTTTGTAACAGCCATCTGGCACATCATAAAACTCCTGAAAGCCTAGAGAGAGCTTGAGGTAGTGAAAGGATGGAGTTCCCTTTTAAGAATGAAACATCTTGTGCTGGTTTAGATTAATTTCATTTAATTTTTTTCTTCAGTGGAGAGGGACAGTAACAAGGCAAATAGGAAACAGGCGGGACAGAGGCAAACTGCTGGTTGCAACTAAACCGGCAAAGGTTGCGACTAGCAAGGTGCTGGTGTCATAGAATTTAAAGTGCAAATTTTCTTATGCAGCAGAACTTTTATCAGGTGTGTTTTGAGCAAGAATTATTATTCATACAGGACAGGAAGCAATTTTCATGCAGCGAGAGCCTTCACAGCCGTTTCATTAGCTGTATATCTTTAGGTGTCTTCACAGCAACAGTAAGCACATTGAAGAGAACTAGTTACGCCCTCAGGCTTTGACAGACTCTTTCCTCCCATAAGAAGGATGTTACTGAGTCAAATCTGGGTGAAACACTTCTATTCTCAGCAAATACAGAATACTGCAGCTCTCTGGAGACTCAAACAGCACCCTTGGATGCCTGATTATAACTACTTGAATTGGATTTTGAGTAAAACATCAATCTGGTTTAGCTCTGCGCAGATCTCATTCTCCCAAAACCTTCACAAGGGCCCAACAGGGTTATAGCGTGAAGCTGAGATTGCTATCTACCAATTTTTCTGATTCTCCCTAAATGGAAGGATGCTGCAAATTAAAATGTAATAAAAAACATTATTCATAATTATGTTCAGACCTTCCACATCTACTAACACCCAAAGTGACAGTTTGTGATGCCTCATGGGCTCTAAAGGGGTCAGGACTGCGGAAAGGAGGTCTAAAAAGGAATAAAGGCATTTCTTAATGTTGCTTGTCCTCAATGCTAATTCGGCCTTTGTGGCAGAAGAAAACAATGGGGTGAAAATAATTTAACTGGCTGTCTTCAGCCAGAGGAGATGAGAAATAATGAGCAAATAGCAACAATAAAAGTGGAATAATACCAGGATTAGCAGTGGCCTCACAGGCTTCTGTCCAGCTTGGTTTATTATTTACAAGTTGTGTGTTCTGAGGCCTGCAGCTGGAGATAATAATATTGTCTTCAGCAGCAAAAGCAATAAGGGTTGCAGAAAACTTCAGGCACACCCCACATCACTTTCCCTCTCCCTGGTGGAATATGTGGAGAAGGCAAGGAGGATCATGGGTAGTCATTAGTGAGCTGGAGGTGATGCTTTATATTGTTTATTTCTAATTCATCTAGTTTCTGTGGAAGATGTATCCTGATGTGATCGGGGGGTGGGGTGGGGCTGGAATTTAAGTGGGTCTTCCCTGAACAATTTAGAGGTTGAAGAGCCGTGTTGTTTTCTGCATAACCAGCTGAAAGCTTGAGCTTTTCTGCTACCTGCTACTTTAACTTCCAAAACGCTGGTCAGGAGTTTGGATAGATAGTTATTTGGGAATATCCAAACAAGGCAAACCTCAGAGGACCTTTCACAGCTAAAAAAAACATGCAACAACAACAAAACAATCAAACAAACTAAAAAGAGTCTCCCAGGGCATATTGTGTATTTTTGAAGTGAGCACAAAGTTTGATATTTTATGCTTTGTCACTTTGGACCCATCAATCAACTCTCTGCTTTGTTCTTTCGAGTGATGTGCGAACATTAATTCCCATGATATTGATCTAAAACTGTAAAAAGTTGTTGGGATAAGCTGTGTCAGTATTTTATTTTAACAATTCTTTCAAAAAAATCAGGTCATACACAGAGGAGTTTTGCCTTGATTTCTTCTCCCGTAAGATGGTTTTCTGCTCCAGTCTGGCACCTCTGGTCTTTGGAGGCCCATAAGCGTGGTGATTAGTCTCCTGCAGAACACTGATCTTCCTCTTCTTCCTCTTCTTCCATGACTGAGCCATCGTTAAAGTCCCTTCGTGTTAGAGTCTCTGCGCGCATGAGGAGTTCATTGGCCGGCCAGCCCTCAGGGGTCACGTGCACCTTGCTGGATGCTGAGGGGATCGCTGCAGGGCAGAGGGATTGGAGGAAGATCACAGACAAAGGGAGAGTTGTTGGTGGGCTCTTGTAGTTCTGAAACAGGCAAAATTAGCTTCCTGGTTACTTGTTTCTGTCTGGTTCCCTGAGAGGCACTTTAAGGAAAGAACAAACATAGGACTTCATCATGATTAATGTCATTATTATAGCAATCGTAACACTAGTTGTAGTTTTAGTAGTAGTGTCACCTTTACAGCTAGAAGTTTCCTCTTTTTACCTTAAACAGTCACATGAGTTGTGTCAGAGGCAGAAACTGTGCACAGCATGAAACAAAGTGGATAAACAACAACAAACTCGTCTTGTGTTTGTAGGAATAGTAATTGTAATGCGACTTGTGTTGAATTTCTCCGCAGGACGTCAGGTGAAATGAAGTACCAGTAAAAAAAACAAGGGATCAAAAACTGATGCATCGTTTTTTCCCAAGCAGTTTCTCATTAGTGATTTCACAGCTTGAACTGAAATAAAAACCAAAAGGGAAAATGTACTGAATTAATATATTTTCGGAGAAATCATAACTCAGTCGAAACATGCTTTTAATTTTGCCTCTGACTGTGTCATTTAGGGTTGTTCAGGTGCGTGCTGATTTTTAATTTTCTCACAGTCACACCCAGTTCGAGAATTGGATCTAATGGATGCTCTCGTTTAATTAGTCTCTGGATGCTTTTTACTTTTAAATCGAACAAAGCACATATACTTCAGCCTGTTGAATTACCTTTATGGGCCTCTTTCAAGTAACATAAAATTCTAAGGTTAAAATTAGTGCTGTCAATCAACTGACAAATTTAACTGAGCTGATCACCATTAAATTCTGTAATTAATCCCGATTAAGATACAATAAATTGAGGGAGGTAGAACAAAGAGGCTACACGTGTAGCGTTGCTGGAATAAATAAATACATGACAAACTGGTTAGAAGAATCTTATTTTTTTCTTTTAACTTCTTTTTAAGCTTCTCATTCACAGAGTTTCCTGTTAAAGAACATGTTTAAGTTTTGGAACAGCTCTGTGCAACCAGTCGTTCACAGCTTGTCACTGCAAAGCTGCAGAAAACTGTTGAACTGGACCTGTGACCCTCCAGACGCGCCGGCCTCTCTAACCACCAGGCTTTGAACTCACACGGTGTTTCCCACAGCGCTTTATAGTTTAGTCGACTGCCTAGACAACACACGCCCCCACCTTAACTATCATTGTGTTAGTGTTGTCAAACATTGATTTTTCAACACATACTGATACTGAATATCATTTATATTCCTCTCCTGAACTAATGGCAGCAGCTGTGCTTTCTCCTGTCCCTCCTCTACAGCAAGTTGATACACACACACACACACACACACACACACACACACACACACACACACACACACACACGCTGAAGTACCCACACAGCCCCGCCTGTCCTCACTCACTGCAGTCAGCTCCCGTCGTCTGTCTGTTCCTCAGCTTGTTTCGCCCCGTCAGTCAGGTTGTTTTGTTGTAGATTGCCAGTGCCACTGAACCTCTGCGACCAGTTTTGGTAAAAAGAAAACAGCAAGAGGGCTGCCCCAGGTAGTAAATTCTGACTTCAAAATAAAGTCACACGCTGTGATTAAGTTGGCGTTAAAAAAAAAACATTATCGCGTCAAGCCACTCAAATTAATCGCATGCGTTAATGTTGACAACCCTAGTCACAGTGCATGGATGAGTGAACAGATCCTTACTAGATGATAAACTAGATTACTAGATAATCTAACAAATCCAACTATGTGTATGTATTTGTCCAAATAAAGAAGAAGGCTGAAATGTTTAAATATTTATGAGTGGTGCTTTGCCACCATCACATAGCTCTCTGACCCTTGTATTGTGAAAATGGTACAATGACGCTAAGTAAAGTGGATTTTGAACATCTTCATTATTACTTAACCTGTTTAATACTTTTTCACCTGTAGGTTTAGTCAGTAAAATATAACAAAATACTAATAAGTGCCTGTTACAATCACATCAATGACATTTCCCAAGTTTGAGTTTTGTCCAGAATTTCCAGATGTGATCACATAAAATGAGAAATTTAGCATATTCTCATAACTGATCCACTGAAACCGCAGAGTGTTTGACTATTTTGGAAAATAAAATAAAATTTTTTTTAAAATTCTGTTACATTCATAATTTCACACACGATGACCTCCTTGGTGTATTATAACAGTCTATGTCATTCATATTAGTAACACTTAAATGTAGATGAATAATGACAAAAAAAAAAAAAAAAAAAT
>JAQLOL010000026.1:21294691-21308163 GCA_029783665.1 Naso thynnoides
ATATATATATATATATATACGTATGTTACCATGATGATAAGCCCTGCTGCTGTGCTTTTACGGTAACTGAACTACATATAAAAGCAGAGTGGATTCTAAACAAGGTGTGATATTAACATAGGCCTGTTTATGTACTGCAATAGTTGGTGATTTATTATGTGCATTATACGCTGTCATGGGATTGTTCAAATAATTACAAACTGATAATATTAACATTTTGATATTGGAAAAACATTACTGTTATCTAAGTGGATGACTTTAAGTAGAGTATTACAGTTGCACATCACTGTACCATGTAAGTGGCCTTCAAATGTACTTGTATTGCTATTTAAATGTAGAAAATATGTAAGTTATAACATTGGTTGTATTTTTCATAAACTTTGATGTTGTACGGAGGATATGTCAGTTTGCATGTGTGCGTTTCTGCAGACTTGTGTCCAAACTCATTTCTTTGTTTCAATGGTAGCAGAATAATTAAGGTTTTGATTTTCATCAGTGAAGCTGAAAAGATTTTGTCATGCATTAGCCATTTAAGCCAGACTCATTGGTACAAATACATCTTCATTTATTTCACATACATTATTTTTTTTTTAACTTTTACTTTGAAGTTTTCACAATCTAAATGATTCAACGACAAAATGAGGAACTACCACAACAAAGTCCAAATTTCCTACTGGGGAAAATTATGCAAATGCCACTGTAGTAAAATTGACACATGTATTTTGCCAACCAGCAAAGGTACATTTAAAATAATAAAAAGAGACAAAAAATATCCAAGTGTTATGCTAGATCCTGAACAGCTTTTGAGGATTGATTTTTGTAAAATGCTCAGAATTTTCATAAATAAAATCTTTTTATTTATTTTTTCATCAATAAACAATATATATTTGTTAATATTTAGGAGTCAATTGGGGGAGCAGGGACAGAAAATGACCCATAGAAGCCCTTCCTGAATCCATGGAAACTTCAAAAGTCTGAAGAGTGGTCTTGCTAAACATATGGGGTATATCAATTTTGGCTAATGCATCCCATGAATATTGCTATGAATATTTTTTTTGAATGAGTATGTACATACATGTACATAATGAAGCATTAGGTACACATATGCAAAATACTGAACATAGGAAATTATGGTCTATTTCATTGATTTCTTCAGTGAATAAGCATGGCGCAAGACTAAACAAAGTAGGTTAATAGCTTAGATACAAATTTGTACTGTACATGGTTCAGCTGAGTCTGTAGATCCAACCCAAATCTGTAGTGTTCGTTTTTGGGGATATAAACTTCAAAAAGCTGATAAATGACACCTATTTCCCTCATGTCCTCATGGTGGCAACAGTTTTTACTCCTTGTCCAAGTTGAAGATGTCGCCGGCTTGAAATATGTAAGAGGACATCCTGCAATGATTCTCCATATTTGAAATACAGTATCCGAGCATTATGTCAGGTTTCATTGATTTAACATACTGCTCATCTTGTTACGCTGGCCCAAATATATTCACCACCACTCTCACTGTTGCAGTGGGAAGTTCAATATTCCGATTTTCAAAAAAATACACTGTACTTTGGGCATTTCCACAATCCAAAATCTTGGATCTATGAAAGAGGTCACATCATTTTCATGTTAAAACGACGAGGACCAGCTTGTCCCTCTGCTGAGTCCACATTAGTACCGTTAGACTTTGACCGAGGCACGTATTCAACATCAATGTTGTTTTTATGTTTTCCTTTGCCTCTGCTCCAAACGAAAAGGAGCAGGAAACAAAACAAGACCACTCCCAGGAAAGTGAAACAACCCATAGCTGTTGACACTAAAATAGTCTTTAGGTCCAAACCGGGGGTTGCACCTGTTCCTGTCCCATTAGCAGTGGTATTGTTGGGATCTGTGTAGTATTGGGTCCTGTTGGCGTACAGTGATCCCAGACTTTTTACTGCCAGAGAAGTCATCAGGGTGTCATTCCCAGCAGTGTTGGAGGCAAGGCAAAGGTAAACTCCACTATCTTGTACCTCTGCCGACGTGATCTCCAGTGTACCATTGTTGTGGACGGTTAGTCTACCATGGCTCCTACTTGTCAGAACTCGTCGACGTGGGGACAACCAGGACACAGTCGGCCTTGGTGTCCCCTCAGCGCTGCAGCGCAGCATTGCCTGCTGGCCCTCATCCACGGTAATTGTTTGAGTCTTATTCTCACGTATTTTTGGCTTGGTGCATGTCACGTAATAAGCCAGAAGAGTCTCCTTAAACTCTGTGAATGGTCTGCCACGAATACCTTCAGGTGTGCTGCACTCTGGCTGCAAATCTCCAAATGAGATGTACTGCCTTTTCTGTAGGATCCACATGAGACGACAGTCACACACTAGGGGGTTGTTGTCAATCAGAAGAACCTTCAGAGCCTCAGGAGACTGAAAAACACCCTTCTCCAGGGTATCCAGCCGGTTGTGAGAAACATTGAGGACTTCAAGCCCCCGCAGGCCCTGGAAGGCATACGGCTCTATGGTGGTTAGTTGAGCTCCAACCAGATGGAGCTCTTGAAGTCGAACCAGCTCCATCAGCATTCCCCCTTCAATGTGCCTGATGCGGTTATAGGACAGGTTGAGGTGTGTCAGGTAGGGCAGATGCTTCAAGGCTTGGTAAGGGAAGGAGGACAAGTTGGTGTTGGTTATAAACAGAGTGGTCAAGTTGAGGCCATGCAGGGTATTGGCTGGCACGTGGTCTAGTGATGGCCAGTTATCAATTTCTAAATGCCGCAGCCGGAACAGCTTTTTGAATGAGTAAGGATGCAAAGTGCTGATGCTGAGGTATCGTAGATGGAGGCTGACCAGATTGTGCAGGTGGGAAAGGGCTTCAGTGGGTACAACTGTAAGGTTGCACCTCTCCAAGGTTAGTATCTCCAGGCTTATAAGTCCACTGAATGCACGGTGTGAAATATAAACCAGATCATTGTCACCCACTTCCAAAAACCTTAGGTTGTGCAGGTCCTGGAACATGTAATCCAGGAGGATGACGATCTTGTTGTCACTAATATCCAGTCGGGTGAGATTTGTTAAACCCGCGAAGACGCCCAGAGGTATGAGTTTGATACGATTGCTCTTGAGACTGAGCGAGTGCATGTTAAAAAGGGCGTTAAAAGCTCCTGGCTCAACATAACTGATAATATTTCCACTGAGATCAAGTTCCTCAAGCCCAGGAAAGGCAATAAAGTCATCAGGGTTGATCATTGTCAGCTTGTTCTTACTCAGGTCAAGGATCCTAGTCTCTGTTGGGACACCGTCTGGGATGCTTGGCATGCGCTTGCGGTGACAGACTACTGCCTTGCTCTGCGCTGAACACTCGCAGCGCGAAGGACATCCCAGGGTAGAACCCACAAAGACAGCCACAAGGGCTAGTCCCAGGAATGGTTGCCAGCATGAGACGACCGTGTGCAGCATGACTTTGCTCATACAGTCGACCATTCTGTCACGGTTCTGCAAGAAAGAGAGAGAGAGAGAGAGAGAGATAAAAGAAAAATTAATTAATCACTCAGTCAAACTGTATTCTTGTATAATTAGTTAATATGAAAAAAATAATACAGCAGAACCAGTTTCGTAAGTTCGGATGGATACCAGCATACACAAAAGTCTCATTCCTGCCATCCTTTTCCGATCAATTAACCTATTTAAATAGCTGCATATTGAACTGTTTAGCTACAAATATGTTTTTCTCTTTTTTTCATCATCATTTTCATCTTTTTGCTGTCTTTGTTTTCCCCTTCATCTACATGGTACTGATCAAAGCACAGCTTTGTGCTGGTTAAAATGTTTCCCGGGTGAGTGTTGGCAGTTACTGTTATTTGTTAAATGAAAATGAAATGAAGCATTTACAGCCGATTGTATCACTCTACTTTCTGTGTTTACACAGTTTCACAAAACTTGTTTTCTTGCATCATATCTGGAGGAAACAACCTCAAACAGGCTAAACAGGCAGAATGAAAGAATGAGAGAAATGAATGGAAAAAATGCACATTATGCAGTTCGTTTATTGTGATTACACAATGAGTTTACTTGTATTATGAAAGTCATTACAAGCATCACCACAAAGGCACCAAAAGCCAGTAAACAAAGGTTTCATTTTTAAGACTTTCTGACCCAATTATTACACTCATTAAAACATTATGAAAGTGAATGGTGGATGATTTAAAACAGTTATTTTTGAAATTGTACCTCCGCAATTAAAGGTACATACTGTACATGTAATAGACAAATAGATTATTTGACTGATAGATCACTTTCAGAATAAATGATATCCATCTCACAATAAGTGAAAAAGCACTAATTATAATCCTTTGCCATGCTGATGTTAATTTGTCTGTGTTTCTAAATACATAGAGTCTGGATAGACTTGCTCTTGCAGCAATACAGTGTAAAACATACACTTGATTAACACTAGTGTGTTTAAGCAAAGTTAGCAAACACCAGTATATGGCAAAAACTACCTAAAAAAGATTTTTTCTCTGCTTTGTGTATCTTTACTGTCACAGTCACAGCAACTCTCTTCATTTAAAAGCGATCCTGTCAGATGTGTACGTAAATAAAACAGAGAAGATTATCTGGCATTTCTGTGTATTTGACTCATGCGGTCCATCTTAAATCTGTTATGCTTTTTTGTGTATAGATCTACTCATGTATCACATAAGCACCTACTCATATTTATCACAGAAGCACAGGAAAATAAGCAAATACATGACCTGAATGCACTGCTTGCTACAAACAGACTGGGTGACAGGTTGCAAAGATTGCAAACCATCCTTGCCTCATTTGGTGTGTCATGGGCTGTGCTAAATTTAAACGATGAGAGGAATAATCTGAATTTCTCCCCAGGCTCTTAATGTGCAGACAGATTATGGTGCAAAGATAATATGATGGCATAACCAACTAAATAAAAAAAACATGATGTAAACCTAAGAAATCAATTCAAATGACCAAAATAATGAAAAACCGAGGGTCAAAGTGCAAAGAACCAAGTGTTCAGGTGTCAGCTCAGAGTGACTCACAAATTTACACACATCAAGTGCAATTATGTGCACAGTAAAACAAGATATATAACTGTTACTTTAGATGAACTCTCCAAATTCTGAACATTTTTTCACCTCGATGCAGGTACAAATCAAACACGGACGATGACAGAATGTTTAGATATTTCCATTTATCTCTGTGTTTTGCAGCATTTAGATGCTGACTGATTTTCTACAGTTTTCATGTGTCATTGGTCTATATTATTTTTTTATTTTTTGAATAAAATTGGTAAATATTTATAAGTAACCTATATTCGTAGACATGTCCTGTTTTTGTTCTTTACTTTCTCTTCCCTCCAGTTTGCTATAAAGCTTTATTGCTATAGTTAGTGGGCACCATATGGCTTCATCTCCATTGCTGCTGACTTGAAAAACATTGCCAAATGTGCATTGGCCTGTTTAAGTGTTCAACAGCTTTCTAATAGTTCATTTGAAATGTAAAGTTAAACCCTTACTCCCTGCAATAAAAGCACTACCTTTCAAACATTATGTGGAACAGTTATGCCATCATGCTAATTGCCTAAACGTGCTCCCAGTGTACCTTGTTTCTGCTGTCCTCCATTTTGTGAAACAAAATGGTAAAAGTTTGCTTTTTTTGGTATTGTTTGTTCTTATACTTTGAACGGCTTTGTTACATACACCTATTCAGTAGTTATAAAAATGGATACATTTGCCTGATTTGACCTTGTGTTAAGACCTAAAAGATAAAAATCTTGTGGCAGTCTAACTTGCATTACTGCAAAAAATTTCTGTTCAATGTTGCTATCTTTACAAATGTAGACAATGTGACGTTAAGGTTTGCTCACTTAAAGGGATATGTCAACTTTTTTCTCTTTTTGTCATTTGCCTCCCTTTCGAATTCCAGACAAGAAGACAGATACCACTAATTAGCTTAGCTCAAACACCGGCAGTCACTAGGAAGTGCTAGCCTGCCTCCGCCAAAAGTCACCATGTGAACTTTCCAACAACTCTTAACAGTCCTTTATGCTTGTTGTGACTTTTTATTTACCACATTATTTCTATTTTTAGACTCAGATTACCACTTTATACATTTCTTCTTCTGCTGCTGTTTAGTGATGCACATGCACCCGGCGGTTTACTAGGGCTACATATTTGATTTTAAAATTACAAAAGTGCTCATCTAAGTCTAAAAAAAATCCAAACTTGGTAAATAAATAAGTCACAACAAGCACACAGGACCGTTTAGAGCTGTTGGAAAGTTTATCTGATGACTTTACTTGAAGGCAGGCTAGCGCTTCCCATTGACTGCTGGTATTTGAGCTAAGCTAATTAGCAGTGGACAAACTCTGTCCATCTCTTCCTTGTTACTGCACACACAGTCAAAGGAGTGGTATCTATCTTCTTGTCTGAAGCTTGTTGTCTTTGAGCATCGGTGCGCAAAGACAACCAGTATCTCTACAGTATATAGTAAGTACATTATAGCCACAAAAACAAAGAAAAATCTCCCACACAACTCAGTTAATAACAGCTTACAGTTTCAGAAAACAAGAATCCCTGAACTGTGTCGGAAATATCTCCTGGAATACATTGAATTTTAAAAATTTGACCTCATGGTAAATACATTTTTTAAAAATGATTTTTCACAACATTTCCATTCTATCTCAATATTCTGGAAATGTCCGGTGACACTCAGTAACAGCCCCGTTACTGAATCCTGCTTTGCACTATGAGATAAGTCTGTACAGAAAAGGTGTATCTATAATGTGGCCCTTGACCCACATTAGTGTGGGGTCGGATCCTGAGAGGCAGAGGATAACAGCTAATGGTGTCTGACTCAGCATTAATCAGTGAAAAGCCATTTTGCCAGGGTGCTGAGGTTGCCTGCACGATGATATCATCCCAGGCGTCTATAAACAAGGGGACCAACGTGAATCTCAATCTTACGCAACTCTCCAGGCTATTAAATTATGATTCACTCCTTCAGTACTGCAAACATATGTGAACACATCTGTCTTAGCTCATCTCTAATATACAGTTTTGTATTCCCATCGCAAACTGATCTCCACATGAATCGCTGAGAACAGGCAGGACTCTCCCATCCCATGATGCCGCTCTTTACTTTTCAACACAGCCTGGAGCTAAAGAGTAAGAGGATGAGAAGAGATGATGTCTGTCTTTATCAGAGTGGCAAAACACAGCCCTGCGTGTGCTGTTAGCATTGCTGGAATGCAACTAAGACCATTTATTTAAGTCCTGTAATTATAATGGCACTTGTGCTTCAATAACCAACTTTTTATCATTTGCATTTGAAAGGCAAATATATATATATTTTTTTTCATTTCATTTATCTGACAGCATTACTTACTAATTTAAAAGTTAAGATTGGTGCATGCAAAACACCCAAAGGGAGCATAAAATATAAAAATGTTTTCTACGTTTGACCTTATACTGAAAAGTCCTGCCGGTAGGAAAAGAAGCCTGTTTAATACAGTGTGAGGTAATTTCAAAAGGAAAACCTGACATTTATTTATTCATTGATTCTCTTTTATGGAAAACATCAACAACAACAAACATCTAAAGTCTGAGTTCACGTCCTGTGGCATTCTTTTGTTTGGCTACATTTGAACAGCAAACATGCTTTCACGCACACAGAATAGCAGCAAACAAATGAATATATATGTATGATGATTTAGACACGGCACATACAGAATGCAGCTGAGGTCCAAAGCTTCGTCTTGTCTGTAAGCTTCTCTGACTTACAGTCAGAAACAAAGCAGTGATTTTGATTTAATTGGTGTAGATGATAAGGTAATTACACTGTAGGTCAGATTGTTCATGAGAGCCCCCCCATGGAAGAAGTGGACTTCCATTGTGCATGTTTGATTTCAAATGATTTATCTTCTAATTAACCCCACAGCTCCAATATAGTGTGATTATAGTTAGGCGGAATTAAATTACTCAAAGGTAGGGCTGCACAATTACATGAGATTTTTATTTACAGTATGGCCTACTGCAATATTTTGATAGTAGGGAGGAGCATTATTTGTGAAAGGAGAAAGTTGGTTGTCCTGGCCCTTCATATCATATTCTACAGACTCAAAGGACAAGTTTGTTTTGTTGCACATTTAGCCTTATAATAAGGATATTTATGATCACATTCAATGTTTTATAGCATTATTAATAGAACGGTGCAGTCATGAGAGCTGGGGTTCCACTGCTGGCTGGAAATGGCTGAAAACAACGGAGGCTTAGGGGCATTTAAAAGGTCGCTCTAAAAGTTGAGACAACCAGGGAATGTTTAGTGGTGTTTGTTTGTTTCCTGAAGCAGCTAAAACAACCTTTTCCAGGTTAAAAGCTGTTGTTCAACTTCGTGTGTTAGTGTCAGTACATGGGAGGACACCACTAAGCATTCGGCGGTTGTCTCGTGTTTGAAAGTGAGCCTCTTTGGACGGATCGTACAGGGCACTTGATTTTCAGATTCAGATTTCAGATTGCCCTTTAACCTTTGTTGTTTTCAGCTAGCGGTGATGTCAGCAACAAGCTTCAGCTCTGTGACCGCACTGTTAATCATAATTATGCTGTAGAACATTGTATTTGGTAGTAAGTATCCTTAATATAAGGCTTAAATCGTGACCGAGATCCACTGCTTTGAAAAAAGAAACCAAACGATGCATGTTCATACGTTGCATAAAACAACAATTTGAGTAAAATCGGGTCATATTCTATGGAGATGATGTCCTACGACTGCACTGCCTCATCTATGTGATTCACAGAGGTTCCTGAAAGCAACATGTAGGCTTCCTGCAGACCGAACCTCAGAGGGAAAACCTTTGGGCATTTTTCCTGTAAAATATGACCCGATTTGACTAAAATTGCAGTTTTGTGAGACGTATGAACGTGCATCGCTAAGTTTAATTTTTCATAGCAGTGGGTCACAGTCAAAGTTACATAGTGTTGCTTTAATGTGCAAAAATCACGATTATTTATATATTTTTCAATGAAAACAAAAATAATGGGAAATAAATTGTCATTCCCTCTAATATTATAAATCATATTCAATTGCAATAACAGTTCCAATAACTGCAGTTTTAAAATTTTCAGAAATTGTGAAGCTCTACTCACAGGTAAACCTTACTGCATGAGGTTAGCTTGTTACACAGCAAAATTATCTTGACAACAAGAGTTTAAAATGTAAAGAGTCAAATTGTGTTTAAAAGCTTGAGTCTTAATTAAATTTCAACGTGGACTGCAGGGGAATGAAACCATTTCATCCGTTACAAGATTATACAAGCCGTCAGTGCAAATGAAAACATGAAAATCAAAGTTGGCAACAACACTGCATCTGGTTGATTTCGCAACCACTACTTTCTGTAAACACTTCAGTCTCATAAACAATAATCTAGGCAAACTATAGGTTGTAAACGTTTGGCTTAGGCTTTCATCTGCTGGGTAAGTTTTTCACACACTAAACGCTCACCATTCACTTCTTATTTTGCCCAAGTAGTTTGAGGATTTAGATAACAACTTGGCCTCTGTGCAATCAACCAATAAAAAGCCACTTGTGAAATTGGCCTGCCTCTATCTCCTCTGGAAAGGTTTTCAGACTGTGTTTGATGTGGCCCCCAGGCACTGATCATTGCACATAATGTGATTCCTCTTCACACAGAAAAGCCTCCCTGCGTTTATGGTGGTTGGTGGGAGACAGTTGCTTTCTTTACCCGGCAATTATTAACACCCCTTAAAAAGTGTAATCAAACGTCGAATATTAAAATTTTGACTTCGAACGCTGCTCTGAAGGAAGTGCTACTTTGAAAAGCAGGAATGTGAGGAAAGTCAACTGCAGAGGAACGGGGTCGTGCGAGGAATACAGCGATAATGAAAGCAACATTACGTGTAATCATGCAGGGAGCAAATGTGCTACATACTGGCTGCAGCAGTTATACAGCAAGCTCTCTTGTGCATTTGATTCTGACATGGCTGCCCTCACTGGTTCCCACTTATCGTCATATAATTGGTTATAATGAGGAAGGAATAAGAGTGGCGACTCTTTCAGAATGTGAGGAAAAAAGGAGGTTAAAAAAAAAAGAATGTGCATACAGACAATATTCTTCAAATCAATTGAAGTCAGAAATAAGGAATTTTACCATTCTGACATTCACACAGACTTCTGCACGGTTCGTGAAAGCACGATACAGTTTAATTCTTGCTTCCTGACATGCAAATGCTCTCTGTTTGACGTCTTAATTTCCCGGATAACCACAAAATAACAGCACATCCTCATAAGGGTCATCGTAAAGGAAAGTTATTAAATCATCGTTTTATTTTAATGAGGCTTATATCTTATAATGATGCTACCCTGAAGGAAAGATGTTATTAACTTGCAGGTTAGTTCACAGTCAGAGTGTGCAATTAGCCCACCTTTTCTAAAGAGCATTGACGAGTAATCAAATGAGATCATAATGAGAGGGAAGAGACTGCGATGCTCCATGCCTGATCCATTACTGAAGTATCTTTGTAAAGGGCAGCGAGGCCTTAAGGTGAGTCTGCCAACACGCAAAAAGAAACCATAGTTTGTTAATAAACCACTGTCCGTCTACTTCTCATGCAACCAGAGGTGGGTAGAGTAGCCAAAAACTGCACTCAAGAGAGTTTTGTTACCTTAGAATAATATGACACAAGTAGAAGTAAAAAGTAGTCATCCAAATAATTACTTGAGTAAGAGTAAGAAAGTACTTAGTGAAAAATCTACTCAAGTACTGAGTGACTGCTGATTTATTGTTTCAATAATTGGAGTATGAATGTCGTCAAAATGACAAACTAGCTAAAATAGCAATGTGCCAATTCAGATATTACCAAACAATATCCCTTTAACTAAAACAATAATAAATTATGTCTTTACAAAACAACATAAATTAAGGTTAATTCAGTCCTAAGAAACACTATATGGGACAATATATACATATAACATTGGTAGTCCGTAATTCAAACTTGGTTTGAATGTGAGGCCAAGTGCTGCTGCTGCTGTGTGTGTGTGTGTGTGTAACCATCTGTTACTTACGCCCGATTCAGACAACAGGATTTTAGTCCCAAACTTGCTGTCTACAGTTTTTGGAGATCATGGGCAAATCAGGGTGTGGTCCCGTGAACGACACCCAGCCTATGTGAACTGTTCAAGGATGCAATCTTGAGCTTGCGGACAGCGTAACCGAGTGTCGCAGGATATCAAGCATGCCAAACATCTGGCCCAGTCGCAGGCGTGCAGGTAGCCCACCTGTAAGACCGGACTGGCCATTGAGAGCACCGGGAGTTTTCCCAGTGGCCTGACCTGCTTAACGGTAACCTGCTTAAAGCCCACTCGTTAACCAATGGATGCAATTAGCGCTAAAACACCAGCACATACCGGAGCCTACATGTGCCACACATTTCAAAATAAACAGAAGTACGGGGTCAAGCAGTTTATTTGCAGGCTACTAAACGGCTGTGAAACTATCAGAAAATAACGTTTTATTTCTCTCATTCACCGGCTTTTTTCCTTACCACCGCTCGCTCTGTCTCTACCGCTGTACCTCCCTCTCGCTGCGCTCTCTTTCTGAATATAAGTGGGTAAAAATAAAAATAACGAGCAGAACATAGTCAAATGTAACAGAGTAAAACTAACGTTTCTTCTTGACAAATATAGTCAAGTAAAAGTAACAAGTATGTCCCATTAATACTACTCTTTCAAATATAATTTATTCAAAAAGTTACTTAGTCACTTAAGTATATGTAACCGAGTAAATGTAACATGTTATTACCCACCTCTGCATGCAACATAATGCCTCCTGAGGATGTGACCTGGGTACCAATTAACAATTCAGACCCTGTCCATTTTTTCCAAACAGCACAAATAATTAACAGAAGACATCATTACTTCTAATGGCAGAGGCAACAGGACGACAATACAAAAGAACAGCAGCAGCAGCAGCTGAAAAGCCTTGTTGGAGTTTGCTGTAATTGTTCCCTTTTCATAACCACTTTCACAAACTGGCTTCAATGCGATAAAACATTAGAATTTATCAACAAGCACACTGCAAGAGCAACACGATCACAGTCACATGGTCGTGGGTTTTGGGACCTAGAGCCCTGAACAGTGAGGATCAACAGCCTCGGGGCAATAATAGGCTTGCATGCACAAATTGCCCTTCTGCTTGGCTTGTGGAGCGAAGTCAAAGCTCAATTAATCCGTGTTAATTAGAGATAAACTTGGTAGATTGAGTCAGTTGCTCTTCTCTGTGTCTGATAACCCTTTGGTTTGGGAAACAGTCAAAATGGGCGCATCAGACATTCGGATCTCGATACATCCCACAAGAAAAGCCTCTCAGAGAAGTGAGTTAATCCTACGTTTAATAGCTATTTAAATCCTGAACTTTGGAGACAAGGAGAAGCTTGTAAAGGAAGGTAGCAGAACTTGGTGATTAAATGTGTGGGGATAAAAGTAAAACAACAATATGAGAGAAGTTATTAAAAGCCTGGGAACATTTTGCATTTTATTACATTTACATGCGACTTGTGTAAAAAGAAAAATGGACAAATTTGTCAGTTTATTACAGAGCAATGTGTTATGAGTAAGAGTTTTATTGTGGTGTATCTTTCTAAGTTAAAGTGACACCCATTCTCCACTCCCATTAGACTCATACAATATAAACATTAATGCACCTTTATATTGATATTGAGGTGATGTGATTGTGATTTTTAGCACCACTTAGGCAGGTCAGAATGTTCTCCCAAGAGAAGCCTGTGTTCTTTCACTGTGATCGGGACATTCAGGGCAGATACTTCATCTCACATTAACAAGGGCAAATAGTCTAAATGGGTATGAACGGCCCAAAGGATTTATTACAAATGTGTTTTCTAAAGGATGTGGAACATCGGACTGCCTCTGATAAAAAATTTAGAGCCAGAAATGGAGAGACTGCCAGCAACTCTTCTGTGCTTACTTTCAACTGATCCCATGTTTAGAAATGGGTATTTTGCATTTTCAAATCTGCCTCAAATCATTAGAAACTTAATGTTGCTGAAGAAAGTTGACCAATAAATGAGCCAGGCTATGAAAATATCAATATTAGCCTATAAACAGATTTCATGCTGTTTGAAAAGAAAGAACAGCTAAATTATATTATCTGTCCTCAAGAGAATGCAGATAAGTTGGTAACACTTTCTATGAAGCCTGTCTCCATAGTGCATTATAACTCATTATAAACACACTTACTATTTTGTTATAGGTGGTTATGGTTAGTGCTTGTAACTGATTATACAGCAGCAAAGGCACATTATAAGGCATTAAAAGTTTGTTCATAATGCATTATAGATGAATGCTTTAAGTGTTATCAATAAGTTTTCAAAGCATTTTTTTTTTTATGGGCATTTAAAGTGCACTTGTTCTGTGATTATGACCCTCGGCCCACCCTGTAGTTTGAGAAAT
>JAQLOL010000026.1:21312372-21329892 GCA_029783665.1 Naso thynnoides
GGATGCATACAGAAATCTCAGATCCCTCTGCTCATAAAACAATCGAAAAGCTGAGGATAAGAACTGCTCCTAATTTGATTCCACTCTACTTTCAGAAGGCTCTAGTTCAGGACAGAGTATCAGGTGAGATAACAAGGCATAAGCGCAAATGTGCTATGATGTAAGATGAGGTGTCACGATGTTAAATTCATTAACGCTGATGTTATTGCTGCAGGTTGCACTGCATTGCATACTGTTGTCACTGACATTTGGCACCCAGCAACGACTTTACGATGGCAAAATGTAAATTCAACGTTATTGCTGATTCAAGCAAACAATGCATTTACATAAAGGCATTGCCTCAAGACCTCACAGTATGATCACAACCCAGGGGAGTTCACACAGCGGGGCTAATCTTACTGCAGCTGCGCCTGAAGACAGAAGCTTTACAAAGAGTTAACGAAGTGCTGGGGGATGAATCAAAGCAGGCATTTGAGTGACTTGGCTGTTTTTATGGTTTGCTGTTATCAGCCCTTCAATATGGCTCTCCCATAGGATTATGGTCCAAACAAGCATCACAAAGTGTTATTAGATATTGATTAGGCCACCAGATGCGATTGTTCTCAAACAGCAGCCACAAAATAAAATTACAGATACAGCAGCTGGCAAAAGATAATGTCCAAAATGACCATCCTGCTGATTCTTGTCAGGGATGTCTCAGTCAATACTTTTTTTTCAATGTTACTTCACGCTGGTCATGGTCACTTCAGCACTGTGGGAAAGGTTTCCTGGAGCTCGCAATATGTTCATAATATTAAAGAAATTGTGTTTCGTCGTTGCCCTCCATCCACTTCTGGTTTCCCCTGAGCAGATTTAAGGCGGTCTTAAAAAAAAGACAAGTGCCCAAGCTGAAAGTGGTGGAATGGTGGTAAAAAAAAAAAGAAAATTACATACTTATTGAGAGTAGGTACCGTTGCTCTCGGTTGATGTTTGTCTGTTGGTAAGAATTAACGTGCCACACGTTGATGTTTATGTGAAAGTGGTTTGTAATCATGAGGGAAGTCTACGTCGTTTCAGACTCTTCTTGGCCAATTTGCCCATGAACCCCATAATGGCAGCAGCGAGGGGTCACCTTCAGCCTTTGACCACTAGCAGTAGGTGACAATGCGCAGTAGGCTACATTCTCTGGTAGCTACGAGATAGAAGCTCAAAGGCCGAGCAGGATATTGTCTAAAAGCGCTAAAGGAAGAGAGGGAGGAGGGGACTAAGGAAATATACATGATGTTGTCTCCGTAACATTCTTCTCTCACATGTACAATCCTTTTGCAACAGGATAGTTGACATGGACGCTGCTGTGTTCTCTCTATCTGTCTTCAGCAGTTCCATGCTGATTTTTTACTTGATGTAATTGTGACATAAAGCTTCTATTTAAAAGCCTCAAGTCCTTTGTCGGAGAAAGTGCATAGACGGGAGATCCACACTTAGTAAGAATGTAAAGAGTAAAAACATTTGTCAAAATTTTTCCACATACAGTTAGAGCCCAAAAGCAGCACACTCTGCTCTGGTTGGTCATTTTACAGACCTGCCCCTTTTACTTTTAACCAGCAGCGGAAAAACTAAGAGAAAAGGAAGGAGGTAAAAGTTTCCTCTGGTAAATGCACATTTACTGCCATAAGAAAACTTCACTGATATTCTTCCCCTCTGCTCCAAACACCAACACCTGTTGTTCCAGACAATTGTTTGCATTGTTGAAGGAAAACAGCACTGCCAGCCTACAAACCTGCTTTGATTGCAATTTCAGAGACACTGAAATGTCTTCTGTTGCTCATGCTCTGACTAAAATGACCAAACACAAACTGTTTTCTCCGACTGTGCATATCCTTCCGTCTAGATACCAACCTTCCCGGTAAATCCATTACAGTCTCACTTTCAAAATTTAAAAAAAAAAAAAAACATGGGTCACTAAAGAACTAAAAAGCCGTCAAACAAGAAGAGGAGCATTTTTTAAAAGATGGGAATAGACAGGAAATAAAGAAATCACCAAAGAAGTAACAAATGAGATAAGCAAAGCTAAACAAACCTAAAAAGGAAAAGGTGGAACTTAGTTAGAGCAGCGGAGACCTGCAGCAGCTTGACAGAGGATCAAATCTATGTCCTCAGTCACTCAGAGAAACAGGAATGATGAAAGGAACCCTCTTAAAATTGAGGGAATTATTGATGCCGATCCCTTAGATATTTGAGAAAACTTTCATTCCTGCTTTGTCAAACATAATGTTTCTCCTTTCAGAGTCTTCTTCTTCTGACTGTGAGATCAAGATTCAGTAGATTGTAACCAAATCCTGCTACCTGCAAGCTGACTGTGCCACCAGTCCTACAGATCACCAATCCCAGGCCGCTTAATGGTTTTAGAATGACTGTGCTTACATCATTAGAAATGAGAAAGTGAAAAAAAATTAAAAGCCTTGTTCTGTTAACTACAGATGGAAAATGAATCATCTGCTGTTTGTTCACCAAGTATGGAGGGGCAGGGTGCAAAGCCTTAATAATCAATAACCAATATAACCACAAAAGCCACAAGCCCATGAAAGGCTTTTGTTTGCAGACTTTTCATCACCATTCAATAGACTGCAGCCACAGCTCTCAATAGTGAGGTTGCTATGTGATTCTAATTTGCCTCAGCAGCTTGTATTATGGATCTTGGACTGCTGAATTGACAGAGAGCAGAGGATTCCTGGAAATGGTCCTTTCTCAGACTCTGCGGCTGCGTCCACAGGCTGTTAACAAGGGCCCCTTTACTTCTTACTATGTAAGCTGAAGGTTGCACTAAAGATCAGGAAGGCCGCTCTTTTGTCAATAGGGAGGCACGCGACTGGTCAGTTAAACATTTAAACGCCCACACCCTCACTACTCAGCACCAGAAACACAAGTTGATTCATAATCATTCAGTTAATAATGATAAATGCTGGGTAACTGTTGCATGTCAATGTTATGCAGCCAGCTTCTGCAGCAGGAAATTGCTCCTCCCCCCTCCTGCACATTCTAGCAGGTGGACAAGTGAAACTTAAGAGGTACAAATAAAGATGGCGGCTCGATGGAAAATCAGCTCGGTTTGGCGGGATTTTGATGAGGAAGAAAGCGATACCAAGGTCGTATGTCGGCTGTGTAAGCTAAAGTGGCCTTCACATGATAAGAACTTTGCGCTTCGCTCACCACCAGGTACAGCACAGAGACTCGCAGACAGTCACCGTTGCTTGGCAACAGCCACGGCGGTTGTCACCCCGGGAAGCAGAAGAAAAGGTAGAGTAGGAAAAAGAGTTTGTTCGCTTTGTATTTAAGTTTGTCTCAACGGAAGTATCTTGCCTCTGCCATTCTAATTATACAGCGGCGAAAAATCAAATTATGAGTTCGTGTGCATGAAACATTATTACATCGCCACAATAACAGAGAGTTAAACTTGGTCAGAGAGCTGCGGATTTTTCTCCCATGTTCCTCTCCCTCCTCTGTATGTATGCGTCACTTCTGGATTGACTCTCTGGTCACTTCAGCTGATATCTCATTGGTTGCGTTTTGAAAGGTCAGAGGCAAAATAGGTCAAAGTTTAAATAATTTGAACTTTGAGTGCAGCGGTTGGGAGGAAATCCGAGCGGTACTGGCGCTCTTAATGGCTAGAGGTAACTCAAATTAAGCAGCTAATATCCAGTGATAACAACGTAACATGGCCTCAGTGTTTTGGGTTTTGGGTTAACGAAGCAGATGTAATGTTATCTGGGCTTTTTAAACTTTGAGGGGTTAACCAGGAAATGAGAACGTTGAACAGTTTTGCCCACAGTATAATGTTACACTTTTCAGCATTTGATTTTTGAAAGGAAAATCACCTTTAAAAGTGCCTCAGACACAATGCTAACCACAATGAGCTCGAAATCCACAGATCCAGCCTGCAAATGACAAAAACCTGAAAAGGCTGTATGAGTTTTGACGGGGGACAGCCGAGTAGTTGTTAGACCCTGGTCAGTGCTGGCAGAGGCCACGCTCTGATTGGCCCGTTTGCGTTTGAGGGCGGTGCTTCGCGAAGGGTCAGTTGTTCTTTCATTCAACAAATCCCCCTGGAAGCAAAAAGTTGCAAGGGAATTTTCTCTGCTGCCAACAGTGAGTTGTTATTTTGTACCTGCTTGTAAAATTAACTGCTTTTTAATTCCCTCCATTCAGGCTTGACATACATTCTGCAGTATGTTTGTGGTGCGTTAAGTTATTTACATGCTCTTCAGCGTAGTAATGAGTGACACAGTTTTTTTTTTATTGAAGGTCTGATGTAACTTTCATATACTGCCTTCATGAAATAATGCAAACTTGAGCAACAAAACATTCCCTTCATCTATATTTGGTTGTATGATTAATTATCCTACCATGACCCACTATACTTCCTCATCTTGGACTGAATAATTCATGAGGTGAGTCCTCGGTGGTCTTTGTATATCTTTCATGAACCTTGCATTTGAAACGTGAGGACGGCTTGTAGTAGGCGTGAAATGAAAACATAACATGAATAAATGAGGTTCTGTGAATTTGAATGGCGATCTGTCAGAGCTGCTGTCAGAGACAGTAGCCACAGGCTGCCTTCGGTCAAATGCACACGAGCAGGATTGTGTTCACATTGCCGGCGGGCGCTCAGGTAATGTCACTGTTTAAACACTGTTGACTAATAAAAACGGTACAAAAACAATGCTGCAAGAACTTAATCAAAACAAGAATGTTCAAGTTTAATTAAATTGCTTTCTCTGTTACAGATGGCCTCAAGTACAAACACTGAAAAAAGATTACCAGACACATTTCAGGAAACTTTGGGCGTATTCAAATTGGAGAAATTTGTAAAAGTGTGATAATGTAAAAAAAAGAAAGAAAGAAAGAAATCTAAGCTTAAATTACTTTTGTCTCAAAATATCAGTGCTCAAGTTTTATACAAAAGGCCTTGCACAAGTGGCTGTCAGTGGTATAAACTGAAACACATTTCCTGCTCCGCTGGCTCCCTTGGGTGTTTGTCAAATGAGGCAGGGGAACACCCTTAGTGTTAACCACTGAATCACACTCAGTCCCAAAAGATTCCTGCAAGGTGTTTTTGTGATCATAGCAGAGAAAATGCTACAATTTTATTACTCTTTTTTAAATATAAAATTAAATCTGTGTGGTTTGTTTTTGTTTGTTTTTAGCAATGAAAGTAGTTTAATAACTTCAATTCAGCTGTAAAAAACTGTGATTTTATTAAGATGACCCTTTAATGTAATAAAAAGTTATATTTCCTGGGGAAGTAACAATGAGCTGGTGCTCTTAAGATGACCATCGCAAACAACAAACATCTTTGAAACAAATATGTAAATGGTCTCATCTATTAACTTGCTGTCCCTTTAGAGCTTGAAAACTCAGAGTTTCTCACAAATTGATACTCACAGTTAATGTTTTAGCTTGGCAATTATGTATACAGTAAATCAAATAAACAGTCCAAAACGGCCCTCATTTTCTCTAACTTCTTCTCTGCAGTTATTTTGTTCTGTGTTGCCTTCAAGTTGCTCGCTTGGTGAAGGAAAAGCAAGCAGATTCATCCAGGGACCTGGCTGCACAGCAGTTGTTTAGCTAACAATGACCCTGGGTGATTGGTTTAAAACTCACGAATGGTGTGGGAGGTTAATACCAAAGCAATTTCTATGTACTGTAGCTACAGTGACTGAAATGTTTGACGTGTGCTTCTCTCTCATATTGTTGATACCACAACTTGATCAAATGCCCGTAACAGGAGCAATTGTTAAATAGCAATGAAACAAACAAGAGTAACGTTATTGTTGCAAAACCAGCAGGGGGCATTCTGCATTTTAATTCTAATACCCATTTTCCACTGGTCAAAAAACCCGTGTTAACCTGCTACGATCAGAGTTTTTTGTGCAATGGCAATGGGTTCACTCACCATTTACACTCGGGTCAATGGACCCTGCAGGAGACGCAGGATTTTCCTCACCTCACTTCGGCTCTTCTGTTAACGTAAACGTAACATCTGTGTGAACGCGCTAATTTCTGGCGCATTTCCCAGTGCCTTTCTTTCCCTTCTTCATCTGCATCATGTCATCCAGGTGCAGCACAGGATTTAAACTTTTGATGGACTTTACAATTATAGAAGTTAACACTTTCGGACACAGAGCTGAAAATGATCCCTGCCTGACTTGTGTCTCTATGAGCACAGAACGTCTCTGTTGAGACGAGCTTATAAATTAACTGCGCAGTGCGCCACTCTCTCTCTCTCGTTAAAAGTCAACCTCGCTTACCCAGCACACGGCTCTCTCTCCCTGCAGTCAATTCAAACAAATAATAATCCTGCCAGATCATCCAGCATACAAATAATAATCCTGCCAGATCATCCAGCATACAGAGATCTCTCTCTCTGTAGCTGTGGGCAGAAGTGTCCAGCGCACGCAGGTTATTTGGTGACACGACATTTTATAACGCTCATGACTCACATTCCACTCTGCAGTTGTTCACAATATAGTTAAATTGCTTCTACTCTGATGTAAAGACGATTTGAGAACCTCCACTTTCATACAAGCTGTGAGCGAAACGGTTGTACTGTGAAACGTTTCCACCCAGATTAATTTCCGATACATCTGCATGTGTCATCAATCGTGGTTAATATTAAAGCTGACAGGCATTTGTCTCACACATCACAACGATGTTTCCACACAATACAGCGTACTCTTCCATTCAAATACAAAGCTTCACGTGAAATTCACAGAAGGGCTGCCTTGCCTGCAGGAAGTGGGACGGGGTCATTAGACGAATTTTAGCAGGTCGACCCATGTTTAAGTAAATTTGGGTAGAACCGCTAATTTTGGTGGAAAAGGGGTATCAAACAAAACTTCTGTGAGCAAAAAAGTCACCAGATTTCAACTGTGAGTACCATGAACACCCGTGAAAATGGCCCAGGATCCCAATCCCAACTGACTGTGCAATGAGGTAAAACTGGCGGGTGAAAGTTATGATTTAGTCATTTGAAAGTTTTTGTTTTATTTGTTTGTTTTTTTAAAAAAGAAAGAAATCCTGATGTACTGGGTTTAACGCTGAGGGGAGCACAAATCATTTCTGTGCGAAAAAGGCATATCTTGCAGTTACAACTGAACAAACTAGTATGAGTTCATATCTGTACCATCACAGGGCACAATAACACACAACACACAGCAGCTGTATATCCAGTTTGTTTTTTAATGATAAATTACTCAGTGGGTCAGTCTGGTTCAAATCCTTTCAAAAGTATCAAGCGCTAAACCAATTGAGTTTTTCTCAACACATGCGAGGTTTCAGGTCATCTAAGTTTGTTTAGTCTTGTTGAACTTTGTGTGTTGATTTTATGTTAATTTTAAAAACAATACTAAACAGTCCAAAATGTCAAGAAAAAAAGGAGTTTCTGTTCCTTGTAAGAGTGGATCAGTCTATATTTTTCTAACAGCTAACAGAGTTTTGATATTTTGTTGAACAATTAGGCAAAGATTTGGAGACAGACCCTCAATAACCTTAATTTCATACAACAAATTATAAGTTTTTTCACTTATCACAAACACCTCCTGACATTAAAAGTTTGTTTTCACCTGGAGACCTTAGGCGGTTTCATCAAGGGTCTGTTTGCTGAAGATAAGACGCAAATGAAACTCCACTGCACATCGACCCTGTTGCAAAGAAATCATTAACATGGCCATTTCTCATGACACTTCACCAATTCCTCCAATCGTCTTCAGCACTCTGAACACTCGCAGTGTCTACTTAACTTAATGACTTTCTTGACTGCTTGCAGGTAAGTGATTGGAAGTGTATAATCTTTTAAGAAGGCTGAAAGGTAACGCCTGGAGGAAGGAGCGGCTAATAATGTTTTATTATGAAAACAGATTAAATTAATCTATGGATTAATCAGTTGCTCTATGGACTGCCTTTTCAGAATCTTATTATGCTGCTCTAGAAACACCGCTGTGTTAGTCAGACACTCTCAGCTTGCAGAAAGTTGTCCACACTGCATTCCTTAAATCCCTAAGATATTTTTTATATTTTCACATATATTATAATCATATTGCAGATATCTGTGACAGACTCTTACATCTTTCCCATGAAACACTGTAGAAAACATTCTCCAATTTTTTATGAATTATATGTTTTTAAAACTCTATCTGCTGTACTTGAAAATTTAAATGTAGATATGAGACGAAAGTGTAAGTGACAATCTTTTTTATTTAAATAATAACTCAGATCTTCATCATTCTAGCCACCAAGCAAATCTCATCATGAGAGCAAAGAACTTGCAAACGTACTCAGGCTTAGGTCCAAAAAAGTGCACGTAGAAACTACAAAAACACAGCAATAGTAAATAGTATAGAATGTAGTACACAAGTATACAATGACATATATATATATAAAAAAAAAAAACAAACAGTGGTACAAATAGCATGAGGCAGTGCAATTCTGAAAAATGTCTGGTTATAATTATGAGAAGGAAGATAATGAAACTTAAAAACTGCAATAAAAAGCATCGACAGGTCAGTCCACTGGTGCAGAGACAGAAAAACTAACATGCAAGTGACGAGCCGCAATCAAGAACAAACTGCTTGTGACAAAAAGTTCAAAAAAAGACAATATCAGCAGGTGTCCCACTAAAGAAAAAGACTGTTTCACCGGAGTCTAAATGATAGACCAAAGAGGACGTTAAGGAGTTAACCGGTCTCTGATGACATCAGTGACATCAGTAATAATATTCATACCAATTTAAAACAACTCTCAAGATTACTGTCAGTTATAAAGAAACAGAACAGGGCTGCCAAAATCCGAAGCTGGTATGATTCGAGTGTTTTGTGGCTTCTCAGTTACCACGTTGACAGGTGGAGTCTGTATCCTTATATTTGTGGCCTTTTCCAATTTACCCCACATTGCACAGCTCTGGGAATGCAAAAATGGTCTTAAATGATTTTTGCTTTCATTACTGATCGGTTTCCAACTGTTTTCATTGAGGTCGTGGTGTGAGTGGCCTGGAAATACGACTGCCAAAAAATGGCACTACAATGGGCTGTTTGTTCCGAGGTGCCCCCTAGGAAGGCTTCTGAGGACGCTGTGAGAAGAAAAGGTGTTTGCTTCCAGTTTGGGCGGGGGGAGAAAGAGAAGATGATGACTCCAAGCTACAGGGCACCACTGTGGCCTAATTACAGTCCAGATGGTCGGAATTGGTACTTCCAGCAATTAATTAACGAATGTCCGTGCGCTCCACATAGCCAGGAACCCTCAACTTTTTAATGGAGCAATTGAGATTAATTGTTTTTGTCCAATAAACTATGATTTCTTGAAAGGAGATTTTTGTTGTTGGCCTCTATGTGAGGTAAACCTTTGTGTTTAAATCATTAAATTCAGCTTCATTTCCTTTGATTCTACTTGCAAAACACGTCTTTTCTATGGACATTTTCTGACCTCATTATAGAGCTGCAACGATTATTCAAATAATCAATTAATCAATCGTTTCAAAATTAACTGCCAACTATTTTGATAATTATTTAATCATTTTAGTGATTTTTTTGAAAAGACAGAAGTACAAAGAATTGCTGTTTGGCCTCTTAAATATGAGGATTTACTGCTTTTGTGTGTCATTTATGATAATGAATGAAAGTTTTTGGTTTTTGAGGCTGTAATTTGGACAAAAGAAGCAATTTTAAAGCATTAAATTGGGCTCAGGGAAAATGAGATAAATGACACTTTTTTGACATTTCATGGAATAAATGATAAATTAGCATGGTAATCAATGAAGAAAAAAATAGTTGCAGCCCTAAATGGCAATTCTTATCTAAACCCCAACACAGATGCTTCCACACTTAAATGAACAATAAAAACTTCACAAATTTCTTCACGCACACAGCTCTTTGAACTGTGCTTTAATATTTGGGGATTCAGCCAAGAAAATTGAAGTGCCCTCATCATAAATTTTTAAGGACATGGATGTAATTTAAAACAGGGGTAACTGATCATTTCTGGCTCGCAATTTGAAAAAAAAAAAAAAAAAAAAAAAAAAAAAGGGTTCCTAGAAGAACTCTGCATCCCCCGAAAGGCTCAAACAACACAAACTTTTATCTTTTGCCCCAGACAGCGTTTGGACAACTTGCTGTCCCAGCAATATGAAGATGATGTGTGGTCTTGTCTTGGCCACTGGCCACCATTTTTTCTGTGTGACAATTAATTTGATATATATCATGTATGACAAAGCCCATGGGCCCTATTATAGGATCCAGGATATCCAAAGAGTTCTGCGAAGACACTTCAAACTTATCTTCTTTCGACAGATGCAACACACACCATCTGCTTTAATAAGAAAAAAGAGCTGCCTGTTTCTTCCTATAAGGAAGCCTTTTTTTTTTTTTATAAGTCGATAGCTTGCCTCACACTTCGGAAGGGGTGTTGAGTGCAAAGGAGGAGTAGAAAAGGAGGTGACATTATGGAAATGAGTTGTAATTAAAGAGGGGGGAGTCAAAACAGCACAACAAGGCCCAATCACAGAGTTTGTGTGATCACAGAGTCAGAGGTGCAAGATAGGACAACCATCTGTAGATATAACAAAGGGGAAACATAAAGGGATTTTCCTGTTCGGTGATTAGGGTAACTTGCTTTGATGTAGTACATCTTGTGCAGGAGGCGTGTTAGAGTTATGCTAATAACTCGTCAGAAGCACAAAGACTGTTAAGCAGTGTGTCCTGTTGTTGTAGACCACTGGGAAAACAGACATTTGTCCTGGTAGAGCAGAGGAACTTCTACTTCCTCAACATAACTGCTTTTAAAAGGATGCATTAAATGTGTTTATCATCCATCTTACAATATTGTGTTAATCTAGAAATGCCATGAGGCTAGAAAAATGTGGCATCATCCTTGGAGATGATCACTAAAAGGTGTCACCAAGGTTGTCGTGCAAAGTATAATATAGCCTCGTTTCCACAGAGTGGAAACACGGAATGGCACAGAATACTTTGGAAAGGTAACTATAGATCTGGCTTGTGTTTCCACTGCCGACTGTGCCCTTACTTGGTGGGCTGCTGTGTCACACTACACACTGCAAAGGCACTCTGCACTTTTTTGTCCGGGTCAAAAATATTTCACCTGCATAAACCAGTAGAAATTCATGCACATTTTATAAAGTTTCTGAAAATCCAATCTTTATGTCACCATGAAAGAAAGGCAAACACAAATGAATGTATTTGTGCTGAAAAAATACACTTAAAACCTCTTCAAGTTGTCACTTTGATATTTAAGGTGGGCTGATTAATTCATGGCGTTACTTGTGCATTGACCATCATGTAAGAAAACATACCACCTTAAAAGACATATCTGAGCTGTTCAGTGAGTGAAATAATCTTTTTTCTACAAGTAACATCAAACTTATGGCAAAAAATCAACTTGAAAAGGCAGCAAACCATCTTTTTGTTTTTGTATCATGTTTTAAAATCCTACAGAAACATTCTGGCAGCATTTAGTCTCTGCAAAGATCATTGCTTCATCAGTTAACTTTCTTAAAAGCTTAACGAGCCAGGCTGCAGCAGCGAGCAGACTGGCAGGTCTCACCACGAGCTGCCGCTCCTCGCAAGTCCGAAAAACTTTGTGACAGATTGACAAACAGGCGTTATTTGGATAAACTGACTATTTGGAACCTACATTCTCATTCTTTATAAAGCTAATTGAAGTGATTTATAAACAGCTCTACAGTAACACGTAAAAGCAGCGGACTGCAGTGTGTGTAGCTCCTCCCTCTTAGGACCACTTCGTACCCCAACGAAAGGATGGCAAAAATATGTTCCGTATCGTATCACACAGAACTGTACTGCTCTATGGAAACAGGCCATGTGAGTTATGGAAGAGCTCAAATGTCTTAAAGGACCATACTAGTGTTTCTACACGTCATCGTCTTTTGTCAGTATTGGCCACATAGGTTACATAAACCCCGCCCATTTTTCCCAAATTAGCTTTTCTATGAGATATAGTGTTTGTTCACATTTTGTTGATATTCAATAAACATTACAGAAAGTAAGTGAAAATGTGTGACTGTTAGTTACAAAAAACATCTGTGTCAAAATCCTTCTTCACGCTAATATTCCAGCTAGGAAGGCAGCACTTGTAAGGAACTATTTTTCCCCTCTCTCTTGCTCAGCGATTTTTGACCAAATAAACGCCGCCATTCTCTTTAGAAGGGTGAATTACCTATACCTAGCAACCTTCATGTGTCCTGTGGTGTTTCTATATCCTGTTTCAACATGAATGGTAGTGGATGGGCTTTAAAAATGCAGCCTGACATCTGCCAAAGTAAACACATGTTGAATTTTAACAACAACTTTTGCAGAAGAGAGGGATGATCTCTGCGAATGGTGAGACATCAAAAATAGAGAGTTTTTCTTTGATAACACATCCTGTATTAGCAGTCAAAGCACCAAGTTAGCGAGTGCCGACTAACTTTATTTAAGTGGTCTGTGAGCTAAATACAATATTAACCTGGAAACAAGAAGAACACAATTTTAAGCCACAGCTTCGGATGGCGAATGCAATACTTCAAAATAGCTGTTATCACAGTTGGTGAGAAATGCGAGTTGGGCGTTCATTGCTTTAAGAAACTCAAAAAATTGTGAATTAACTGCAGGCTTGTGCATTTTTCCTTTTTCTAAAGCATGTGAAAGCAATTACTTGCTGAAAAAAATAGAAGGCTCCCTGATATCTAATGCATTACTGTTGGCTCACACCCCATGGCCTTCGCTTTTGCGTTTCCACAGTGATGCTGTGATAATTCACTTTCACTGTAAGAGTTCGGTTTGTTCAGTCACTCAAACAGAAGTCTTGACTTGACTCATCAAATTCTCAAGGTGCAGCTGAAAGCAATCACAGAGCCTTTGGGTGGAAGAGCTATAGCCGAGGCCTTCTCCTTACTCTTCCCCTAATAAAGGCTTGCCTTACAACAAGATGAATCATGCCCTCTTTTCCTAAAGCCTCAGCACATTGGAGGAAACCTCTCAGACTGGCATTGTATGCTCGTTATATGTACACCTCACTGCTGAAAACAATAATGGCTCAGATTTCCGCATCATTTTCTCAGGAGGAAGATTAAGCCCAAAGCGTGGCTCTGCTGGAAGTACCACACATAAGATGCCCCTGCAAGGCTCTGCTCCTCTTTCTGAGCTCTGCGTTGGTTTCAGCTCCAGTCTGAACCTCCAGATAACAGTCATTCATTTTTCCTTTCGTCACGCTGAGCGCCAGAGTGAAACGTAGGTGTGATTCTGACACATGATAATACAAAAATTGCAGGTTACAAGGTATGTGTTCATGTTATTACTGGGGTTACATGTAGAAAAGATGCATCCATCACTCGCTGTACCATGCTACCCTGCTGCAGCATCCTGTTACTCATCTGCTCCACATGAGCAGATGAGTAATAGGATAATATGCTGGGTAGTATACACAGAAGTACTTTTTTTTTTTAAGATGGATGCCGTGCAGTACAGCAACTCATAAATACGCAAGCTGTTCTGATTTTTCCCACAAAGGGCATCTGGCATCATCCTGTTTCTGTAAAGTTTGGTAGCACTGGCGCTGATTTTATAGGATGACATGGATTTAGTCCCATCTGTGTGAGAGTCAAAAATAATCATTTTGTATGAAGGCAGACACGATCTCAATGTGGGACACAAACCCAACTCAGGCAGCAGGCAGATAAATCCAAAATTTCACTTCAAGTATTGCAGATTTTGAAAGCTGTATTTATGTTTCATAAGCTTTATTACAAGTATAAAATCAGGGAATTAGGCGACACAAAGCACCTAAATTAGAGTACAGAATGTTTCTAGCAGTTGACTTAATGTGTGCAATCTTAGAATTAAAAAATGCATACATTAAGCTAAAAAAATTTAAGAGGATTACTCAGAACTGATTGCATATATGATTCATTATGCCTTCACTTTTCTCCTTTAAACTTGCAGATTATCAATTCAAACATGAGTCCATTAAAGGCAGTGTATTGTGCTGATATGAATAATTCAATATTAATATCAAATGAAAACACAGAGATTTTATAGTTAACATTAATGATCCTCACATGTAATGATCAACTTTATTGCAGATCGGAAGTGAAGCTGTCTTACCACAGTCCTATAGAGAGTAAATGATGCTGCAGTAAATCAGGCCCTTAGAAAGCAGAATCCACGTGTTCATTGTGCATTTTTTCCACAGTATTAGGGGAAAAAAAAAAATCCCTCCAGAGTGCCACAGCTGCAGAGAACTATGACATAGAAGACCGGCTCGACTTTCTCTGTCCACAGAGGAAAAGTTCCCTTAGTTATTTATTGTCTTCTTTTGCTTTTCAGTAAAAATCTGATAACATTCGTGAGCACTATCTCATATGTGCAGGACCAGGCGAAGAGGATCCAATAGGTCTGTTTGTCTGCTAATGCGATTGCAGGCTGCTAGCTAGTTACCTATTCTGCTTAATTAACCCCCAGAGGTTCAGAGAGAGCAGAGGCTGCAATCTCGATGGGCCTACTGGGCTCAATCAAGACCACAAACTGAACATTGTATATGGCATAAAAGTGTTGTAGTAAACACATTCTCTTCCCTCTGGCAAACCCTGGGGAGCTCTTAATCAAACCACAGTGCACATATGATAGTGCCTCGGCACAAAATGAAGAGAAGAAAAGACAGAAAAGAGTGTGAACTCGCAGCCCTTAGCCCTTTGCTCGAACTCCTCTGTGACATTTTAGCTCTGCGGATCTCTGTGGAGTCTGCTCTGCCAAATGATGGGAAGAAACCACAATATATTGTCAAGAATTATCCTTTGTCTTTGATTACGTGCTTCACCTTGTACGGTTTCGTTTCTCACAGAGAAGTGAGTTAGCGTAATGCAGTTGGAGTCATTTAACTGATCTATGTTTTGCCATGCAACCCAGAATGCGATCGTTAGCAATCTGTTGTAATGTAATGGTTCTCCAATTCAGTCTAATGGTACAGACGTTATGAGTGTAATCTGTCCAAACAGCATGTTTGTTCTCACGTGATGAGCACGGATGCCGCTGTTGTGGCCTGAAAAATGCTTTTTTTTTCTGTTTAACAGTTACATGAATGGAAGATTAACTTTGTTCATTTGCACGATGTGTTCAGGGATCACTGGGCCATTTTACAACCACGGGGCAATTTAAACCCGGTGTCTCCAAAATTCCAAGTTCCACAAGTGCCCCATAAGAAAATAAACATATCTTCTTGTTAGTCAGGGCTGGAAATCTTTGGGAATCTCACCATGTAATTTGATTAGGATTATTTGGTGTTGAATGTGACAGAAGCGTGTCCAGACTTTTTTTTAACTGGGGTGGTCCAAGAGGGGCACTGACTTAATTAAACAAGGGTGGCATGTGGGATCTGGCAATATGTCAGTTGCCCTAGCATAGTGGACTGACGTATTAACACGGGTGCGCATGCACACGCAAGTATTGGAATAGTATTGATTATTTATATTTGTCCCCACTACCCATGTCTACATACATTTACTGACATAACAGTGTTTCAGGTTTACTTTAAGACATAAACCAAGCTATCAATCACAACACATTTGAGTGGCACCATACAAACAGAACATAAAACTTTCACCTGTTATTCTTTTAAGAATTAGTACTTTAAATAGCTGAGCTAAATATCAATAAAGAAATTGCACATTTGAAAATAGAGTTGCAGTATAAAGTGCTAACAAAATAAAAATTCAGAAGCCTAGCTAACTTGACCAAAAAAGACAAGACAATAAAAAATCCCTATCAAATGGTTAAAATATTTACTTTATAAAACCAAGCAAAACTCAAAATGTGCTTTCACTGTCTCTTAGGTTTAAGATTTAATGGCACTTCTCTCAAACACATCAAACACATCAAACAGGCCGTCTCTCACTAGGCAGTTAATCAATCAAATGGGTTGACCAATCAGATTACAGGGGTGGCCCATGCCACCCTTGGCCACTCCCTAGACATGACAATCAATTGTGATTTCCAGTTGATTTTTGATGTAGATTAAAAAAAAAAACAGCAAAAGCACAAAAACAACTGCAATTACGACAAATGATCTGCAGCCTTTTTGTTTTAAAAAGTTAACCTCATTAAATAATAACCTGACTTATATGAAAGCATCTTCCATTCTCCTGATTGTATGAAAAGAACAGACTGAGGGGGAGGTGGAGAGCTTCACTGTGTTGTTATTCACGTCATGGCTCCAGCAGCAGACAGCGGCGTCTCTGTTGCAGTGTTAGCTCCAGGGAAAGACCTCACTGTACAAGATGTTGAGAGGACACCGAGAGGACACGGCTTCTCTGGGGTGAAACAGACTGAACACAGAGTTTTCCTCGCTGTTGTTTACGCTGTGTGTGTTGGTCAGTCAGTCTTATCTGTTACTGCTGATCGCTGCTTCGCTCTGCCAACATTGCTTTTTCGGTGAAAGCATTTAATATACCCTTCAAGTGATGTTCATCTTCAAAATGTAATTATGTGGACCCCTACTGAAAATGTATGTTTACAGGAGTATGCTTGAATGATCTGCATGCTCATCAACAAACATCCTGATGGCACCTTGAGTCTGTAATTCGGAAAGTATCCACTTCAAACAGGGTTTTGTGGTTGAACATAATATGACGGGAGGTGGAGTAAATCAAACGTGAGTAACAGCAACTTTGTTATAAATTTTTAACTAGGACTGTGCTGGTCCGCAGGGAAAAGAGCACTAAAAGCGCCCAGCAGGATAACTTTTGGTAACTGGTTGTAATCTGAAGAAAAACACGCAGTTGGAGAAGACAGTAAAGGTTCCAGTCATATCTCTCAGGGCAGAACATTTATCATCCTCGGAGGCCTACTTGTAAATCATCACAAGGTCTTGCACCCAAATTACCCAGGACACAGTCAGAAAATAAATAATTTAAAGCCCATTTTCTCATGTGGGCTTCCTGAATGATAAATGATGAGGCTTGGATGGTGTACAAGGGTAGCCAAGTTCTGAAGAGCTTCCACATTTGGTGATAAAGGAAGTGACATTCAGGCCTTTCTCAGACTGCCAGCCCTATTTGGCATATCCAGATCGTATTCGGATTGACTTTATCAAGTCTGAACAGCAAAAAAATCACACGAAATCTGATTTTTGCAAATCAAATCCAAACCACATGGATTTCACATTTCTACAGATATGTCTTCAGTCCGGACGCTCTGGTTGTTCAAATTGGATATCAGAGTGTCTTTTGCGTCACTCCATGGATTGTTCACCTGAATGGAGTGCCTTGACGGACACGAGAGGACGCTAGATGGCCACACATCTTGACATTATCCTGCAGCACATAAAGAAAAAAAAAATGCGTGCCACTCATACTTGCTAACCTTGGGACTTCAAAAACAGGAGGGGTTTTTTTGTGTGTGTGTGTGTGTAGGCGGGAGGATATACTGTTTAGTTTATTAGTATACTTGATTATCCCTGAGATAAACAAAACTAATAAATAAA
>JAQLOL010000026.1:21340802-21351084 GCA_029783665.1 Naso thynnoides
CCCCCCCCCCCCCCCCCCCCCCCCCCCCCCCCCCCCCCCCCCCCCCCCCCCCCCCCCCCCCCCCCCCCCCCATGTCCCCTGTGTCTTCCCTGGGATTTATGCCCTTGGTCGAAAAATGCTATTTAAAAGACCAGACAGTCACCAAATGTTTAGTGGTGTCATCTTATGTTCCGTCGCAGAATTTCAAACAGCAGCCAGTAAGCCAGAAGTGGATAACCTTTTTTTTTCTTGAAGCAGGTGAAATGAGTCTTTTCCTGGTTAAAAGCTGCTGTTCAACTTTGTGTTTCAGCGGTGTAATGTGAGAAGACACCACTACATATACGGCGATTGCCTTGTCTTTTAAAATGAGCACTTTCCGACCGATTGTCAAAGCACTTGAAATGCCCTTAAACCTCTGTTGTTTTCAGCTAGTGCTGATGTCGGCAACAAGCCCCAGCTCCCGTGACCGCACCATTTCTCATAATAATGCTGTTGATCTTAAATATCCTTAATATTCGGCTCAATGTACAAAAAACAGAACTTCTTCTTTAAACAACAAGGTGAATAAATTTAATACCAAAAACATCCAACTGTTCCTTTATGAGTTGACAAGCATTTCTCCTGGTTTTGAGATTGCTGCCTTTCAGCTTTTTGGCTCATTCTATGTTCTACAACAGAAACCTGCACACACACACACACACACACACACACACACACACACACCACCTGTTCAAACATGTCCAGTTTTAATTTCTCTGGTTGCCAACAGAACTCCATATGAGTGAAATAATTGCATGTTCAACGTGACAGATGGAGATTTTAGAACATGGGCTAATTCATAATTGTAACCTTTTGTGAACTACCAATTTACTCGATCAAGTTCAACTTGAACTACTTCCCTTGACTTAAGTAAAATGTGCAGGTAGCAATTATGTTACATGATTAACACGTTTTATTACTTCACAGTTCTGCACATGATGTTTAATCTCACCTTGGCACCAAGTACGGTGCTTCCATCCTCAATTAACATGGATCTGATTCCTGAATGTCAAAGGAAACAGATTTTTTAACAGAGCATTTCCAGCATCCACTGTCACTGTATCACTGTACAGTATGAAGTCAGTTCCACATTTCTCACTCTGCTCTCTGTGAGCAGCTTGAAGCCTTGCTGAGCACATTAATCCTCTGGGATGGAGCCCTTTAGAATCATTTATTCACAGTTGGGGGTAAAGCATCTAAGAGTCAAAGGTCAGGACTTGGCCATTCACATCTCCATAACTCTGGGGCTTTTCCATCAATGTACACTCTCCATCTGGGAGAGACACCACAAAGGTCGAGGCATACATTGTTGGGAGTGGAACTTTCTGCAATTTTCTGGTCACTAGTATCTCAAGCAATGCTGTCACGGTTGAGTTAGCATATGCCATCTGGTGCATATTTTCATCCAAAAATTGCTTACAGTAACATGAGCAGACAAAATGGCATTAGTGGTCATTTTTGCAATTATATGGTCCCATTAAAGCTCATTTAAATCTTGCATTGTTTCATGGTATAAAGAAAAGAAAAGTCAATATTTAGCTGTCAAAATATATAAAACAAACAAAGAGAAAAAGACGGAATCACACTTGACGTAGATCCAAACAAAATGGTTCAAACTGCATGCGTGTGAGACGTTACAGTAAACATCAATAGCCTTGAGCGATAGCAGAAGTTCCATAGGCATGCAATCATATTTCCTCTATGGGTCAGCCACTTTAATACACAATAACTCTGTGGCTAAATTCAATGGGTATTCACTGGCAGAAGCTGCCTATTCATAAACAAAGAAACAATAACAGTATGGCACAGTCGCTGAATATTTAAATAGCCTGAAGAACAGCTCACATGATTTCACATAATTACTATCCATGGATGTCTATTCAACAAATGACTGCTTGTGGCAGAACATGAGGGGTAAATTAAATGTTGCGTTTTTCTTTAGATAGACTGGAATTTTTTAGTGGCATGAATCCATTTTGTGTCACTATGTTTTAACGGATGATGTTTGACTAATAACTAATGAAGCTCTAGTAACAGTTCAGGCCTGCAGTTTGTGTCTCCCTTCCATCCTGTCATTCAGTCCTGTCACACATGCTGACTCAAAATCAGGGATGGGAATTAATAAGATTTTATGAATATAAATGCTGTTATCAATTCTGCTGATTGGTTCTAGCCTGTAACCACTCCCTTATCGATTCCTGATAAATTTTCTGTGTGAACACTGTAAAATCTCTTTCTAACATTCTAACATGTTAGAAATAAAATGCTCTTTAATTAAAAGGATACGAACTGGACATGCAGAGCTTTGTGTGGTTTTCAATAACGAGGGGTTTTTAGTCCGTCATAGCCAGAAAATCCTCTCAAAACAAACATGGCGCCGGCCCGCCTGGAGTGCGAGGGGAAAGGCGAGGGGTGGACAGAATGTAATACTTCCTGGAACCAGTCCTTCTGGAACTAGTGACATAACTGGTTCCAGGAAAAACACGAGATTTTGAAACTGTGTCTCAGAGACACAGAAAACATTAAAAACATATATTGTTGGGTTTTACATTATATGATATATATATATTTCGGATAGATAAAGATTTTTTAAAAATTTGAAAATTGGCAGAGTTTCCCTTTAAGTTTTATTCTTACTCTACCTTTAGTTTGTTCATGCTGCTGTTGCACGTGTGCTAGTCCTAGCTTCATCATTTCATCAGCTCAGAGTCATCAGCCACCAACGCGAGCAAAGTCTGCACACCGTGGGGGGAATATCCTGCTGTAGACGCTGCCCCCTGCAGAGTCTAAGTGACAACGACTTTCTGACCAGACTCAATTGTCATGCATCATCTGTTAAACCTGAGGTAGGCAGTTTATTTTTTGTGTCGTCAGGCAAAAATTCCACAATAATCTTTCATCATATTGTAATTCAGGTGGTCTAAAAGAACACTGGACTTCAGCACCTCTCCTTGACTCAATATTCACGCTTTAGAAAATCAAGACTATGCCAGAAACCCTTCGGCCAATCATCATCAATTTCGGAGAGTGCATGTTTCTATTTCTAGGCTGCACTTCTTAGCAACGGGTGATGTTGCCACGAGCTGATTGGCTGGTGACACAAGTGACGCGCCTTACGTTCTAAAACTGGCTTCTGGTGACTTGACAAGCTGAGTTACAGCAACATCGTCAACAGGCCAGTTTACACAGCCGCAACTTTCCCTGCAACTGTTCCGTCTCGTCATGAATCTTTGGTGAAAACTGACCTTACAAGGGAGTGACAACAAAGGTATAAAACATTGGAGCTATGGAGCAAAAACAGGGAGGGGAGGGCGCAAAAGGATTGCCTCCTGAGGAGTCTCGTACTACAGCTGGCTCGATTTCCAGAAGTTGCCAGATAAAAATCTTTATGTCATTCACTTATCTCTTTTGATTGAAATAAACTGCATCTTCTGTCACTATTATTCATAAAGTTTGTAAAGTAAGTGTTGTGACTTTCTTCAGATTATTTATAGATACAAATCTGGCAACCTTAATTGATGGTAGGTCATGCTGTTAATTTGTGCCATCCGCTGCAAACACATCCAGAGTCTCATCTCTGTAAAACTCCTGATGGGTCCTGATGGAGGGAGTGATGGGGGGAAAGAAAGATTGGCACAATGTTTAGAGGACCCAGATAGGCTCCCTGCCATGCTGTGATTTCACATATAAAGAACTTTCATTGCAAGTTGAGATGCACTGCGCAGCACTCCTGTCAAAAGCAACAACATCAGTGGTGCTGCTTTCGGGAATATTGTCCTCTTTTCACCCAGCTCTGTGGTGTATCATCACATTGGCAGTTCTGTCTCCACCCATCTTTCATCTTTGGCAGTGGTTTTGCTTTCATTACAACAACTCATCTCAGTAACTTGCCATTCACAATCGCCTATGGGGCCATAAAGCAGAAATGCTGATCAAAATAGACAATGATAACTATGGCTAAGATTCTATCTTGGTCCACAACATTGTGCGCTGAGGCATATAAAAAGATGTTTGATCCTTTAAGCAATTCTCACTGAAACTGTGCTTAGACATGAGTGAATGAATCTTGTGGGGATGGATTTAACACCATTCCTAATGAATGCACATGCCCAATTTGTTAAACGTTCGCTTTCTTTGGAAGTTTATTTTTTGATTCTTTGCCTATTTAGAGCAATAAATGAAGAACATTAAAACAGAGAGAAAGAAAATTTATACATGACAAGTTTCTTGGGTAGATTTGAACTGAGACTGATTCACTTCTCTCATCAGAACACCAGCGTCTTTATGTTGCTCTTAAAGATGGGTAATGAAGCCAGAAGAAGAGGATCACAGATGTGTAGATTTGGTCAATCTTCAAGTTGCCACAGGTGTTTTCCCCCATACATTAGCAAGCTGGCGGCTATTTGAAACTCAACTACAAGCTGGCCTTGTTAAGACTGCAGGCAAATCCTTTTTGTGTCCAAAATCAGATATTTAAGACCGAGTCTCTGCATAGTCATTTGCAAGTGATCAGACTGGATATGTTGACTCCAGACATCACCACTCTGCACCAACCTATCTGCATGGGTTACTACGGTAGCAACAAAGGCGTCAGTACGTGAGCTTATGATGCAGCTTTATAACACGGAAGTACGCTGAATAAAAAAATGGAGACACATCATCCTGTTATCCAAACGTTTGCACTGTCAAGTCACAGGGCCAAACTCCACAGCACCAGATAGACTCAGTGACGTAACAGACAGACGAACATTACGATGTTTCCGTGCTGCATTCATAAGGAGCTCCAGTTTGCAGCCAGAGGTTTGGCGCTGTATGCAAAGCAAAGACAGCTGTGTCGCAGGACATTTGTCAGGATCTGTCTTGTACCCCGTCTTGTCCATCTAAATGCTCTATTCAGGCGAACAATATCTATGGAGTGTTGCCAAAGACACTCTGGTATCTGATTTAAACAAACAGATGCATCTGTGGAAATCAGATAGGAATCGCATTTCAGACCACCTTGCCATGTGGTTTGGATCTGATTTGCAAAAATTGTATTTCATGTGATTTTTGGAAGTTCAGATTTGATAAAGTCGATCTGAACACAATCTGGATATGCCAAAAATCAGATTTGGGCTGGCAGTCTGAACAAGGCCTAAGTAATTCTTAGACATAGCGGTAAAAAATTTAGTGCTTTAAAACAGACTTATAACAAATATCAGGGCAAAAAGACACATGAGCTATAGCAAACTATTTACCACCTGATTCAACAGAGATAAAGTGCTGTAATGGTTCTTTGGTCAACAGACGATGTGCAGTATTTTATGAAATAAAGTGAAGTTATTCCATTCGTCTCTGGAAAAACTATCATCCATTTATAGTTCTTTGAAGTGACTGCACAGTAAAGTGGTTGTGATTGTTAAGTGCCATGATAAGCCCTACATGCCCCATCATCTGACCCCAAGATACAACATAAAGAAAAGGTCTCTATGGAGGTGCAATGCACTTGAATCGCACCTTTAAGTTTAGAAGTAATGCTTTATAGAACTCAACACCACATCCTTGTAGAGGTCAGGTCTCTGGAGGATGCATACTTACTCTGAAAAGTTTTTTTTTTTCCAGGTGTAAATGCAGCCACAACTCTGTCATTGCATTACACCTCAGGCAACATTCCCACTCTCTCCATCTGAGTGCAGTAGAAACCTTAAGTGCAAGAGGACTATTTGGAATCTATAAAAGCACTCATGCTTGCCTTTGTCTCCCTGTCACTTTCTTTTCCTTTTTTATATAATCATAAACCTGTCATCACTCTGCTCAAAGAAATAACAAATCAAATGAAAAAAAAAATAAGAAAAAACAAGAAAAGCTTTCTAACTTAGTCCGCATCGCGACCATAAAAGCTTCATTTGAGTCTGAGCCATTCAGTATCATAAAGAATCAAAGGCTGATACTTCTAACACAGTAATTACCACGGTGCAACTGAGAGGTGGGTGTGGATAAGCAAAGACAAATGTACTCATTCAGCACTCCACCCTGCAATTCAATTCAGTGGAAGTGTCTGTGTATGTGTAGCTGCTCTTGAAGGGTACGCTTGTCTGAGTTCTGAGGCTGCACACTGAAGAAACAGGCAGCCAGCAGACAATCATTGAGGAGCTCAGTGCGTCCATTAAGGCTGTCAGTTAGCAACAGACTTGATTAATTGCCCACTGCATAGTGGCAAATTAAGGAAGGTCTCAAGCCACTACTCCCCTAATAATTAGGTAGACTGCCAGAGAGAGGAGGGTGCCTGGCGTTCCCCGGTCTGTGTTGCGTGTAACAAAAGGTCTCACACTGTGTAAGCATGGCCAATAATTGTGTGTGTGAGTGTTTTGTTTTACTATGTGCTATACTTGCAGAGACCCAAATGCTGGACCCCACAAGTTTCAGTGTCTGTTTGAGGGTTAAGACTTGGTTTAAGGGTTTGGTTTAGATTTAGGCTAAGTGCAGGGTTAGGATAAGGCATTCAGCTGTGACAGTCAACATTACAGTAGAGATGTGTGTGTGTGTTAAGGAGTATATTTGCATGCATGACTGATGATGCATACATTTATATTTGCCCTCTATTATACTTGCTTGTAAGGTTGTATGTGCATAGTGTAAGGTATGTGCACAGAATGTGTATGACTTACTGCAGTGAAATTTGAGTAGTCGTGGATGTGTTCTGCTATTGTTCTAACAAAAAGACCAATGCAAATATAGCAGTACATAACAGATGATGCTTTACTCATGCAATGCTGCAAACAGCACTGCCACGTGCTTTGTCTTAACCACCTGTCTTTTCGGATAACATTGCTGCAGCTGTAGATAAAACTTCTTTTTCAGTATGAACATTGTTATCTAATCATGTCGTAGTAAGTACCAGATGTGCTCAACCTGCCAGATCGGCTCTGGGCCCTGCACATACAGGGGACACAACACATTAACCTGGAAAAGATCTCGGGAGAATAGTTTATTTGAACCCAAACCATGATGTTTCTCCAACCCTAACTGCATGTTTTTGTACATAAAAGCAGATACCTAACACAACGTTGTTGCATTGTTATTAGTATAATAAGGTTGTACCAGCTGCACAATGAAAAAGCAACACATACAAATATTGCAAGAGTTTCACAAACCAAGTATTACTATCACACACACTCATGTACATTACATTGTACAGTGCGTGTTGTGCTTGCTAAGCAGACTAATGTTATTTAACATAATTCTGTTAATGTGTTTGCAAAAATATGGACATTAAGGTTACATAGTGCTTCACATAATAAGGGGAAAGAAAGCGTTGATTAAAACGACAATTGTATTAGTATGCTAACACACTAATTCTGAATATCACACTAGTATGCTAACATACGAATTACAAATAGTGCGCTAGCATGCTAACACAAACGTAATTTTGCATTAACATGCTAGCATTATCAGCAGATGAAACAGTCATTTTTTAAAGAAAGTTTACTTTAAGTTTATCTTGTAGTTCAAATTTCAAACAAACTGGTTTCTGAAAGCAGTAGTCAATTACAATGTGAGACCACCATACAGCTTACAATAATCATTAGATCTTCTGTATGAGCAGGACCCCGAGCTGATCTGGCAGGCCCAGCACATCTGGTGCCTTAAGGGTGCGTTAAGTGACAGGTCTAATCGATGCTGGACAGAATTTTTAAGCCACATCCTGAATAGCCTCTATAAACAGACTCCGCATTCGCTGAATGTGGAGTCTGTAAGCAAGATATGGGTACCTGAAAAGCCCTGGTTTCCAATTGTAGTCTTTTGTAGTCCGTGTAATTAACATGTAAACTGGCTACTTGTGAAAAGATCTGCTGGCAGATGTGGTCTCTCAACTCCGTCTCCATCCTCACGTCTGACTGTAAACAGCGAGTGACACGCAGAGAAGGAAGTTGGAAACGGAAATTCGCCTCCTCCATTGGAAAGCCTTGATTAATGGGGCTTGCCCCCCGAGGCTGTATCAGGGTCTACCGGAAGACAGATAGCGAGTGCAGCCGATGGGTTCCAAGATTGCATCCTGAATTCCACTAAGTCTGGACTCTAGGGAAAGGTAAACACAACTGGCCAAATTTGGCGCATTCTTGACGTTGTGTCAGTAATGTCACACCCCACAGTTAGTCCAGCAATGCTGCAGCAATTCACCAGGGGTGACATAATCCCACCAGTTATTGCCTTGATCTCAGACAATTAATCTATAGACAGTAGAAAATAATCGGCTGACAATGAGTTTAATTATAGTTTAACTGTAAACATGTATCTATACATGTGGGTATGCAAACAACAGAAGCTGAACAATATGCTCAGCATGGTGAAAAACAAGACTGAGCACTATTCAGATATATACAACAACCAGCACAAATTGATTTGAGTATTTTGGGCTGGCTGCTGTAAACAGGCAACACTAGCAAAGCTGTACAGTGTGACAGCTGGTGAGTGGCCTTTACATTTTGTTCAACAGTAAAATGGCTCCTAGAAGATGAGTTCTTTTATGTGTTGATCCCGCAGGGAAGGACGGCAAGACATCTTTAAGAGGGTAGGGGCTTAATCTCCTTCCAGGCAGGCAGTGTGGAGTCCATTAAAAATACTCTCTTTATTTATCTAACAGGCCATTTCTTAAACTTTAACCACTTCAAATAACACTGGATATATCATTGTGTTAGAGCAATAAAAATACAGCACCTAACACCAACCCCGGGCAAATATGTTCATTAAAAGAACAGTAGGGATCAAGGGCCATAGTGCTCTGTGACCTCACTAGTGTTATATTACATCATTATATGAGATTGTTTCCGAGTTGGTACCTCAGAGGAGCAGCAGTAATCACGATAATTAAATAAACAACCCTAAATTCTTGTTTACTGATACTACTTGTTCATTTTCTATCTGCAATAAGAACAGTGGTGATGTATTGTACCTGTTGTTCTATAAAAATGAAACATGTAACACTTGGTTCATTCAATCTTAAAGGGTTATCAACGGCTAGAAACCCAATTCTACATTCTAGCGGAGCATCAGGAGGTCCTGTGTACTCACAGAATTACGGTTGAACCTTTTATGCAGGTTTCAGGAGACAGGGGGTTCTTTCAAGGGCAGGAAAACTTACTTGACCGAGAAACTTGATCAATACCAGCAAGTTCAATGTCAGTAACAACCAGGGTGGGGTTTTAATTGAGGCAGAAGACGATTCTGTAGAAGTGACAGATGGCAAAGAATAACACAGAGTTATCAACACCCAGCAGCAAGTCTTAGTTCAGTGGTTGTTTACATATGGGGCAAAGGGGCGACGGGTGTGGAGCAGCCACTTTCCTCACTGTTCAGTTTCATGACAGACTCCAATGGGGAAATTCTTTGAAAATACTCTGTCCTGACACGGCCCAGTGGAGATCAGACCGTGGCAGCATCTGACAGTTTCCTGGGACAAAAGGCCCTCATAGCTCCAATAGTTTTCTGTCTGGATGAAGTGCTCACAAAAAGTAGAAAGGGACATCGCTACCACTAAGGAGGTTATTTTGATCTGCACGCCCACACAACTTTTTAGCTTGAAGGGTGAAAGACAATGAGTCCAGCTGTGCTACATTAAAGGTTAAATATTGTTGATCTTCCAAAAACTTAGTTTAATAGTACTATAATCTTGTCCAGAAAATCCTTTATTCTTAGACTGAATTGAACTGTCCAGAGTAAAGTAAAAGGACTTGAACCTCATGCTAAGCGAGCTGACTAATCCTGCACTTTATACAACCTCATAGTAAAGGAACTTCACACCAAACATCAAATACGCATCTGCCTCTGTAGGTCTGAATCTTTTACTTTAATGTTTTGATGCAGTGATTTCTAAGGCAGGTAGGGGAAGGCATAAGAGCTTCCGTTAAACCCAGCTCCTGTCAGAAGTTAGATTTAAAAAAAAACAAACAAACACAAACGAAAGTAATCCATCAGCATGCTTGCATGTCTGTCAACATGTCAACATGCAGAACTGCATGACTTGTTGAGATTTGCGAGGTGTGCATGCTGGTACGCTGACTATTACAAATGAGCAGTGGTGGATAGTAACAAAGTAAATTTACTTAAGTACTGTACTTAAGTACATTTTCAGAGTATCTGTACTTTACTTGAGTATTTGCTTTTTTGGGTACTAATTATTTTCACTCCACTACATACTACTGTACTACATACTACTGTATGTAGTGCTGTTAAGTAACTTTTATGTCAGCCCCCCCCCCCAAAAAAAATGCAACTGGCCACACGC
>JAQLOL010000026.1:21390273-21403380 GCA_029783665.1 Naso thynnoides
ATACACGACCATTTCAGCAGATTAGATATCTTAACTTTCTTGATGCCGAATATTGGTATTGACTTTGGCCCCCAAAATCCTTTCAGGTCCATAAGAAAAGTTTGATTTATAATATGTTTTTGGCTAAATATTTAGTCTTTTATGAGCAAATTTGGTAAAAGTAAAATTCTAACAGTGATATCTGTTCAAAGTTGTGGGAATATTTTTTTAAAGCATACCCAGTACTGCAATTGTGATATTTATACTAAGCTTAAAGCTAGTTCATTAACGTTGGGACAGCTTTATTCATCTTGTTGTTTGGTGTAACTTGGCCTCCAACTGTTGCGTGGCCACCACTTCGAGTCAGGAATAGTGATTGTTTTTTTAGGGCTGCACTTCCACATTGGCCGGACCGAAATATTATCAGTTTGCATTCCTTACTCGTCCATATGGACCCCTGATAATCTTGTAAACAATGCACTTGATCCCGCTGAGCGGACAAAGATAAACAACAAGCGGTTGCAATGACACAGCAAAAGCTTGGGCTTCGTTCCTCATTTTCCATTTTCTTTTTTCCTCACGTAAATACAATTAGACACTGAAATGTGCTGCCAGAAGAATTCATTCTGAGGGGATGGGATTTCACTTTACACTGCCAAAATGCTTCTGCCCCAGAACTCATTATCTTGTCCTCTTTGTCACAAGGAGAAAAAGCCACATTTGTGAGCATGTTTAATCTCTGACTAGAGGTCGTGTTTTACTAACAGGTCAGTCTTACAAGGGGAATAAGCACACTGTACATCTGTGCTAACTGGATAGAGTAATTATTGGCTTAAGTTTGGGAGGATTGCTTACACAACTGACAGAGAAACTGTACAGTAACTCAAAAGAATTTAATTAATAAAAAATAAATAATTGACAGATGAGGGTCAACATTTAGTCAACTGCACTGCAGACGGCAACTGAGAGAAAATTTATCTAAACCTGTTTGTTTTCTGAGTTTAAAAATGAATTCATTTCATCAACTCTAAAATTCAGACTCTGCTGCTTCTGCTGCTCGCTTTACTTTGCTGTAACATTTAACGCACTTCATATGTTACCTGTCAGGCAAGTGGCTTATTTAGACAAAGAAAATCTGTTAGGTAGCAAATAATGAATCTTAAATCAATACAGCAGGACACGAGGTAAGTTTGTCTTGTTTCCTTTTCTTTTCTTACTTTCAGTGTGATGAAATTTTTCTTTACAATGAATGGAAATGTCTACCTTTGAACATTCCCCTGCACTTTACGACCCGTTCCCTCACACATCATTGTACACCATGTCTTGGGGCTGTCACAGGGATAATGAATAGCAGCAATAAATATCAGAAGAAAGATAAATAAAATAAAATATTGCTTTGGCAGACGGCTTCGTTTAAACTACTCTGACACACACGTCTTCCTGCTGTCAGCACAATATCTGAGCCTGGAAGAATTCCTTGGATACTTCTCTGCTTATCTTGAAGTACAATTTCAAAGTATTTCATTATTACTTTTCACCAAGAGTAATTGCTCGTCTCCTGCATTCAATTAAACTTCAAGCAAAAGCACATTGCCAGATCTTCAACATGATCCTTATTATGTCCAAGTCCCATAAAAACAAGGTCTGGCAGGAACGTTTCATGAAGCGCTTCCATGTGAAACTGAGATGTTTCAGCAAAGATTTCTTGTCACATCACTGCTTTCAACTTCAAACTTTGTAAATGCATAAAGTATACAAGGTTTTACTCAGTTCTAACTGGAAGACAACAGTCAGTGTTTCAATGTGATTGGACCATGTAATACAATAATGCAGCAAACACATTTGATTAGCGAGGCGAGATCTGGAAAGCCATTGGGGTTGACAGGCACACGAAACTTCAACGGACCTCTCTATCGCTGGCAGGGGTCAGGGGGGTCAATACTGCATTGCAAGTGTCCTCTTGGATGCCCCTATGGTAGATACAACATGATGAAGCACCCTCTAGGGCGCCCTTCCAGTGGACAAAATGTGGAAAAGTGCCCTTTTCTTGTTAAAACGTGGTAAAGTGCCCTGTATGTACCTTTCCATTGGACAAAAAATGGTTAAGTGTCCTCTAGCGTCCCCTTCCTGTGCAGAAAAAAGTTGGTTAAGTACCCTCTAGGATGTCCTTCCAGTGGACAAAATGCAGTCACGTGCTCGTTGACTTTTTGCAAACTAGTGCCCCACTGCATACACCAAGTGCCCTTTTTACTATTTTTGCCCCTGCCTCTCAAACATCCTGAGTCCCCCAGTGCTCTCTACAGATTACTTCTCTTTGGGTTTCTATACCTGATGCACTGTTTAGGCATGTATTGTTATTTGAACCAAAGTCATATTGATCTGCATTAAAATGAGTCACCTCCGCATCAGCTCACATTTTGTCATACAAAGACAACATGATTGATATATAACACCTCTCGTATCCTTGTAAAACATCTAACAACTACTTCCTGAGATCCTGTGGCAACGTATCTCTCTGAGTGACACAGTTGTCTCACAATAAGACTGGCCAGGATTTGAACCAGGGCATCTCCCTCCTGGTGTAAAACTTCCAATCCGTCAACCCCACTGGAACACGTGTTGTACCACAGCTGATGGTAGCATATAGATAAATATAGATAAATTGCAGTTCAGTTGGAAAAGGACAAGAATCACTTGCGACTGGAAATGAATTCTGAATGGAATCTTGACACCAAGAATTGTAATAAAAACAATTTGTGCCGGAGATTCACAGCCCTATCACGAGGATTTCATTCAGATGTACTGGTCTCCTCCTACATCAAAGAGGAGACAAACTGGGCCGACTATTTACAGAATTCTTTCTATTGATTAGATACTAATCTTACTAAACTAAGCAAATGTGTTTAGACAATAAATATAACTAATTTTTTTTCATTATGATCAAGAACTACTGAGCAAATTAGTTGGTTTTGTATGTACAGCTTGAATATCTCATCCTAAAGACCACTAGAAAACAACACATGGACCCTTAATAAGGAGAATTATTTCTAAGCTTTAATGCACAGTTATTGCAGCTATTACCTGCTCAAGAAACGTTTATTTTCTGACCATTTTAATAGAATAAAACTGCATAAAACTGGGTGTGATTGGCAGTAGCTTTTAGATCACACGGAGTTCACAGTTTGTACATTTTCTTTATGGTTGGGCTTTAATTCCCCCAAGATGCCGAGGGTACATCTGCCATCTGATCAGCAGCCAAATACCAACAACCACTGATCTGGACATGATCTGTCATGACAGGCACTTCTTTGCTCACAGTGATGTGTCATGAGTGCTTTCTTAGAGTCTAAATTTACTCAAGCTTGCTAATGACGTGTAATCGTCATACTTAATCCCATCATTTACAGTATAATGAAGCGGATGGGTGGGAAAGGAAACATTTAATTGTTAACGAAGGAAAAACAGTCTGAGGGTGACAAAGGCGAAGCTAATGAGTCAATGATCTCTTTCGAGTCCTAAGGTTTAAAGACCCTCTGCTATTGTTAAAGTCAGACAAGGGTAAACCTGCTGCTTCATAAACACATTTAAGTCACCTCAGTCACCTTAAGCATTTCCATTGCCAACGAGTTTGCATGATGTTTGACCCAAGCACAGTTTGAGCAATCTAAGCATCCCAGGAGAGAAAACTTGGCAGCATCTGAGCACGAAAAAAAAAGAAAAGAAAAGAAAGAAAAGACAAGAAAAAGTTCTGCACACAGTGGCTCGGGCACCGGCGCAGGCCTGCAGCTGCTCCCCTGAGGTGCAGGGAACTTTTAATCTAATTAAAACAAGACTGGGAAAGACAACTTGAAAGATAAGGATGCCATAGAGAGTCCGCCTGGCACCACTGCCACTCATGGCTCTCAGTAGCGACTAAAGCTAGTTATTAAGACCTTGAGGGGGACGAGGGTGCAGCCAGGAATCGTCGACCAAGTGACAGTATTAAGTAGAAGCTTGGTTTGACAGCTGCAGTCTTGTTGAGACTGACAAGACAATCATAACAGTAGGACTGACAAAAACAAGCAGGAACAATTTGAGCAGTTGGGGTTTTTACCTTTTTCACAAAAACATCAACAACCAAAACTGTGCGGACGATGCAGAAGGAGCCCGTCCTTTTTATGATATATCTGGAGCATGTTGGAATTATAACATGTTCGGAAAATAAACACTGCATGAAATAAAACAGCACGGAACACATCTCCATTGTAACATTTTTTTCTATTCTAAATAATCTCTAGGAAACTCAAGTATGTATCCACATTAGGATTCTTTGCTTGTGATGTACAGCTTTGCTTTCTTTTGGGCTTATTTTGCATCTGTTTGAGCATGTTTGGCAGCGGTGAATGGTGTGGAGTAGACGGGGAAGGCAGAGAGTACATCTTTCATTTCCCCCTGAACTCATATCTATTAAAAAAAAGAGAGAGGGGGAGAAAAAAGAAAGACACCGGCGTCATCAGTTTTTCCTGAGGCTCAAAAAATATTTTATTACAGTTATTTATACCTGATGAGTCAACCAGGACCAAAATGAATCTTTAAAGTTTGTGATGGGCTTTTTTTATATGCTGGATATAAAAAAATGTGTTTCTGCCAGTGAAAAAATGATTGTATAGATGTGACTTTTTTTTTTTATTAGCCCCCAGTGATTCCAGCCCTAATAATGTCTACATGACTAAACAAGAGGCAGAAAGTACTGTACAAAGCAATTTGCAAAGTGTGAGTTGTTTGTTGTTAAATGTGGATGAGGACATTAAGAGTTAATCACCGTATATTGACTTTAATTATATCAGTAAGGCACTGGCAGACTCATTAGGGTGCCCTAATGTCAGGAGAAATGCTGCAAAAGTGTCCTCTTGGATGCCCCTATGGTAGAAAAAACATGATTCCAGTGGACAAAATGTGGTAAAGTGCCCTTAAGGGACCCTTCTAGTGGACAGAACTTGGTAAAGTGTCCTCTCAAGTGCCCTTCCAGTGCAAAAACATGGTAAAGCGCCCTCTCAGGTGCCTTTCCATTGAAAAAAATGTAAAGTGCCCAGCAAGTTTTTGCATACTGCAAACTATAAGTACCCTTTTTACTATTTTTGCCCATTTCCATCAAACACCTAGAGTCTACCAGTGCAGTAAGATAACAGTAATTAGATTGCATGATTTTAATAATGTTTGTTGGTGGCCATGAATTAATTAATTTGTGTTGTAATTTTTGAGGAAAACATTAATGTGAATTGATTAACGGCATCCGAAAGAAAGTGATTTGGATGTTTTCTTAAGGAATGAAAACACACGATGACTCAGAGACAGTGCTTACAAGGTAAAATAATACGTAGTTAGCAATTCAAATTCAGCAAACAAAGACTCTTCATTATTTTTTATTCTCCCAGACTCTCAGATTGTTCCAAGCTGTGAAAGTTGCTTTCAAGTACCGCTTGCCAGGAGGGTCACACACAGCAGGTAATAATTCCTTACAGTATGTGGTAATAATTAGTAATGTTCATTGTGCAGCTGCAGGGTTGTTTGCCGTCCCATCGGAAAGCCTCCCGCTTTCTGACACATCTCATTAATGCACTTCTGCATGTTTGTGAAACACCGATGACAGGAGCTCGTACGCTACGAAATACAAACGCATCACAAATCAAATAAATAACCTCAATGGTTGCTGTCTAAAGAAGGCTGTCATTGTAATGTCACATGCATTAGGATTTAATATTTTATTGTAATTCTTTGTCTTTCAGTTTTTCAATTACAGATGTCATGCACTCACTATGTATCCTTTAATATAGATGAAATGCGTGTGTCTTAAAGCAATTAGGTTTTATCTCAAATGCATTCATCCAAGCATTGCAAACTTAATTAAAAAGACCTCCCAGAGCTCTACATATACTCCACATGCCAGTTAGATGCCACACATTTAACCTTTTTGGTTGTGTCTCAGACCAGAGACACCAAAGTTATAGTCTTATAAATACTGTTATTATATTACCCACTCATGTTAGCTTCAAGTCCATGCACAGCGGTTATTAACTTTTAACCTCCCTTTCACTAAATTTTGACAGCAAGTACATGGAGCATCATAAAGGAGTGTTGCCCTTTGACACCTTTCCTGCCGTTTGCGAGCCTTACATTGTTTAATTAAGATGACGGCACTGATGAGGATATTCATTTGTTTGTAAATGAGATGATAAGCGTGGAACATCATTACGAGTTTCATCGCTTTTCAGCTGAACCGCAATAAGCTGTAACATTCCAACTACAGTTAATCACGGCACTGTTTGCAAGTTACATAGTGACCTTATCCGGGTTGACAAATGGCCAATTTCTTCACACCCTTCTGCATCCCAGCATGCTTTGCCTTCCCTTATTTACTGCCTAGTTTTTTAAATGCCAGAATTGTTCCTGTTTATTCCCAAAGAGGTTTCCTTTGTTGCATTTTTCTTCTGTATTGAGGCTTTTGGCTTAAAAATGTTGCTGATATGGATTCCATTACCCCCTCGCTGCCAAGAATGTCCATCATATATGATATTGTTAGAAACAAATAAACATACTCCCAGCGTGTGCCTCTCAGGGTAAGAGAGAATATGTGTTTTTGTGCGATTTGTCCTTTGAATATAAATGGAGAAGGACTCATAAACATAAACATAATATCTGTAAATACAGCAGGCGAACTAAATATAGTTTAGGGTCATTGCACTATATAATTTTTATGGTACAGTAAACCATAATCACCTGTACCAACAAACTGATAATGGCCTTACCCTGGCAGTGTTCCTAGCACATCTCCTTGGGGTAATGACGCCTCAGAGTCACTGAACTTGCTGTGTGTGCTCAGCTACACTGCTCAGAGTTTTACCGTCCTTACGGCCCACATGAAAGGTCAGGTTCACCTTCAGTCAGGCGTTAAAATGAAGTCCACTCCCTTACTGAGCTCATCACTCAAGACCATTCCGACTCCCAATTGAACACATAAAATGTAGTCTTATGAGCTACCTGCATCATATATTTCCCTGTAAATGGCTGAGGACTAAGACCATCTAAAAGTAAGAGGATTCATGATGTAAAATGGGATGATGAAAGGAAGAGATTCCTCCTCCATTTTTAAAGATACTATATTACAATGTACAAATATTGGCTCATTTACCCGGGCCAGCTACGGTACAGTAAGTGTAAGTAGCCGGGTACCTCCGCCTGCAGAGATCCTAGTGTTTGGTGGCTCATTTCACCAGAGTGTGTTCATCAATTCCATCTTTGTTGTAGTTCAAGGATCAATCTGTTTGCATAGCCTCTCCAGGTTGTACATGCAAATGAATATGCATTTCATCACAGAGATCAAAGCGCAGGGTCATCCAGAGTGCAGCACCCCTGGAGCCATTGCGGGGGTTCAGTCACTTGCTCAAAGGCACTTGGTGGTGCATGAAGTCATCATAGATGCAATGGCCTCCAGTTGAAAGCACAAAAATGCAACCTTCTGTTAGTAATAAGAATCAAACCAGCCACCTTTAGGCTACCCAATACCCAATCCTGCATAGATAAAGTTGTTCTCAATTGGTCAGTAATAATAATAATTGGCTGAGCCCTTGTGGCTCAGTTGGTAGAACGGGCATGTGCAGAGTCTGTGTCCTCACTGCAGCGGTCTGGGCTCTATTCCACCCTGTGGCCCTTTGCTGCATGTTATCTGTTCTTTCCCTCCCCTCTTTCCCGTCCAAACCTTCAGCTGTCTTGTAAAATAAAGGCTCAGAAATATGATGCCACCATTACTACTACTACTACTACTACTACTACTACTACTACTACTAATAATAATAATAATAATAATAGTACTCACACTTTGCCCAGTTGTCCTTTATCGTGCTGAGGCACAATTGTTCCCCCCTCCCCTCTTCCCCGCTGCCCCGCACTTACCTTGTTCCAGTCTAACTGGGCCTGAGCACGCTAAAGTTACCCAATCCATGGAGTGCGACCCACATTTTCAAATGTTGTACTGTCATTTTTTTCATCTTGTAATAGAGTTTTTGAATTGTCTTCTGGTATTTGCGACTTAAAAGACAGTCACAGATTTTACGACTGCTCTTTATCCGGACTTTGTATGCTGTTGTCCGCCTGAATTGAAGGTGAGTCCTCCACAGATAGTTACAGTGGTGTCGCTGCTCCATGCCTGTGTGCATGTGCATCTGTACCGTACCGAAGCCCACCACTGTCAACCGGAATGGTATAGAGCACTCCCACTCGTAAAACAAACTGGACTTCTGGGGTCAGACATGCTTAAGCACAGTATGGATTGCCTAATGTGAGTGCGCCCTTAATATCCATGTTTTTAGACTTGGAACAAAATAATAAAACAATCATTAGTTGCAGCCATACTTTGGATTTAAATTTTCTGCCCAGCACAGTTTGGAGCCAGAAATTAAGAGTACAAAGACATCTTGGATGAAGCAGGTTTGGGATGAAAAGGTATTTATCAGAGCCAAATGTGACAAACTGAGGTAACTATCAAGTTAAAAAAACAAGAACCAAATCATAATAAGCTTTGAGCTTCACATTAATATATGGCTTGTAAGTATGTTGGTATTAAGCCAGACTTCCTGCAAGCTGACCTGTGATTGAGTTATGGAAAGCATGCAAGGACACATAATTACAATGCGGTGACAGTGTGATGAAAAGGGAAAAGAAACTACTTACTAATGTTCTGCCATCACTAAAGATTTTCAAAGGAATGTTTTTATTCAAAAACCCTTTCTACAAATTCTTTCTGGGATGTTTGGTATGCAGTACGACCAGGTTTTCTGTTGGACACTTAGCAGCTCCAGTGAAGCAAAGGCCCTTAAGTGCCTCCTCTCACCTTGTTTTTAGTGTGTGTGTGGGCGAGTGTAATTCACGGATAGGGGCCATAGGATATGTGAGACTAAAGGGTGATTGTCCAGGGCTCTTGCTTAGGAAACTTCCTCTTTCTCAATCACCTCGTTCAACCTGCTGTAAGCTCGTTAGATGAAGTATTGCGTCTCTCAGACTGATTTCCCGCATGACACAGGCTTGTTCGTTTCATTGCTGTTGCTCCACTGGCCACTAACCATCAACATTCCCAGTCAGTCTTACTGTATTCACCGGCACAGAGCTTCTTTACATAAGCGTTAAAGCGAAAATCTCTTTTACTGGTGAAACCTTACCATGTAACTAGAGTCAACATCATGTCTACTGTCAGAAACTATTTAAAAAATAAACTGTTCATAATCTCCAGCATGATACCGTAAATGTCTTGTCAGCATTATATATTTTGACCAAACATGACCACTTTAATCAGCATTATTGCTTCACTCTTTCAGCTACACACGCTCTGCTCTGATGCTTGTGTTTGGCTGGAAATTTTCTGAGGTCAACAGATTGATTGCTGTAATATGCTTGTAATCTTCTTTGTTTCATTCTGCTGATATAATCCCTGACATTGTGCCACACAAACAAGTTGAGTAATGACAGCTAATTGGCTGTGATGGCGGGTGAGCTGATGAAAACGGGGGGATTGTAGGACAGGGGTGTCTTAAATTTTAAGTGGGCTTGTTCATGCGGTCATCCACGGAACTGTGCTGTAAAGACAGCAGATAGGTTGGTGCTCTGGTGCTATCTAAGTAAGGTCATAAGCCCTGCCTGGATGATATTAGTTTCACCTGGGAAGGTCAAGTAATGTGGTATTTACCAGGGTAATTCTGCGACAATGTCAGGGATTTTTACAGAGGATGCAATTAATAATTCTGTCTGAAATTATCAACTGTTTCTCAGCCAAATCGGAGGTCCTCTGAGAATTTTTTTTACTGTCCAGATCGAAATGTCAGTATTTGATCTGAATTACCTGATTCAGAGCGGGACATTATACCTTCCTCATCCGGCAACACTGTGTGAGACCAGTAAGTGCGTCAACGTAAATTCAGTAAGAGTACCTTAAATCTCTTATCGACAGAAACATGCAAGACCAGACCACCTTAAGTCTATGTCCCTTCATGTGTACGCTAAACTTCTTTAGCTCTTAATATTGCCATCAGACAGTCGTTGTATTTGGGGCTACGTTCCCGGAAGTGTAAAATGTCCGTATTGCTATGCACAAGTGCAGGTAGTCCCAAACAAAACAGCTGTCTGACGGCAATGTATGACATAAGAAATTTGAAAATGTAGCCTGCATGTAAGGGGACATACATACTTGAGGTGGATGGTCTTGTTGGTGGCTAAAATACGTGTTGCTGTTATAGTACTTAAGGGTTTATACACCTAAGCACACATGCCGCTCAGGAATTGGGGGGAGTGATAGAGGGCAATTCTTATTCTATCTGGATCGGTCATTAAAATCACTGGGTGCTGTGGTAAAAAAAATACATTACCAACATTGTTGGACAATACCAATTCTGTCTGGAGGGAGCTAAATGCATATAACTGTCACATGGTCCCTTTTCTTTGCATATGAGCCACAATAACAAACAGAAAACACAGTACACAGTTTGAGTGAAAGTGAGTGTGTCTTCAGAGAGTTGTTGGTAATTAAAGTGCATATATATGTGGGGTCATAATTAATGAAGGCTACAGATTTCGTGCTGTACTAGTCCCTGCTGCAGCCAATGGGGGACAGGAGCAGTGATTTTCTGCAGATGACACCAAAAGAACGTTGCAAAGTGATCTGTAATTAGTGTTCTAATAGGCTTTCATTAATAATAATAATAATAAAAAAAGTCTGGTTTAGTCTACCTTTTGGAACAAACGGCAGGTTTCAGCTGCTCAAAATTCAAGACTGTCAAGTTTTTTGAAACATCTGGTCATCCTACAATGACATGTTGGGAGGACTTAACAGGATCACTGTGTTCAGGGATTTTGTTTTATGTTCATGATACATTTATTTATTTTTTTATTTATTATTATTTTTTAATTGGAATGCCATTTGTGTTGGCAAGCTTGAAATAAAATGGACTAAAAACACTTTAACCCCAGTCCCATGCGAAATTTTCAACTAGTCAGTACAGTTTAAAATGTTTTAAGATGCCCGATTTATACTCGATGAATTAGTTTACAGTTTAAGTTATGAAAAATAAAACATGTACCCAGTATCCTTGCTATGTGTAGTTGTATTACCCTCTCTCAGTAATTGTATCTATTCATAATCAGATTCCTCATTACTGTTGATCTGTATCTCCACTCCTTTTCAACTGTGTTGTGAGGGAATGTTCCATGAAAAATTTATTTCCTCTGCAATTCCCCTTTCTTCAAATTCTGGCTTTCCTTTTCAGTCACACCTGCTGATACAAGCCATTTTTTAAGGCGTGGATTTAGCACTCAGTTGGCTGTGCTTGGTGCACAATATTCAGCAGGTTAGAGCTGCATCGCTGCACATTAAAGGCTGAAGTAGAGGGAGCATAAACATGGTCCTCCTGGCCATTGTAAGCAGCAGTGTCATGGGTGTTATTACCCCATCCACCTTCTCAGCCCTGATCGTCAGCTGCCGCTGCTGATGTACTTTTTGAGAGATAGAATTTATGTAGAAGGGAAAAGACAGAGTAGTGCACAGCATTTCTGCTACATGCCACCTTTGGAGATACATTTTAGCATCAGCATCAGTAAGACAGACAACATTTACATTGACCCTACTCTATTTTATCTGGTTATTCAACCAATTCTCTGCTCCATATTTGAGTTTTCTTCCTTCATTTCTTTGTCTAAAACTCACAAACACTGCGCAGACCCAAAGTTTGCTTTAAGCCCCATATACAAACAGATCACGGCATCCATAAATAATAGAGCACACATAAATTAAACATCGAAGTTGAGTTTGCGATAGCCGCTCACAGTTGGATGACTAGGCTCCTCATCCTCCCCCTCCAAGACTTAATTAGAAGCTTCACATTTCCTGTATGGAAAACAACAGAAAAAAACAAACAAACACAAGGGGAGGAAAGCCACAGGGAGCGCAGCCTTTGATTTCCCACAATGCATGCTGTTATTACAGTTTACAATAATTGTGGGCTATACAAAAGGACAAAACCTTAAAAAGAAGCATGGAATAAAAACACCTGCATTCTGCCCTCTTTTATTCACCTCTGGTATCTTCAAAGGTTAGTCCTTCCTACCTTCTCCTTACAAGCCACCTGCTCATCACATCACGCATTTCGGTTTGTATTCAGAGAGGCTGTGCAGAATAAATTGCCAAGTAACCTCAGTCAGTGCCAACATGGAGGCCCAGTGAATGTGAGTTGTGTGCAAACAATGGCAAAACACATTAAGGACCAGGAATAAAAAATAAAAACATAATTAATTGATAACTGTCATGCAGGTTTATGCCTATTCAGCGATAAAACACGGACTGCACCTAATAATTAGCTCGTTAATCTAAAAGTGATTGTGATTGATTGATAGAAGGAACCCGTTGCTTAGCAGACTGATCAATTACTAAAATGTTTTTACCACTGTTTATCAAACTCATAAATTAATTTCTGGAAATGTTATAACAGATTGATCAAATTACGTGACTGCCTGTAATTGCTGGAGTAGGCCAGATTGGAAATGAAGCTAGCTGTAGTATGAGACTCCTAAGGAAGCAAGCTGCGGACCCCTCCCCACCCTGCTTTTGCTCCGAAGCTCCACCTAGCCCATCACCTGGCTAGGTGGAGCTTCTAAAAAACCTACTTACAACTGCTGCGTCTCGCTGCCTGTGGTTGTTCACACATGCAGCATCTGCTGCAGGCAGCGCGAGGGCGGGATGTAACATGGGGATGAAATGCCAAGTTTATTTCCTCTGATCCATCATTTTCTGACCGAACCGAACCGAACAGCCTCGTGGCAGTGATATTTCATAATTCTTCATGTTATAAGCTATCGAAATTCTTCAAAGCAAGTCATTTGCTGCTATATTATGCACAGTTCTGCTCCTGCTCAGACACTGCGGGTGCGTCTCTACCTCATGTTGGTATGATGCGCACTGTGTTGTTAGATAAAGTCAGCCAAAGCCCATGCTCAATCTAAATCAAAATGCAAAACTAAACTTCACTACACTGGGACTCTGTATTTTAGGTTAAATGGCAGTCAAAAACCAAACACTGTTTTACACATCAAGATACTTCAAATGCTTCACAA
>JAQLOL010000026.1:21403480-21419546 GCA_029783665.1 Naso thynnoides
ACTGTTTTACACATCAAGATCCTTCAAATGCTTCACAATTAAATCGTTAAATGAAGGGATTCTCTGCACATACACAGTTGTGAGAGGTTTTATTTTGAAGGACACACTGGAAATGTTGACACAGTGAGTGTTTTGCTGGAATGATGTCAGCATGACAGAAAACAGATTATTTCTCTATTTAAACAAAGAAACCTGCTGAAAAAATGGGCAAGCCTCCACCTGAATTACAATATGCTAGGGCCGAGTAGGTGGAGTGGTAGGTATGAATAAGCGTGTGTAAGACTTACAAAATTTAAATAACCTCATAACTCCTATTAATTTGATAACACTTGCCATGGAATTGCCCCAATAAAATACAAATCTGAGGGTTTGTGCCGCTTTTTGGCGCTGGACCTGTGATCTTCCTGCTATATGACAACCTCTCTAACCCGAGCAGAAAAGTACACGTCTTTCTGCTAGCTCACTCTTAATTATGGCTCTGGTGATATTGAAAGTGACATTTAAGATCCCTTCACGCCTGCCTTTGTGTGAAAGACCTGAATGAGACCCATCTGGTCTAAGTAGGGCACTGGGGATGACGGCGTGCCAGCATGTTAATATGTTCTCTCAGAGGCGAAGGGGCTGCTGTGTTATAGAGACGATGATGATGGGGTTCCCAGTCACGTTCACTCACTTAGTAAACCTCGTGTCCTCTTGATCATTCTTGACAGAAACAAAAGGAGTGAATATACTCTAATCAAGGCCAAAAATTCTGATCACTGCTGGCATTTCCATAATCAGCTTGTAATAGCATTTTGAGGGCAGTATCAGTGGATAATAGAAGGTTAGCAAGATTGAACAACAAGATATGACGAGCTTCTATGTCAAATTTTAACCTCCAAAGGATTTGACACATGCCCTAAAAACTGGCAGGACTATCTGACTTGACATTAAGGTAACAAGAGAAGGTACCCGAGGTAACCTGATGATAATTGACAAAATACTGTTAAGTTATATATTATTTTTTGTCATCTAACTTGTTAAGTAGTTACTATTTAAAGGCAAGAGGAATAACACCTGAAAATTAACACTAGCTTCACACTAATGTTAAAACCATCAACTCAGCACCCTTTTATTCATTTATGTTACTAGAAATAAATTTATGTCAATCCTGTTTGATACTTCAATGCAAGCTGGGCATGCATTGTACGATTTAAGCCCCTTTTTGACCTTTTTTTGAGCTGCACAGCTCATTTGAAAGTTGGGCCGCCCTTTAGCTTCGTCGGGCATTGGTTTGCCGTGCTGTGTGCAGGGGCAGAGCGAGGACCGATCATCTGCTCCCAAAAGGCCTGACAAGTCAGAAATTGTGGTCGGTTGAGGCAAGATCCATGAGTGTCAGTGACTTTTTCTCACCGCGCCGAAGCAAAATGGCAAACAGAGCGTCTGGAAATGCCGCACACAACTGCACGACAAGAAGAAAAGGAGCTGTACGGTTATCAGAGCTTAGGTAGCATTAGACAACAAGTTAACAAGTGGCTAGTTTAGCTCCAATTCTCTCTGCGAAATGGACAATGCACACTGTCCACGTCTTCCAAGCCATCTGCGAGTCTACATGCGCCGGCGCCTCTTTTTTAGAGGTTTCAAGGCTTCGGCACACAGGATAGGATAAATTATCACTTCTGCCCTGCTTGGGTCTACAAATGAATCTTTATTGACAACTGTCAGTGCCCGGGAATGGTCTGCAGGGGCCGATGGGCAGTTCGTACACGTTTTACAATTTACTCGAACAGTATAAATCGTCAAGTGTATGCTCAGTGTAGTGCTCAGCTCTGCACTTCTAAACTTTACTATTACTTGTAATAAATGGCATAAAAAGGTTTATGTCACAGTGTATGTGTGTCATGCAGAAAGATGTAGCAAAGGTATCATGTTGTTTGTCTTTTAATTACCTTGTCTACTAGCAGTAATGTTTTACAGTATACTGAATATACGTACAGTATATATATACTGTACGTATATTCAGTATACTTCAGTATATATAGATAGATAGGTAATTAAAAGAATCAAACTACATAGTAGCTTTGAAACTTCTAGGTATTAGGTTTTGAGTTTATGAGATTGTCACGTAATGTGGATACAACATTTGTTTTGTTTTGTTCTTGCTCCAAAATAATTCAAAAATGGAATTCATGAAATGCGAGGTAGAGCTTAATATAATGCAGATCCACACAACAAGAAGACAGCTTCATTTGGCATCATTTACAATGCAATTGCCAGACTTCAAATGATATGTTTGGAAGGAGGGTTCAGAAATAATAATGAATCAATAGACTTGGGGGAGATATGACTCTATTACCGAGAATAATGAAGCATGTGGGCTGCACAGAAATTATAACAGACAAGATGAATGCTACTTGTTTTCCATTTCCATGAATATGTCTTCCAAAAATTGAAAAAAAATCATCCATGTCAAATAAATCAAATGATTGTGATGAAAACATAACAAGAAAAAAATATTAGAATTTCTGACATTTCATGGTAATAAGAATGAAAAATAAACACTGAAAAACTGAAAGACAACACGTACATAATTTTACTTTATTTCCGATACATTATCACCTCTGCATTCTTTACTAAACTTTAGTTGTCCCAGAATTAGAGAGGAGCCTTTGGCATCAAGCTAAAAGAAATGAGCTGCATGGGAACAATTATGCCCATAATGAATCAGAACTATGGATACAGTACAATGAATGAAGCATCCTTGCTGGTTTATTCCTGTCTCTTTTTTGTTTTGTTTTTTTTTTGGTTTTTTTGCAGCGAGCAGGCTTCCCTCTCTAAACCAGTCTCGTATACTGTGCTCTCTTTGAAACAGCAGCCAGGCTTTCCATTACATCTCAGTGTGCTGTCAGAGCCTACCTCTTTCAGACAGATTATTTTTCCCTTTCATATCTGAAAGTGTGCAGCCAGATCTAATAATACCGTATCCAATTGATGTTAGGGAAAATGTAGCACTTCACTGGAGAGAGAGAGAGGAAAAAAAAAACAATAGCAACAAATAAAAAAAAAACAACAAATTATGTCCTCTATCCACAAATGTCAGCAAGGGAATCTGTAATCCCTCTGGATAAACACCCTTATTTTTGCCTGAAATATAATTAAAAGCCCCGTCACAGCTTTTTTGTGGAGCTTCACAGGGAACGAAGTGTGTCAGCTGAGCATTTTGAGGGGTAATCCCTGAGGCATCTTGAAACGTATCGTGCCCAGACTACTGCTCACCTCTTTCTGGGTGAAAGGATGAGAGGGTGGTGCAGAGGTGCAGGCCATTTCCTGCTGACAGAGGATGTGGAAGGAGCACACCTCATTGCGATAAGGGCCAGGTGGTGTGTGTGTTTACTTTTTATCTCGACTGCTCCGGAGAAAGTGAACATTTGCCGCAACTGACAAACAGAGAATAAGGCCGGAGTAATGACTGATTAAAAAAGGGGAAACATGAGCAATGTTTATGTCAAACTGACGCTAATAGGATGGAACATGGCTTGACTGATGACCTGTGTTGGGTTAATTAATCACACCTGAGAGGATGTTCACAGTGGGATGAACTGGTGACATATAGCACAAACATATTCAATCCTGCACAAGACCTGCTCTGCCTTAATAACAAGTGCCACCAGTGGGACAAGATCAAGGTATCGAGGTGTTTCATTTGTCTGCAGGGTTGCACAATGAAGCAAAACTTGTAGTCCTTTACGCTACAAACATAGAACATATAAGCCTACACAGGACTACACAATATCTCAAGGTGTGCTGCTGTCGATACGAGTAGGAGAGAAGAGAACATAGTGGGGCTTTAAATGATACCAAGGAGAGACTCTGAAATGAAACAGGATCAGATTAATTACAGAAATAACATCAGCATATTTCGTTTACTTTTTTAAATTATACAATATGTAAAATTAAATTGACTTGATTTGATTTGTAAGGGGGCCAACATGTCCTGTTTGGGAGTGGGTCCCATTGGAGGAAACACTGGAGTCTACAACTGAACCAAAGACATGGCAACGATGAAGTTACTTTAGGTATTTTAATGTGGAAATATTACATGTTTAAGTACCTGGCGAAACGTATGTAGTTACTTTTTGCCAATGCTCGCTGCTACAGTTTGATAGTGCAAGACAATGTTAGTCCAAGAACTAATATTTGCATCATGCTGCAGTCACTGATCAGCAGAGATGGAGACTTGTACTTGAGACTTGGACTCGAGTCGCACTGAAGTCGCACACACAGTGACTAGAGACTTAACCTCAAAAGGCCTCTGACTCAACTCAAACTCAAGGTTTGGGACTCGTGATTAATCTTTTTTTTTTTTTTTTTTTTTTGTCCGTGCACTTAGTCTGTGCACTTATCCGATATCATGTGATTTATTAGCTGCTAAGCGGTACCCAGCTAACCTCCTGTTAGCTTAGTTACTGTAGTGTAAGGAATTAAATTGATCTAAATTTTGGTTTTTAAGTTGCTGTTGCACTGCTGGTTTAAAGTGTTCTATCTAAATCTTTTTTTTTTTGTGATTATACTTCATGTTTGAAAGGATATTTTTTTAATGCAGTGGTGTCGGATCATTATTCTACTTGGTATCAGCCACTACCCAAGTTCAGGTATCAGAATCACTATCGGAAAGGAAGAATAGTATCAGGACATCTTTGCTTTTGTCGCCTAAACTTAATGTGACTCTGACAGTTTCACAACAAAAAGCAAGTGTTTAAAAAGAACGTAAACCACATGGTTTGACGGATTCGGTTTCCTGGCAGAAGCTGGAAACAAAGGGTTCCTCTAGGGTCAGGGTGAGACGCAAAATTATGTTGAAAAAAAACTGCTGATATTTGACAAGAAAAAATGAAATTATTGTTATAAGGCAAAAAAAAGAGACATACTTAATAAGTCATTAGAGCCTCTGGAATTAGCTGGTGGTAAAAGCTGCCACAAAAAAAATTCAGCCCCCGTGATGCAACCTGCTGAAACTTCCACCGGTTGATAACTTCAGTACACTCCCTCTCTGTGACTGGAGTTGTTACAGTTATGTGGCAATTGCATTTAACACAACTTTTAGTACAAACAACGGCAGCTGGACGATCAGCCTGTGCAGCCAGATGTGTGTGAAGTTGAGAACAGACACATCAAACTTTGTCTCAATAAAGGCCTCTCCGAGGGAACACAACATCTTGATTTCGATGCAAAACACAATCTTATGCTCGGCTGGCTCCTCCCATGAGGGGCCAGGAGATTAAGATTTAATGGAGATAGTGAGGGAATGACACTATCTGTCTGCAGTCTCCCATATCTTCACACAACATCACCTCTACTGCTTTGCCATCTCTTTCCCTCCCCCAAACACAGATGCAGACGTACTTGCCCACAGAGTCGAGCGTACACTCAAGTGTGGGCACGCAAACATATGCACGAGTGTGTGCTCCCCTCAGATGCCTGCACACATATACACACAAATTTATACACTCACACATGCAATTTAAAATCTGACAAAAGCTTGGCAGATATAGTCCACTGGAGTTTTACTTGTAAATTAAAACACTTGTCAAGATGATTTTTTTTTTTTGTTCCATTAATACTGGAATTGGCCTCGGAAATGATGGATCTGCACCCAACATGCCTGGCAAAACAAACATGTCTGAAGGGGAGGCACTATTCTGCAATGCTGCGCGGTGCAGATGTCATCATGTAAGTTTTAATTAGATTTCATGTGACATATCATAATGGCAACTACTGCTCTTCATGCATTAACCAGCATCTATATCCTCATTAAGTATATCAAACTAATTTACTGTACTTAAAAAAAACACAGGAAGTGCATCTCTGTCTGGCCATCTTTGGCATCTATTGTCTCCTGGCTGCAGATACACTTGCTTCTAACTACTGTTTGCGTGCTCATGATTGCTGCCTCACTTATTTGGTTTGTGTGGAGCCCTTGTTGTGCTAGTCCTCAAAACTTAAAGAACAGAAAAACACTTAGAACGCGCAAGATGCTACATACAAATCAATGTAAGCGGCAGTACCGAGGCAGTTTCTCATTGTCAGTTTCTTGCAATTGCAATGAGAGAAATACATTCATCATTGTTACAACTTGCTTGCTGTATGATTCAGAATATTAGTCGTATCCGTATATAAGAGATTGTCTGTTTTTGATTGCCTCCCAGAGAGAAAAAAAGGTTTCTATGGCTATTTTTTCATGAAAACCTCTATACAAGTTATATATGTTAGTTGATTTAACAGAGACCGTGTGCAAAAAACAAAACAAAACACTGATCTCATAGAGAAAAGATGCTTTGCAGCAGATAATAGCAGTTATGCTCATTTCTGTCTGCAGTCCCTGGCAACAAAGAATACATACAGAAAATACAGGAAAATATGAAATGCACATAAAATACATTAAGTTACAAATTTCAACATTGTTTCAATGTGTTTTTCATTTCAAAACGCTTGCAAATCATACTGTCTTGGCTTTCCGACTTGGTCGGTGCAATTAGAAAAAAAAAAAAAGTCCCCCCTCACTTCAAAAATAACATTTGTTTTACCCAAATAAGCCATTTCCTTGTTTTTCATTGCATACCCCAAAGTCCACGACACACCATTTCTGTGCAGCTGTGCAGCTCTATCTAGGTCGTTGAGCTCATCCTAACGTTGATAGATGTGACCATGACGGTGGTGGCTGCACTGCTGGACATGATGCTGCGTGTCCATGACAAAGCTTTAGCTCGATTAATGCGCCATTTCTTGGGTAAGATATCGTAACACAATAAAATATGTCGCTCTGAATTTTATACTGGTGTAACGGTCGCAAATAGGATGCACCCCACCTTTCAGATGAAATAAAGGTATTAAAAGTGTGTCTTATACACTGCATTTTATTGTAATTTAGGTGCTGACGATCTGTCTGCTATGATCTTAACATTAACACAACAGTAACCCTCTTCAGTGTTGCCATGTTGTCATCGTTCACATCAAGAAAATCAAGAAGGTCCTTCTGTGGGAGTTCCTTAGTTTGCCATCCAGTTGTATCCTTCAGGAACACGTGTGACATATATGCAAATATGCAAACAAGTAAGGTATTAGTTGTCTCCCATGAACTTGTGGTCACAAAGCAAGTACATCTCTTGCCTTAAGGAAGGCGTTACAACTGTAGGTCTGCGGGATAAAAATAGGATTTTTTTCAGGAATTCAGAGTACGCAGCAGTAAAAATTACATCATCCCAATTAGTCAGTCTAATTTTAAAATGCGTAGCTGGGAACACATTTACAGAATTCATGTACTAATGATATAGGGCTTAAAAAACATATCTGTTATCACTCCCTTTCTGCCTTCAACCACTTTTCCTTATCCCTTAATATTTGAAGAGTCATTAAGAACAGGACTTAAAGCAGGATCAGCTTCCATCTGGATTAACAGGGCCATGCTATTTCATGAAAATGCAGTAGTAAGTGATCTCATGAGTTATACATTTGTATCAAACTGTTCGTTTAGGTTTGGGAAACCTATGAGCATGTTGTACATGTCGTCCATAAAATATCTTAACATGCTAATAATGTGCAGTAAAAACCACATGATAAATGCCACTAAAAGACACTTAAATATGTGATACTTTCATAAGTACATAAAAAACTGACTCCCTCAGAATGACCCCCTGTTATAATCTGAAAGCAACACATGGAAGAGCAACACACAGCTCTTGCTGGACTTTGCAATCCATAATTTTAAATTATGAATGAATTATAGGTGCTCCCTTTAGAGGCCGTTCACTCATTGTAAATTTAAAGAATGTTTCTCGTGTGACGGCAAAGCCAGGGTGACAATGTGAACCCTTTTCCTCAAATGGCCTCCTGCTGTTTTTGACCTGCTTGTCGTGGCTGCATTGATGAGGGTTCAAGCCATTACTCAAGAATGATTGGTCTGTCACCAGTAAGACAGGCTGCAACAGGGGAGAGCGACTCAACACTGCAACTCTGTGACACACCAACATAAAGCAAATCAAGCTGGGAGATTTGAACAGGTGCCGTGTCACACAGCTAAAGGTGCACATCTGGCTAAAAGTAGACTCCGACAAAACCCTTAACACAAATTCCATTTCCATATCGGGATGTTACATTATCAGGATGAAACATGATTAGACGACTGACATTCAGACTTTCCTTCCTGTCTGCTTTGACCAGAGAAGTACAAAAAGATTTTTTTTTTTTCTGTAAAGGCAGAAATGGTTAAAATGAGAATGACACGCTGGAGCTCAAGGTGGTTTCAGGTGATGAGTAACATAATCTTGTTGCCCTGACCAAACCACAAAGAAGGTTTTTCGCACTTATGCTATTTGTCCATTTCTCTCCACCGTGAAGGCACCAGGAGTGACGCAAAAGCAATGAAATCATCCAAAATGAACACACAAGTCAATGGAACAAAACAGCTATGAGACTGTAAATATCTGCTGCTTACCACTTTGAGAAGCAATCATCCCCTCAGCCATGGCCTGCTCTTTTCTCTCTACTTTTGCTGTGGTCGTCCCTATTTTCAGTCTTTTATCTGGAGGAGGAGGAGGAGAGGAAGTAGAAATAAGAGACATTATGGGTAACTTAAAAGCCACACTGAGAATCAACACATAAAGATTACAGTTTCAAACATCTTGAAAACAACATGGCAGAGAATTGCATGGACGGAGATGAGACGAGGGATCGATAGTAGAAACAGTGACAGCCCATCAGTTTTCAAACCAGAAGTAAATCACATGATACACTATTTCATTTTATTCCGAGCTTAGAGTGACTGTGATTTTCCATCGAAAGATTTTGTTGCAGTAGTTTGCAGAAGTTCCTGATCTTTTAAGAAACCCTTAAAAACAGTGAGGCCTTACCCAGTGCACACAGGCCTGTGCCTTCTACTCTCTCTGTAATGAGTCCCTTTATCGAGACTGCAGCGGGAAACACAGAGGATGGTGATTATGCAAAAGGCGTGCCTGAGTTGGTAATGTGATGATGAGAGATACAGAGAGAGCAAGAGAAAGAAGAGACAGTCATCTCTGCCAAGTCCAAAGGCTGAGAAATTAAAAAAAAAACTTTGACGTTGGACATTCTTATTAAAATTACTCTTGACACTTGGCGCTATTAGTAAGCCATTATGTGTTCAAGGACAATAGCTGTCCTGTTTTTTGATCATTTATCTGTTGGATCCCCTCGTTAAGACTGAACCCAGTTCCTCACGATGACAGCAGAATATTGATGAGCTACGAAGGGACGATTTTACTGAATTTACAATAATCCCCTTTTTGTCTGTCTTTGATGTAACAGATGAGCCTAATGTTCAAAAATGAATCAAGGAATTCAAAAATGAAACCCTTGATGTCGATGTTGTTCCCCTAATTATTGTATTATGACAATATTACAGACAAATGAATCATAACGAAGCTATTCCATCTCCTGGCCCGCTGAAATCGTTTTCAGTGTTTGGAAGTCCTGACTTCTACGTTGTTGAGCAAGACAGAAATATTGAGCTCACCTAAGGATGGTTTTAACCAGGCTAGGCAATGTCAGATTACGGATGGATCTTCAGAGCGTGATTTAAAATTAGATCTGGGTGACACCTTTACCTTCATCTGGCACTGCCAGGAGGTCAAAGTGAGTTCTCACATCAACTGCTAGTAAAGGGGATTTCAAAATTTTGCACGCACACATTCACCTAGATGTTGACTTTCTTTAATCACCACCATACAGTCAACTCTTTGGGCTCTGAATGAAATATATCAACAACTGCTGCATGGATTGTCATTAAAGCTGGTACAGACATCCATGTCCACCGCAGAATAAATTTGGATAACATGAGTGATCCCTTCACTTTCATCCTGAACCATTGAATGTCAGATCACACTGCTTGCTTAAAACTGATTGTCATAAACCTCTAGAGCATGGCTTCAGAGTATTAGTCATTTTATATTACATTCTGAAGAAAACACTTACTGTCCCCTTGCATTGTGTGAGGTCCCTTTGTTGAAAGTGCAGAAAATGCTTTTTTTTTAAATGTTGTATAAGTCTCTTGTGCTATTATCTATTATGACAAATGCATGTATTAACCGTGCTTAGAAAATAAAGCTGATTGTGTTTCAATTGAAATAAAAATATATCAGTGTACAAAATGTGATTTAATGACCTTGTCCTAACAATCTGTTGTTTTCTGCCCACAAAAAATTCGAAATGTCATCTATTCGTCTGCCAACCACAGACTTGGCCTTGGTTCGTAAATAGGCTATAGCAAACCATTTGCCACCTGGAATCAAGATGTACACGATCAAGACAATAGTGTTACTCCTTAATTATCTGACCATAAAGTGTCTTAATATGCAAGACCACCTGGATATTGCTACAGACATCAGAGCTTCATCAGCATTTGTTTCTAACTACCACAGCGCAACCCAGACAACCGGTGCTTAACTTTGTTAAATGGACAATGGGGAGGGACATGCTGGCACACCGGATGCGTTTTGTCTGCCCATTTCACTGATCGACTGAAAGTGAAAGTAGATGAAAAAAGCTTATGGTAGTTAGCCTATGTGAGGAATTGAAGCCTAAAGTATTTATGGTACCGCACCTGAGATTTTCTGCTCTCCAATTTTCACCAGAACAAATTAAAAAAGCCCAAAAAATGTTTTTAAAATGCTTTAAAGGGATAGTTCACCCTAAAATGAAAATTCAGCCTTATGTGCTCACCTTCAAGCCGATGGAAATTTGGGTGAAGTTTTCTAGTCTAAAAACACTGTTGGAGTTTCACAGGAAAGAGGTGTTGCAGTAGTCTCCAAATCTCCAAACAAATGTAACGAATGGTGTCTAGGATTCAAATGTAAAAAAAAAAATCTCCTTGGTTCCCCCTAGAGCTGCGGCGTGAGCTTCAGACGTCGTGCGCCTGTGCACATGGCTCCCTTCTTAAGAGCTACAGGCTACAGTGAACAATGAAGCTAAAAACATGGCGCTAGTGATGTTTTCCTAAACAACTTGACATGCCAAAGCTTTAGACATTTTGATTACTTCAGACAGCAGTATGGATCAGTCATGCATGCTAGCTGTAGCATGACACTTCTTGGGAGGCAACTCTGTAGCACCCTCCCTGTTTTTGCTCCGGCTTGCGTTTTATTTCGGTTGTTGTCACAAAGAGTCATAACAGGACAAAACGGTTGCAGGGGAAGTTGCAATGCAGAAAAGGGGTTTATCTCAGCCCGAGTCTGAGCTGGCATGTCACTCGTTTCAACAGCTTATCGGCTTGTACGGACGTCACCTGTCACTAAGAGGGTGACATTTGAATCCTAGACACCGTTCATTACAGTTGTTTGGGTGATGACTTTGATGTCATTTTGTTGTGAAACTCTAGCAGTGTTTTGTGGACTAAAAAACTTGGCCCAACCTTCCATCGGCATGAGTGTGAGTAGATAATGACTGAATTTTTTCGGTGAACTATCTTTTTAATTCTAATGCTTAGCCAAAAATGGCACAAATAAGCCACACCTCAAAATAACTTATCATAATGGATTTAATTTCAACTATTAATACGCAGCTAATAAAGCAGAACCAATTACTTTGCACAGCTGGGCATCTTTTATTCGTCCCTTTCGATTGTGGGCATTTGATTGCTTGTAAATACACGCCTGATTTATACTTCTTTACAGTGTTAAACTCAGTGGACCCAACGACAAGAAAGCAATTAATCACATTATTATGCCAATTAAGAAGTTGGTCTGCTCCAGTGAAGGTGGAAAGAAGAATGGGAAATGAAGAAGTGAGAGTAAGGCCCTCCAGGAAGTTAATGTGAGCCGTTAAATTACATCCATCACTCCCACAAGGTTTCACACGCTGCTGCTAAGTGCTGTTATATATGTAGATTTAAATCAATTGGCGTTTGTTTATATATTTCTTTTTTCTGTTGCTTAAATGCATTGAGCCCTAAAGAATTGGGTATTTATCATTGTCAAAATACACAATTAGCAGAAGTAAAAGCTGTTGTTAGATAATGCTTTTGTTCATGTTTATGTTTATGTTTTTGTACAATGAACGTTTCAAAAGCCATCTTGCAACCCCAAACATAAAAACATTGGCATTGATACTGTCCTGAAACAATCACATCTTTTCGGGCATTATGCACTGTTTATAAAATAATGTCCTTTACTGTTTTACGTTCCGTCCTTTCCTTGTGTGAAAACCAACTGTAACCCGAAAGCAAAAAGAAACATCATATTATTCAACTGCAACAGCCCCCACACACAAAGAAACCTTCCCACATACATTTGCGCTTAGCTTTTGGCTTAAACTTTTGTGCATTTTTGACTTTGTATATGTTATTTTTACTCGTGGACTGCTCAGGAATTCTGATGCTGCTTTCAAGTTCTATCAGACGTTCTGCAAAAACCTCTTTGATGGTAAGTTTCAAGGATTTGTGGGGTTTTTACAAGCTCGCTATCTGCCAGCTGGAATCAGAAATTGTATTCGTGTCAATACAAGCAGCAGCTCAAGGTGCAACAAATCTATAATATGAGTACAACTTGCACTAACACAATCTACACCACTTAAGAATAAGAGCTGTTGATGTCTTTTACAAAAGTTTATGAGTGTGGGCGTTGAAAAGATACAAATAAAGCAGAGGCACCTGCGGTGCTCCTTTGCTTCATCTAGGCTACAGCAGATGACTGGCAGCCACAAAAATACATCAGAAAGTATCTAAGCAAGGTTTTAAAAAAGAGTATAGTGTTCCTGAAATGTTAAGACAAAAGTTCAGGTTTAATTCTTCAAAGACATGCATTTTACAATGTGTTTTACTCTGCTGAGATGCGTATTTTTATCACTTTGTGAGTGATATCACTCACGGGCTAGTTCACAAAAGGGTTAATGTGAAGCAAGTGATAAAATCAGTAACATGCAATATTTTTATGACGGCAAATAGGGCTGCATCTAACATTTATTTTTATTGTCAATTAATCTGCACTTTCTTTTTACGACTAATCAAGTAATTGTTTATTCTGTGAAGTAAGAAAAAAGATTAAAAAATGCTCAGAGCCCAATGTGACATCTTCAGATTGCTTCTTTTACTTAAACAACAGCCCGAAATACGACTGATTTATTATCATAAATAATACAGAAAAGCAGCAAATCCTCAGATTTAAGAGGCTAAACCAGCAATTCTTTTTACTTTTGTGTCTAAAAAAATGACCAAAATGATTATAAAAAAAGTTGGTGATTAATTAATACAGCTTAGAGTTGTCTGGATATTTGTCATCTCATTTGCCATCAGCTCATTGCAGCGTGGTCTGCACGCCTTTATGATTTTTTATGTACCCTCAACTACTAACGTTCAAATTAAATCCTGAGATTTGCCTGCTTTTCTTTCTTCTAAAAAAAATTCAATTTTATTCTGGTAACAACATGTAACGGTTGTGCATTCTCTCCATGTATATTTAAACACCCACACAGGTCGTATTTTGTGTCTGTGTGTGTTCATTTTGAACGTGGGCTGAGGGCCTTTTACATCAAGTGGAACCATTCTGACTGGCCGTGACTCCAGGGGCCTCAGCGAGACTCCTGAAAGGAAGAGAAAGTGCCGAGTGGCTGCGTCTGTGGTGAAGGAAACGGCACCGCCACATGCTCCCTATCCGTTCCTCTTAGCCGGCTCAGTGGCCCATACCTCACCTTAATGAGATGCGGCAACACACAAGACACATGTAACATGTCTTTTCTAATTAAACTAGAAACCCTGCCATCTCCTGCACCCCCTGGTGGCATCATGCAATTCACTATAAACGGCTGTTCCTAAAAGCCTAAAAGAAAAAAAATCTGTCTTGTACAATGGCAGTTATTACAGAAGGAAACTGACAGCACCAGGCACACAGCAAAAGCAGTGGTGAAGGAGGAGCATTTGGTGCTATAGTTTATTGTTATTTCCATATAGACAAATGAGAGGCACTTTGTGTCTCTCTTTATCTGCGTCCTACACGGCATTTTGAGCATCTCTCTGATACACTCACTTGGGGGGTTAGATTAAATTCCAGCATCATAAACTTTACAAGTAAGTTAGGAGTTGTAAGGAGTAATGTTTAAAGTATATTGCCCAGCCATCGGCTGGAACAAATATTCCAGTGCCTCAAGGATTAAAATTACTGCTCAGATAACTATAATCTCGCTGTATGCAGCTCATGCACATAACTTATTTAACTCACATCTCCTCGAGTGGTATTTAAATTGCCGGCCATTTAACATATATCACAGACACCCTCTTGTTGCATTTGAAATGGAAAGGAAGTATACAGAAAATATTTAAGGCTTTGAGTTCTTCTTTTATTAGTTTTTCTTTACCCAATTTAATCTTTAAGTACATTTCCAAACATTCCTCAAGGTAGAATAGATATGCTTGTGTTGCACGGAGCTTTTATTGTGGCACTGCAATTATTTTTATTGACAGATTCAGTGTTTAATTGTGGTTGATTAAATTATAGATGCATAAAAATTATTAATATGGTAATTAAGCACATTTACACTTAGTATGCACAATTAAGCTGTAAATAAAACAATTTGTGAAGCGTTAATTCAACCTGCAGGTTATTTTTTCATGTTATTATTTTGTCTTCGTTACAAACAAATTAATACATTTTTTTTAAAGTATGTATGTTTGTGTCCCTTTTTCAAAAATCATTGTGTGGCACGGTATTGGCTCGCCCATGTTATCAGAAATATACTGCAGACTGTCTCTGTAGCAGCCACCATTTTGGCCATTTTCCTAAAGAATGGGCTAAAGCTTTGTCTGGTAGATGAGCTGTTACACTATTGCATGCACATTATTGCATTTCCTATATGCTTCTGTTTTATTCCTCTGCGCATACTGGATTGCACCATGAGCTGCACGTCTCGTAACATTCTGTGCTGTTACATTCTGCTATATGACTGACTGTGGATCTGTATCGTTTCAGTAGGCTTGCTTCCTGTAGTCCCTCCAGGGAATTATTAAGTAGTTCTTTGAAAGTGGGTTCTCAGCAGGCTCATTTTCATACTCTACTGAGATAAACACATAAATGATGGAGGATAAAAGAGAGGAAAAATGCGTTTTTAATAAGCTGTATATATTCTTTGGGAGATGGTCAGCTGCAACATGAAGTCCACACAATGTGCCATAAACTGATTTATGCATGAACAGTTTTTTCTAGTCATAAATTTCAGTGAAAACTGTCACAAAGACACATGATTAAAGAGTCATCCTTTTTAAAGGCAGAATGCCTCCACAAGAACTCTGTTGCCAAACAAGAGCATCCAGAGCCATTTTATAAGTACTTCAAACCGAGCTATAAATAGACTGCCAGGTACACAGCAGCCAAGGCACCTCCACCCCCCCTGGGGAGGCTCTCTACATTTGTTCCACCCGCAAGCTACTGTACACCATTTTCACAATCTTCTACTGCTGAGCAATTGTCATCATGGCTTCTTTTCCTCTTAAGATCACTGCAGATGTGAAATGAAGCATGCCTTTTCAATGTCTATCCCTTTACCCCCACTCACAGACGTACACTTTGGCGATAAAATGAAGTAGGGCATGAATTAGTGTGGGATAAATATGGGCTTCTATGAAGTACCGATCATCATTTGACACTAGCCAACTGACAGTTTGGCAGGTGCAGCCAAAGAGCTCTCACTGCCTCCCTTTGAGCTATCCGTAGTGGTGACTATGAAATATGGACAGCAGCAAATTGAGATTCATCAGGCACGCCTGCCTTGCTCACTGAAATCTATATTCAATTTTAGAGCATCTGTCATGGCAGTGGCAGGCTGAGGCATGCTGGGATTGAGAATCACTTAAGTGTTCTGAAATTGTAGGTAGTGGGAAAAAGCTCTCTGTCTTTCTGTCTCCCTGTCTCTCTCTATTTGTAGTGAAATTCAAATATATATATATATATATACACATATACATATATATATATATATATGTATATATATGTATATATATGTATATATATATCCTCCTGCATGGCAATGCTTGTATTCTTTCCATATCAAATGTATTTGTCCACAAATGGAT
>JAQLOL010000026.1:21448208-21463087 GCA_029783665.1 Naso thynnoides
ACATCTATCACCACCACCCTCTTCTGCTCTTTGTCCACCACCACTATGTCTGGTTGGTTAGCCAGGAGCTGTTTGTCAGTCTGGAAGCTGATGTCGCACAGAACCTTGGCCCTGTTGTTCTCAGCCACCTTCTATGGTATTACCCATTGGGTATATATGTGATGTTTAAGGTTAATGTTAAAGGTAGAGTCCACAGTCCATTTCCCCCCCCAAATTAAATATAGACTTATACAAAAGAAATGCTGCTAAGTCATCACCTCTGGGCCTCTATACATGCGTTGTTGATTTTGTCTGCAAAGCCCCGCCCTAGCCTGTATTTTGATGTTTTGGATGTCTTGGGACCTTTCTGAGTGGGGAGAGGATGCATTTCCCCCAGCAACTGACAGTGTGCAGGTGAGCTTGAGAGTGGGTAAAACATAGTGACTTGAGGCCATTCAGACCGCAGAAAATTACAGATGCGTGGCATTGCAGCAAAGAAAAAAGTAAATATATCCCCCAGTGAGCTGAAACAGCAAGTGAATAAAGCTCGTTCCACAATGAGATTGAATCTCAGTTTGGCTTTCAGCTGCTTTCGAGCACTGAAGGAGATGCTGGGGATGAAGAGCGACACAGAGTTGGCCTGCTTTCTGTTGGACAGGCAGGGGCTATACACTGACGATTAGCTTGTGTTAGCTTGCTAAACTGTGAACTTTTCTATTAAAACTAATGTAATATTCCTACATAGCTTGCTGTGTCTATACAAGCAGTATAAGTACATGCTACAATACTTCTGGTGGCATTGAGCTCAGGGGGAGGGGCCAAATTTAAATGTTGTGTCTGAAGGAACACATGCTGCTGACTCTACCTTCAAAAAAGAAGCATGCACTGAACTCAGATTTCTTACCCTGTATATGGTCTTGACAAAAAAACTCTTACTGAATTTCTCTTCTCTAGAAATAACACTCATGTTTCAGTATGAAAATGACTGTGGCAGTCTTTATAAAGCAAAGCAAAGTGGAATTAACTTTTTTGAATATATGATTTTAATGCAGGTGAAATAAACCTTCATGTGACTATAAACAGTGTACTGTGTTAAGTAACAAGGACCCTAAACTATTCATTAGGTGATGTATTCAATTTCTATTGGGAGATTGAATTTTCCATCCATCAGATTTTAATGAGTTTCTGCCAAAACCATGTCACTTGTCACGTATGTGACGAGGTGTTTTGACACATACCAGAACACTACATGACAGAAATGTCAAGACAGGACATCAACCGAGACATGATGACATGACTGTCAGGGATTTGATTCGATTTTTCACATGTCAGAGTAGAGACAGAATACTAAAATAATTGTAATATTTAAGCATTTTAATCATGTTGATAAAAAGTTATAATGTAAGAATTTGTCTGCTACTTCAAATCTCAAATTTTGATTAATTCCTCTTGATGACTTTTCAAAGAGGTGAGGTGAACCTGGACATTCTCCCACAGGTGGAGGTCTCTGCTAACTCCCCATTGCCTGCTAAATCGCTTTTTTGCTGGAGGGCAGCAAGGTTAAGCAGGTTCAGCAGAGAAGATAAATAATGCATTCAATAAGGGTAATTAAGAAAGCAGACCAGACGAACAGCACATGACCTCACGGCCCCACACAGGCCCCAGACCAAAAAAAACCCTTGTGCAAGCCGTTTTCTTCTTAGAACCATGACTTCATGATTCCTGTAACAACTGCAATGTTGCATCATTTTCAGTGGTTATAAAATCCACTACCTCTAATCATCCTAATTATCCAACACTGTGGTAAAACAAATTGTGGTTAGTTTTCACTATCAGCCCTTCTTGTCAAATGAACATTGCAATTTGTTGATGCAGACAGGAGGTGAAATACTGGTCATTGTTGTACTACCATGTCAAGAAAAAGCTTAATAGTCATCCCGTGGGTCTTGTAGTATCGATTCAGTTGAAGGAGCATGCCATAAGCAACATATTACGGATGTACCAAAAGATAGATAATCCCCAAATAACAATGCCAAAAGCATGATGACTGATGCAAATGACTAAATCCATTTCTTCAAGGCTCTGGCAGCTTTGCTTTGCTAATTGATCCCTGAGCATACAAATCTTTATGGTCGAATATTCTCTTTTTAAATCAAGAAAACATAATTCACAGCATCCTGTGGCACAGGTCACAGAGACATTTGTGCAGACAATATTAAGATATTGTCCACAGATGTTTACTACTGAGTTTTGAGTTGATTTTAGAGGAAAAGTGTATAATATTTGGAAGTAATAGGTAGCTTGGTTCCACCCTCCTTCTGCTCAGCTCAGTTTTCCCTTAGAATCAGTCTGGTAATGAGGCCTGTCTTTAGAACTGCAGAGACAAATTTTTTGGCTGGACCAATCAATGACTAGACGGAGTGGTTAAGTTCGATGACGTAGAAGTCAAACGCTTGTTAGCAGTAGTTCAGGCTAACAAAAACTCTGAATATTAAATACAAGGACTGTTCCTACCAGACAGATAGCAACCTTGGGGACGTGAAAATTCCAGGTTTTTTTTTTTTGTGATTACTACACATAGAGAAGAATAGGAGCTTTTAGTGGGAGTCTTTCTACCGATCCGTGTGATGTGGACATAAGATTCACGTAGCCACGGGTACAACACAACACGTTAAAAAAAAACACTGTCAAAAGCACTAAAACTAATTAAAACAGCCAATATCACAACACAGTAAAGCAATATCTATGTGATTACTTCACAACTTGTGGAAAACTAACGTTAGCTGCCACTCGTCTTGCTTGTACCCTGCAGGCTACCGGTGGTTGAGCTGCTGTCTCTGGGGGGCGAGGAATAGATTGGACGTTAACTATCCCACTGGTCTGTCTGATTAACCGAATAGCCAGGCCTGCAGCATTTGTCATACATTCAATGTCAATGCCAACCTGTTTGAGGCTGCTCCAACACTTTTACACTTAACCCGATACTACGCCTTCTAAGATTCAAATTCTGCAAATAATCCCCAATGGAGCGTGGCCAGAACCATATTGCCAAGTGAATTTAATCGCCAAGTGAATTATGGTTAACCAGGCTAAGTCACAGAGCTTGCATTGAATAAAACATTGTATTACGTGCTGTATATACCTGGTAAGTAGAGTCATCTCTAGTACATCACTCCTGTGAGTCATGTTAAAAAGTAGATAGTGTTTTAAGAAATAGAATCTGGGTTTTGAAAAGCTAAAAAAAAAAAGTTTAAAAATGTAAAGCACTAAAATTGTGACAATGCTCTGAGTATTTTCCATTGCAGCAGCAAAATACCTTTCATTTGTGGGCAGATTGTGCTGCATTAACACACGATGTGGCTCTAAACCCAAAATGCCTCGATGCTCCAAGTCACACCCCACATTGTCACCATATAGTTCCATACACTTCAAGCCAGCTGACTCTTGACTTATAGCTGATGGAGTCAAGTTTCAGCAGTAGAAGCCTTTGTTGCCAATTCAAATTGTAATTAGCTAAATGACAATTAGATATGGTTAACTGCACTGGTTGCCATTATCTCCAGAAGGCAACAGATTAAATCTGTCTATTTACACTGCTGTGTACGTGCTGCAGCAGATGTAGCAAGGAGCACCAACCTATTATAGGCTCACACTGCATGTCTGATGTTACGTGCACATGTGCATGTGAGGAATAAAGTCAGCGAGGACATGGAAACATGAGGAGATGGGAAAAGAAAAAAATAGAAACTTGTTTAAGCATGCTATTGCCTTGGAAACATTAGTCAAGTAGGTATTTTATTTGGGGACTTACATGAAACAAAAGTAGGAACATAAAATTGAGGGAAACTGATGGGTTTGTTTACGGGTAGATTGGTATGTTTATTGATATCATTAGTTTTCCTTAGGGCTTTTATATGATGGAGTTCATATAGAGAACATTTGATTTCAAGTCTATCAGACTCATCGGGAATGACAGAAACCCTGCAGGTCTCTCCAGTTGGATGTCAAAAGAAAAAAACAAAACACAGAGACGTGTCCTTCGGTAGTTTCCAATGAAGCTTCTGTCCAAGGTTTGCTGAGCGTCTCGAGCCAAACAGCACTCATAAGAGGCAACAATTTGAAAAATTTCGAAGCAGTTTTCTCTAAGACAATGTGAAGAATGTCTGTAAGAAGTACGCAATACAACCGAACAGCTTTGTGGTTTCTGTATGCAGGGCCGCTGCTAGCCATTTGCGATTTTGCTAGCCCTAGGAAAAAACACCACAAACACATATTAGAGGTCCAGCTATAGTGGATTTTGCCGATAACTGATACTGGCGATAGTCTAAATAAATCTAAAAAATCAAGACAAATATTACACTGAATAATACTAAATTAATATTTAAATAAATTTGTCACTCTTAGCCGTTTTTCTTTTCTAGAATTAAATGACCTGTATAATACTGCAGTATCAATAAAAATGAAACAGCTTGTTCAGTGATTGAATAACTTACATTTTTGGAGATCTTTTATTTATAAATCCTATCCAAATAATCCTTGATACATGGGAGGGAATCTGTTAACTGTCTTTGATTGACAGCTGTTCCACGTCAGACAGCGTCCATCTTGAGCACACACACAGTGCACACACGTTTAAATCGAAATACTAACGTTTTTTTTTTTCTTTTGCAAGACAGATAATTCGAAATCAACGGTCAGCTTTGCGTTCTTCAGTGTTCATCCCTCTTGTGGTTAAAATCTTTGTGACTACATAATAAGATAAGCACGATTAAGTACATTGTTTATATGCTTTGTGTGAGTTGATGTGAATCTATCAAGCGTCAGCAGCCTCTGTGTTTAAATGCTTTACTGACACGTGCAACAGCGCAAAATAGATCAAAATTATTTTCTAAAGTTAAAACACGAGCTGCTCTCATCTGTTAAGGTGTGTTAATTCATAAAAACACGAAGAGGCATGCACTGCAAAATTAAGACGGAGCTCTTTGCTCTCTCCTCTTCACGTCAAAAATCAATCAATTAACCTAACAGTGGCATGTAAGCCGAAGCCGGCCTCTTTGAATCAGCTGAGCAGCGCAGATAGTGAGTGAATGATGCAGGAGGAAACAGAGATTCACGTTAGGACCGGAGGCTGCTGACTGCAGACAGGTGAATTAACGTGGGGGAATAGATTCGGTGCCCCAGTTGGTGCCTCTCGCACAGAGCGTAATGTGGGTTATGGGAGCGGCGTCACTGTATGTCAAAGAATCAGTAAGTGGACAAAATGAAAGTGGAGTTTTTTTTAATTTTATAGTCACTTCCTGCAGAATGCACAAGATTCTTAGCCAATACTCATATCAAACAGCAGAAATCCATACAGAAAACAAAGACGTGTATAGAGAGGATTTGTGGTAGTGAAGAGCTCTTTTCAAACTGACTTGTTTTTTAGACTGAGAGTAAGAACGGGTAATGATTTGACGTATTGCTTTGCTACGTGACCATTTGCATGCTGTAATAGTAAAACCTGCGATTCTGAGAGCAGATGTATGCTTACTCTGACTTGTATGTTTCATTCATAACTTGGTAAGATTTTACTTAAGCCTGTCTCTGTAATGCATAATAACATATTACGAATCATAATAATAACACATTATAACACATTATGAACACACTTATTTACAGTCATAAGCAGGGTCAGGGTTAATTTGAACTTAACATAAACCACCCATAACACATTATATCATATATATTATACAGCACTACGGGTGCATTATAACACATTATATATATGCTCTTCATGCTTTAAGTAAAATGTCATAATGTCATTTGTTTTATAGTGCCTCTTGAGATAGATGAACTGACCATGAGTTTACATGTTACAGGAGAAGCTCCAGTTTTTGCACAATAAGCCTTATTCTAAGGATATTTACATTCAAGAACTTTATTTTGTCCCCAATGGGTCAGTTGTGTGTGCAGGAGTGGGAGGCATTCTACACATACATAAAACACAGTGTACGCAAGTACAAAAACACATAAAAGCACACAGTTGAACCAACACTAAAACACAGTTACACAACAGCATATGACTGGGAAATAGCTGTTTATTTGTCTCCTGAAGGAGCTTAAAGAGCAATTTGCCAGTAATAAGCTGTTGTTTACCTTGTGCTTGAGTGTCGGTACAAGAGGACACCACGAAACATTTGGTGAGTTTCTTGTCTTTTAAAACCAGCGTTCATTGTGTTTTTCGAAGCATTGTCTCAGTGCCCGTGCACCTACATCAGCAATGAGCTCCAGCTCTCAGGCCTGCACAGTGTTATGATATTGTCATAGAACATTGTGCTTGATCGTAAATATCCTTATTATCTGGGCTAAATGTGCAAAAAAAAGAACCTCTCCTTTAACCTTTGCACGAATTTTCGTAAAAAAAAGGCCTTTAGTGATTGATGGGTTTCACCACGGAACAGCGAGTGTTTTGTCTCAGCAAGCAGTGGTTTGCCATGCGTGAGTATATGCTGAAGTGTGTGAAAGTAATTGGGGTCTCTCTCCACAGGTCTACCATCTATAACATGCTCCTCAGGGGAAAGTCATGCAAACATGAATGATGACTGTTCCTGTGAAGGTGAGCATTGTCTGGTTATGACTCGAAGCCTCCTGGAGTCCTTGACAGTAGAACAGACACTCCAAAGTAAAAAAGAACAGAGTCAAAAGCAAGAACATGCCAATGCCGTAGTGCTTTTGTCGAGAAGATGTACAGAATATTTTTCTAAGCTAAGAGGACTGTGGGAGTCGTGTGAAAAGTCACAGCTAAGGTGTAAAGACATAGTTAAAATTTCACATCCATATATCCTTTTTTTCCCCTCATTTAATTATTTAAATACACCAAAATAAAGGCAAGCTTTTTCAGAGCGATTCTATTAAAGTTCTAAGAAAGCCACAAGAGAGGAAGAGTGAAGTCTCACTCCAGAGAACCTGGATTTTGAACACATTTGATAGTTATTTTTTATCCCGACTTTTTTAATGCAACCATTTCAATTTTATGAATTTCTGAAGTTTTACAGTTCAGAAAGAAAACAATCTAAATGAACCAACTGATGAAAACTTGACGGATACTCAGATGAAGCAGTACTTGAAAGCCAAGACTGATGAGCAAATTGACTAAAAAAAAACGTTAAAAAAATCTCTGTACAGGAATTACAATACTTCATCAAGTCAGTGATTTGAAGCTTCTGTGGTATGGATCCTTATATTTCATCAAAACACAACAACAATGTATTTTATACATTGCTGGAATGTGGCGGTGTGTCTGTTTGTGTAGGCCTGATACAGACATCACGAGCAGACTCAGTTTCACACAGATCTCTCCCACTCTTTGCGATACATTTCCACAGTGTTGACTTTGCTTGGCAGCAGTGATCACATCCATTTTCAGTGGAGAGGGGAATGTGTGGGTGATCCCACTTTAGCGAGGGAAAGCCAGATGAAAGCGCACGAACATGCTTTTGTCGTTTGAAGCATGTCCCTTTGCGAGAAGAGAAACGGGACTAATTCCGAAGGAATAATTGCAATCAAAATTTATTGTGACAGTGTTGTTTGTGGCAAAACACACCAATGGCTTCAGCTTGAACACTGAAATGTAAGATTGTGTGACATTTGTTTAAGATGAAGATATCGGAACGTTAAGGCAAAGCACTCACCCTCATTGCAATTCAGAACAATTCCACCAAGGTTTGCTATTGGACATACTGTATCCATCTGTATTTGATGACCAAGACAAGGCTTATTCCAAGTATTTCACATATTTCAAGACAATGCTGAATTAAATTTTGCAAAGTTTTAGGCAGTTGTAACTTTTTACAGGATTTATGGTGATCCACGTACGTACAGGTATCTGGGAGCTCAATACAAACAGTCTCTTCCGCTTAACTGGAGCTTGGCTCGCCTCACCACAGACTTCGCCAGCCTATCCAAAAAAAGCTTGATAAAGCTCCCAGAGTAGGTAAGGATCACCTCTTTAGTGAGTGATTGACTGAATTAAAAAAAAAGCAAACAGACACATAATAATAGATAACATTAGAAAAAAAAGAGTAAGCCAATGTATATAGAAAATATACCAACAATGTACAATAAAGACTCAAATATAAAGAAATACACATAGAACATATAAGAGAAAACATCAAAAATTTTAAAATAGTAACGTAAAATATTCTAATACACGTAGAGGGAGTGTACAAGTTGCATGACATCACTCTGAGGGTCCGTGTCCACATGGCATTTTTTTGGGCAGAAAAGTGGGGGCGGAGCTCTTGGCATTGCTGGGATGAAGCGCTTGTGTGCCAAGAGAAAAAACACTGCACTTGCGTCTTGTCACCATGAGAACAACATCCTGACAGGGGCCGCTCTCTGATCAATGCTGCTCTGTTGCTATATCGTCCATTTTCTGTTTGAAATCTTTTTTTTTTTTTTTTTACTATGAGTGGGCTTAAAATGGAGGATCCACTCCGTCACACCTTGTACAGATGATGGGCTTAATAATGATGCCGACCCGCTATCCTGGCTGTAGCGAACAGACACAGATTATGGACGATGTGAGTGAATGACATGAACAAACACAAACTCACCAACAGGCCTTCCTCTCTCTCTTGTGATAGTTTTTGTCGGACATATTGTACAGCTCAGGGTAACGGAGACGGCCAACACCAGCTTCTCCTCCATCTTTGAGTCCCGACCAATCTACCGCTCGTCGAGACAACGAAACGACACAGTGATGAACTTCTCATGGGAAAGAGTGCCTGTGAAGTCACCAGTGCTTTTCTGAAAAGTTGAAAAATTTTAAACTTTGAAGCGCTTAGAGTGTTAAGAGCAGCTGCACGAAAAAGCTCAGCACTGCACTTCTTCCTGTGCAGCCGCCTGCTGCTGCGGACACTCTCTCCTCATTGAGAACAATTGAAAAAAAGACGCTGGTGCTCAGGAAACAAATGCTAAGTGGACACTGGCCCTAATAGTAAATGATTATATAAATATGTGACAATGAAAAGATTTAGTTAGAAAACCTTTACTTAAATATTTAAAACAAATTACCTACAACTCATGTTTAAAAAATCGAACCAATTCTACAGCACAAATTCATCAGGACAATTTCTGAATTCAAACTAAGAATGTAACCCCATTTGGAAAAAAAGGAAAACTATTGAAAATATTAGCTACAGCACAATTGTGTTACGATCCAAAAAACCACCAGCTATTTTAACACTTTTGCTGGCATTTGAATTATACAGTGATTTATGTGATTTTGATTGATTGGGACAAAATCTTTTCTGTTATGACACAAGGATGAGAAAGGATGAGGAACAATGACGAGTTGTTCTGGGAGCTTTGACTCAGCGACATCCTGACATCATGATGAATGAGCGTTTTTAAAAGTCTGCTTCGTGAACACGAAGAGAGAGCACGAAGATAATACCTGCCAAAATTTGGTAATTAATTGGAAAAAAAAAAAGTATCATCAATCCAAACTGAGAATGATGTTTCTGCAGTGAAGAATATTGCTTTTGTTCTGACAAGTTCAGTCGTGTGGAATCATATTTTTTACAAAAGTCATATTTTAACAGCAGTGATTCGTCACATTTCTGACCCCTTTCTTAACCAAGTCGACTGTGATGATGAAGATTCATTTCAGCCAAGCTGACCCGTATTTTGCTATCATTTGCATATGAAAACTTTTTTTTTTTTTTTTTTTTTTTTACTGTGACAAGATGGACGTTAAGAAAGAGGAATATCTGTTCAGCAAAAGAAATAACCATCCACACACAGCTGATAGACGACTCATTTGCAGATTTTCTGGTGTTTTGTGTGAACACATTTAATTTAACACAGATTCTACAGTGAGAGAGAAAGGATGTTTTTTCAAGAAATGTATCAAATTTGGCTTTAACAAACACAAATTTAAACCTCATCACTGAAGACATGCTCATCAGCTGAGAATGTATTTGAAATGAGCATAATGCCAAGGCACTCACTTAACAAGCCACTCATAGAGTAATTAACAGATGGAAGAGCAGCCTGTGGTGTGTTTTCAACAAGAAGTTCTGATGTACATTTTAATTACCGACAATTTTCTTCCCATTAGTTGTGTTTCGGTTTGAACAGGTTTGGATTGGAGTATGTAGGTCTGCTGTGTCCTCCAGAGATGAGTGAAATGTTGGCTCACTTCACAAAGCCTTGTGTGCAGTGACTTTGTGCTCTGAAGCTGGAGGGGTTGTCAGAACATCCCATTCCAATCTTAACCAAATTTTAGCTTCAAAATGCAGCAAAAAATTTAAAAAGCAATTTTATCGAGTTGCACTACAAAATTGGATCCTGTCCCTCTGTAGTCATTACCGGTGTCTATTTCCTTTAAATCTACAGTCTTCTCTTCATCTCAGATCTGAACATGAAACCCTGACTGACAGTTTTTTCATCCTGCAGAGCTGGAAAACAGCCGAATTGTGCTCTATTTCATTTTTCATCTATTATAGATAAGCTGTTGTTGTTTCATTTCAATGAGCTGAGGTAAAATTCAAATCACTGACAATCTACATGTGTTTGTATGCATGTGCATGCAGATAACATGAGGACATTTTGTTTTTACAGCTGTTTTTATGGCTTTTCAATTTCAATGTGCATTTTAAACGGCTCTATTGTCTTGGCAGTTCAAATGAACCTCTGGCTGTGCAGAAAACAGCCGGTCTTCCACCTTCACTACCTATATACAATAGCTTGAGCAGATGATGGTAGATGTGCTGGACTAAAGACACAATAAGGCCAAATGCAACTTGAATCAATCGCTACAGGCTACGAGGCAGCTATGAGTTACTTAGACGCAGCAGAATCCCAGACAAAGAATGACCTGAAAACAGCTTCTCTGACTCTTTTCACACTGGGTTTGTTTGTTTATGTCTGAACCTAAGGTCAAGCGTCCCTCTGTAACCCCACCGGTCTGCCTTCAGACTTTTTTACTGCTGTTTTGATTCATCGTATGTTTGTGCAGCGCTTTCCGCCATCAAAATGGAGGCATTTACCTCCTTTTTTAGGAAACTATGACATCAGTAGGAAAAAAAATCAAAGCATGAATGAACCTTTATATGCTGAAAACAAGTAAAACATGAGTAACCATACTCCAAAGGCTCCAAGCATCAAGGCACACTCTCTTGACATACATCAGTCAGGCCATGTTTTTCTCTTCTTTTTGCTTGAAAACTACATAAAAATCCACAGCTGCCACTAAAGTTTGATTATCAGTTCATGCACTGCTTATTTTAACAAATTAAAATGTATATAGTTTAGTCTTAATGTCAGAGAAAAGTGAGAGGAATATGTACAACTACTTCTTAAAGCCCAAATTTATACTGAAATTATTTATTTTGTCCAACTAGGAGTCCATAACTCAAATTGATTTGATTCAATCAAAAGACTAATAAAACCAGAAAATATCCACTTTCATGAGAAGAAAATTTGTGAATATTTAACATTTTTGTTTAAAAAATATTCAAAAGGCTAAATAATTTTTCCAAATTTTGTAATTTTCTTATTTTCACTCAACAAGAATGCCACAACATGTTATCAAGACATCTCTGGTGTTTATTCCCCTGGCAAATCACTCCTTTCCCATGGACCGTTTCACCCTTAGGTTCAGAAAATTTTCCTACAGAAATTTCAATTTTTTTTTGCATATTTGGATTTTAACTGTCGATGTAAAAGCATACTTGAATTAAAGAAGGTTGCTAGCCTCCTGTGAGTCAGAAATAAGTCACAAGTCACGGAAAACTGAGCGAACTCATGACATCCGAGCTAAATCCATCCATTGATGCAGACCCCAAGATGGCGCTAAAAACTTCTTATCAGTGCCTTAAGTGGGCCGGAACGCACCAGTACGCAATACTTCTCAATTTTACCCCCTGGCGTACCAAGACTTTTTATGGCGCGCCAGGACCTCTCACAAGCTCCCAGTACCCTTTCCCTTCCTCTCCTCATCAGAGGGTCTGTTGGCGATTCATACTGGCACTTAATACACTGAGTGCACTATGTGACACTTGTGTAATAGATCCACGCACACGCCATTGAGCAACTTTCACAGGAATGAACAAGGCTCCACCTGTGGCACGTTATCCAGTTTTAACATTATACATCCATGAGCATGTCTTTTTGGCGTCAGAATCTGGGACACTTCCTGTATTCAGTTCTCCAACAATGGACCATGCTCTTTTCTCGCAGACTATGTGACGCTCACCAGTGTGTGCTCGCGGAAATGGAATGTCACGGTAAAGCTAACTCATGAGTCACAACAATGTTGGATAAACGCGGGAAAAAGCAAGAAATAAAAACACGTCAGTAGTGCTGTATTTCCATGGAATGAGGCAGACGGCAGACGGCAGACGGCAGGGGACCCCTTGTGAACGGCAAGGGAAAAAACAAACAGTCCGACCAAGTGGAAGGACGGCAAAGTGAAGCACCCATGACGATGTGTTGCTATTGGTGATGTCGTATTGAATGGCACAAAAATATATTCAATAAAATTGTTTTGTGACTAATTTTTTATGTAACTTTTTTAGTTATTCGTGTAGCTGTAAAATAGAAAGCGTTATCCTCTTTTTTCAATTGCAAACTTGACATAAGAGTTAAGTTGGAGGACAATCAGCTTTGTGCCGATTGCCTTCTACATGTACGCTTTCTGTTTGATATCTCAGTAGGTTTGGTTCAACTCTGGGTGTTACTACACCAAATTAAACACTTTCTCATTGTCGAGATCAGACGTGTTTTAAGGTATAGCTGTGCTTCACAGCCATATGGTTAAATAAGTTCACACATGACAGCATCACGTTGTCTTTTGCACTTCACACTCAGCAGGTTCAGAGCATCTGAGCTCAGAGGTTTGTCCTCACGCACCTTTGCAGTAGTTTTTAGAAAAGGAGAGAGTCAGTGTGATTCACTGATTTTTTTTCTGTACATTATCTGAGTCGGCAACTGTCCAGTCACAGGCTTGGCTCTATTTTGGATACTTTTTTTTCCTCCTTATACATGTTTTTACTTGGCCTGTTACCTTCCATCCCCTTCGCTGACTGGAGGGTGTGCGAGGCGATGGCAGGGATCATTACATCACAAAACACCCTCAGGCCATTGTCCTCAGCAACTGCCACATAACATTACCACAACGCACTCTACAAGCAAGTGGACAGGTCCTGTGTGCCACATTGCAGACCCACGGAGGGAGGGGAAGACAGGACAGGAGAGGTAGAGCAGAGAAAGAGAAGAATTTAAGAGAAAGATATGAAGGAAAAGAGGGACTGTACAGAAAGCTAAGAGGAAAAGAAAAAGGACAAGGCACTGCTTGTTTTCAGGGTCCAAATAACAACTATGCTCATGTGAAAATACTTGACATTTGTATTTCCATGACCCAGATAATGTTTGCTTGCTTGAACATGGAAAGATTGCATAAAGTCAGAGGTTGGGGAAATATGGTGGATGTCAGACTGGTCATTGCCACCTCAGAGCTTTCTCTTTTTTTAGCAGAGAGGTCTGGCATTTCTGTCTTCATGTGACTGCAATGAGTCTTGCACACACACACATGCACACCCAAATATACACACACACACACACACGCGCGCACAAAGGATTTTATACAAACATGACCCCTTTGTTGGTTCAAAGGAGGACAAGTCCTCTCTGGTCTTCTTGCTTGCATGCCAACATTTTGCTTAGTATGCTCGCAACCTTTGTGGCTCTGCAGGGGGGCTGGGACATCATAAACAACTCGCCATACTCACACTGCTTTCTAAACACGAGTCATTATGTTCTCTCATGCAGTTTGTAATTTGATAACTGGATTTATAACACTGCAGGGGAGAATATCTCCTGGTGGAGATATAAACACAGACGATATTTTATGCTTGTGCACATGTATTGACATGTTGAGTGGAAATGTTCATAAATATTACACATCACTCTGGAGCTGTAATTTGTTTGTTTTACGAGTAAGTTTGTTAGTAAAACAAACAAAAAGTCCATTACATCTGACTGAGGGGACCTTTCGATGTTTTATTCTATTACTGTCATTTGAACATTTATGAGAGACAGAAAAAATTATACTCCTAGGGAGAGTCTCCAAGGGATACAAGACGACCCCTACTGAAATGATGTAGTCAATTACTGTATCAGTTGACAGAAAAACAATCAGCAACTGATTTGACAATTATTTGATAATTTGTTTATCTGATGAAAATGCAAATATGACTTTTTAAAGGTCCAGTGTGTCGTATTAAGAGGAATCTATTTGCAAAGTATTGCAGAAATGAAATATGATATACATGAGTTGGTGTTGTGCACCATGTTGCACCACCATGTTTATATTTTTTGCAGGTATAATAGCGAATGTAGGTTCTTCTTAAAAGTGAAAGAGAATGGAGGAATATTAACTTGCACACTGCAATGTAAAAAGATCTATTGTAATAAATCACATTATCCTGTGCATTTTTTGTTTCACTGTGTCCACCTTTTGTGAAAGAGTTATGTGTTATATTTAGGTACTATATTTTTTGTCAGGAGAGCTGAGCGCCTCAGTTGAGCTCTATAGAACACATTAACAGGTGAAAATGTTGGGGGATGGACAGCTCCTCTCTGAGTTAGTGTTTACAGGTGAAATGAAAAAAAACCCTCCTCACTAAACAGCAAAAGCAAACAAGAGGCAACAAATACATTTTGCTCTCTGTAAACATTAAGACAAATAAAACCGCGGACGAACACAGAGTTGAACAAACTGTGTATGACAACAAAGAAGTTGGCCAAATAATGTCAAATACAGGGCAGGGAACAAACAAGGGTAAGCCACACAGGCTGGAGGAGCTCTGTTTGTATTCGGCACTGCTGCTAATGCAAATAATGTTCCTCATACA
>JAQLOL010000026.1:21467732-21486183 GCA_029783665.1 Naso thynnoides
GCCGTGCTCCGGCGTCCGGCAAAAATAGAAGCTCTGCGTATGTGTTGCGGAGGGCTGCCGGACGCCGCAGTCGTTCCTGAGCCGTGTATTTTAGGGGTTAGTCTAGTAAAGTAGAACAGAATAGTCAGAAATAAAGAATGGCTTATATTTTATTGTTTTTCAGTAAAAAATAATCAGAATCTCTACTTTAAAGCTCTCTCTCCAGCAATAATACCATCTTGAAAACACTGTACAAGTCAAATAAAGAGCCTTCATAATCACATGTTCGATGAGAATTAAAATGTATTTATCATCAAGAGGCAACAAAAGCTCTCTTTAGTACTCCAGTCACTCAGGGGCACAGAATAACAGCAGTCTAAATGCACCAACTTCCAAAAAAGGATACAAAAAAGGCATGTTAAGCGCTAATGAAATTCACAGATCAAACAATGGAAAGAGACTGGAAATAAAGGGGTGCACTAAGAGAGACAGAGAGGGGGAGAGAGCGTGAGCGCTCTGGCAGGTGTGAAACCAGCCTTCTGTAGTGATGATGAAGAGAACAGAACGCTGTGATGCTGGCTCTGGCACATACATGGGCGATGCCTTGATGTGTTACAGTCAAAGCACGACGGAAACTCACATCCACCGTTTTCATCATTCATAAACATGAATGCGCAGAAAAGAATTCAGATCTCGGCTGTTTTTTTTTTAAGATTATTAGATGTGCCGAGGACATACAGGACAGAACTCAGTCACTACATGGTCTGATCAACGATCTCAATGCTTTGTGAAGACAGAGAGTGTTTATCATGATTAGATAGTTTCAAGGCTTACAGATGTAAGTTATTAAATGGGAAAATGTGGGCCCAATCACCAGAGACACAGCTGCTCACTGCACTCTTTGCTTTAGAGCGCTTTGGCTGTAGCTTGTAGCTGCCATCAGGTTTTTAGCTACGTTAGCTGCGCAGCTGGTGGCCCTGTTTGTTGGAGAGAGGCGTGAGGAAGGAGATGAGCCAGACAGCAACTGGGCTTCGCCAAACTGATGGGTTGGCAGAAAGACAAACTAAGATGTTTTAGGGCGTTTTGTCTTCTTTTGTGGTTGACAAGTTTTAAATGAAGTGTGCTTTAGGACGATAGAACAAAGCAATTCAGTCTAAAGTAGGACTGGTTGGGGCTGGTTAGCTAGCATTCTACTTTCAGTGGGTATCACCAAACAGAACACATTTTTCTTTCTTTGACATAATGTCAAAAGTATTACTTCATCACTTTATACTGATGTTTGGTTCAGTTTTGTTCAATGCTGATGCTGCCCTTTTGCCAAACATCTGGCTTTACGAAGCAAAGATTACAATGACTACAGATTTAAATGTCTTGAGGCATGTTGGAAATTTAGTTGCATAAACATTTTAAGGGGGGAAACTAACTCAGGGAACCGTCGTTTTTCTGTTTGAGTAATGACTGAAGTCCAGTGACAAAAGGCAAAGATAAGGAGACATATTCTGACACCTAACACTAAAAATCAAACCTACAGGCACTTTGTCAAGGACACAAGGCAACATTTATAGTTCTTCTTTTCTGCACATAAATAAGCAAATGATGATCTGGTGTGTTGTTGCCAAATTTATCGAGCAAACAAAAAAACGTGCCACATTTCATTCGTCTTACAAAATGCTCTCGCTCACTTCCCCTCAGCGTTTCCCCTCAGTGGAATCCTCGCTGCCATGTTGAGCACTGTTCCACTTCTCCAGAAAACTCAGGTCAGCTCCATAAGATCGGGAGCGAATGAACTCAGATGGTCACTTGAAATGCTCATATTAGCCAGGATGCATTGCCATTTTTCGTGTTGTCCTGTCTGAAAAATACTGACCATACGATGACATATTGCAAGTACTTGAATAAAGCAGCGTCTCCTCCTTTACATGGCTAAGCAGGTTGCACGAAGTAACTGTAACGCACTCACAGTTAGACACTGCAGATGCATGATCTACAACTGTGCTGCAGGGTCACAAGAACCTCAAAAACATCAGCAGACAGTTCTCATGGACTTATTTTGAAGGGGCACACATCCAGTTTCGCACAAAGGGCAAGTCTTAGCCTGGTAAATCAGACTCATAATTCACTTTGTGAACAAATTCACATCCTGACATGGCTCCGGCTGCACTCCACTGGGAATTCTTTGCATGCTCTGAATCTTAGTAGGCGTGGTAACAGGTTAAGTGTAAATCTACTGGAGCAGCCTTAAATCAGTGGGCATTAATGTAACTGTATGACGTACGCTGTGAGCTATTCGGTGAAACAAAAGATGAGAGGGAAATATAACGTCTGATTTGTTCAAAAATCACGTAAATGCTGTTATATTGTGTTGTGATTGAGATTCTGATCCACAGTGCATCACAGAAAGAGACAAGTAGACGGTTTTTGTTTGAAATAAAACGATATCATCACGGAGTAGATGCAGCTACAGGTTGCAGCTAACTGATAACAGCGGAAGCCCCGCCCTCTAGCTCCCCTAAAACAACAGCTCAAACATCTGTAGCCTGCAGGCCACACACATGACCAGTGGTGACTCACAGCAGTTTTCCACAAGTTTTAAAATAATTACATTGTTGTTGTTGTATAGTGTTGTGATATTGGCTATTTTCATCAGTTTTAGTGCTTTTTTAACGTGTTTTTTTTTATCGTATTGAGTTGTACCCGAGGCTGTGTGACTCTCATGTCCACACCGAACAGATCGGTAGAAAGGCTTCTACTAAAGGTTCCTTTTCTTCTCTACATGTAAAAATCACACAAAAGGTTGCTATCCCCCTGGTCAGAATATTCCTTGTATTTGATAATCTGTACTTTCTGTAGAACAAAGGGTTTTTGGAAGCCCGGTAAACCAAAGCCGTAGGCCTCCACCATGACTGAGCTATTGTGAACAGGCCTTTGACTTCTGCGTCATCGAACTGAACCACTCCCACCTGTCTCTGATTAACAGACCAAAAATTTGTCCCTGCAATTAAAAATAATAATAATAAACTTTATTTATATGGCACTTTTCATACACATGTAGCACAAAGTGCCTCACAAATAGAAATAAAAACAAAACAATAATGAAAGACAGGAAAAGAAAAACAAGAAAAAACAAAGGAATTCCCAAGACGGGCCTCATTACCAGACTGACTCTCAGCGAAAACTGAGCTGAGAGGAGGAAGGGCGGAGCCAGTCAGTCCATACGCTGAATTCATGTAACCGTTGTGCTTGAACTTCTGGGCGTTACAAATGCCACTCACATGATGCATGGCGCTGTGTAATACCAAGGGCTGAGGGTAACTGAACAAGGGCAAGTTCTAACAGAAATGAAACTCCAGGATAAATTTTGAAACTCCTTATGGCTTGATTCCACTGCTAAAGACACAAGAGAAACCTTAGTTTTTAACTTACGGATTTAACTTAGTTTATTTTTTCTTTTATATATAGACATATACCAAAAACCCAACAAACCTCTTTCATAATTTTAAAGGGTTCCTTTTCTGGATACATTAAAATCAACTTTAAACAGAAAGGAGCCACACTGTAACTTTGACAAATGTTCCGAACTATAATTACACCATTCACAAACTATGTGAATGGTGTAATTATACAGTCGTAATAAAAGCAGTTCCATTCATCAATGCTCTTATCCTTTTTTTAAAAACCGAAAAACATTGTGCCGACACAGGAGAAGTAAAGGAAGTTTTCAATTAAACCAAGTAATATAGCTGCATGATTAAGGCAACAATCACTGAATTTAGGGTCATGCTTGTTAAACAGCACTCTGTTTCCTGCAAGACAACAATGGCATCTGAGGGCAGGAAGTACATTGGCGTCTGTAAACTTTTCAAAGGAAATAATGAAAATAGCATTAAAAGGAAAGATTAGAATTATTCTGGTTAACACCAGAATAATACCCAAAGTACTCAAACTTTTATCAACCCAAAACATCAAAACAAGGAGAAAAAAAACAAAAACCCAAACACTTCTGCTTACATTTACATAGAAGTGTTTTGTACGAGATAAAAGCAGCAAAATAGAATATTAAAGTTACTTTCCATTTACAAAGCTTATTAAAAGTAAAGAAAATTTGGAAAACATCTACTTTTTGAAATGGTATAACTTGTTACCTCGTGTATTCTTATTTTTTGGAAGGACCTATTGATACATATCATGTTACTTTAAATTCTGTCCCCGAGCGTTCTCCATTACGATCTTCACCACTGCACAGCACGATTCAGTAATCCCATGTTAAGACTCAGACTGTGTGAAAAGAATTCATGTTGATTTGCAGACAAGGGAAGCAAAAATTATCTAAAAATTGGTGAAAGAAAAGCTACAGTGGGGTGACTCCCTGTGCTGTCACTCAGAATTCTGTTATTCTCTTATTATGTTCTAAAATAAGAAAATTGACATTTAATGTTCCTCTGTGCAGGAAGTATGAACTGAAAAAAAAAAACATCATCATCACCAAAATAATACGAGAACCTGCCACACAAAGCCAGCATTAATAAACCTAGTTACATTTTACATGACCAGTCTCCCAGCAGGGCTTGTTATGTGGGCTTTCATGTCATGAATGTTCCAATCAAGGTATGACTGCATTCAGATTTGTGCTAAATAATAATAATTTGAAATAAACAGGCGGTCAAATTCATGCATGATGCATGATGAAATATTGTGTGTCACGCTGCAGCTATGAACAGATTTTCTATTCATGATGTCGGCCTGATGCTCGTCAGGGCTGCAGTAGTGAAATATGAAAGCTCTCATTTACGTTGAAACAGCCCATGTTAGAGATACCTGCTTTTCATTTTCCAGGTGCTGTTAGTTTGAAACAATGAAATCCATCTACTGGGGGGGGGGGGGGGAGAAAAAGAAAAAAAAAATCAAGAGGCTGTTCTCTTTTTTAGGAAGCCGATCTTTATAGGCAGCAAATGAAAAGGCTACAAACCTGGACAGAGCAGCGCACCTCTTACATAAGGAGCAGAGTTTTGAATTTTGTTTGCTTGTTATGCTCTTTTTTATTACATTTGCAAAATTTACAATTAAGGAAATACATCTGAAGAGCTTTTGTATTTCTATTTAGAATTTTGTGGGAGCTTTTAAATATAGCCGCTACGTTCATCTTATGTATTTCTCATTTCAGTAAGTGCTATTGCATGAAAGGTGGTTTCTGTGCATTCTAAAATGTGAGTGACAAGGCAAAACTTATCTGTCTGATAGAGCTGCTTTAATGCAGCCTGAGGGCGGCCATTTTGAAGTCAGAACGTACAGCGGTGTGATTATGGACAAGTCACCCTGCAGACAGCTCCCTATCCACGAATTAAATCAACAGACCAGTCATTTAATTTCAATGCAGCATTTTTCCATTCTGGGCTCGCATTGTAACACATTGCAAAAAAATGATTGGCCACTAGCGATGACTTCAGTTTTAAATTTTATTTATTTATTTATTTTTTGCAGTAGTGGTTACCATGGTTACCTGACACAAAAGTGAGTTCATCAGTCTGAGAGGTTAACAAGTTAAGATCACTGTAAACTTACTGACCTTTTTTTTTTTTTTTAGTACAGCAGGAACGTCATCATGTAGCGCTCTAGCCCTCATGCACAATTAACTATTACTGCAGTTCCCAAGAGTTCAGTAAAAATATCATATAATAATGTTTTTTAAACTTTTTAAAAATCTTTCAACCAAGTTCAGATTTCATCATAACTACCAAATATTCTGTCATTTTCAGAATTTTAACCCTTTAATACTAGTTTTGATAAATGAAAATGATAGTGATTTAAAAAAAAAAATGCATGTGGTTTTCCTGTTTTCCACGACAGGCATATTTGAACTTCAGGGAACGGTTCAGAATAAATGATTCAGCTTGCTGCTGGCAAAAACTAAAATTTTGAAGGCTTTAGTCTGGAATGAATGACTAACATCATTACCGTAACATTTTCATGTTGCTTTGGCCAGAGGATAAAAATGCAGTTTTTAGGTTTTAATATCTTTACATTTGGCCTTTTTTTTCTGTCGATAAGGATTTGAGTGTGTTAGTTTTGGCTGCACACACACACACTGGTTTCCTAATACACACATATCCACCAAACTCTGACATCCCTACCAACACAGCTGCACTATTTAAGGCCTGATTTATGCTTCTGTGTCGAATGTACATCATACTGTACCTACGGCGTTGCCTCCACATAGGTGCATGCCCTTCGCTGTAGCCTACGCCGTAGCAACTGATTAGTCACTTTTTTTTTAATGAAATTACATAATTTTGTTATATGTAACTAGTTACTACCCAACATTGGTAATACCCTTACACGGCCAAAATTATTTACAAATATATGAAGCAAATTTACATCTAATGTACAAAAATGTAGTGGGTGCGCATGACGGTTAGTGCATCTATCTAGTTTATTGTCCGATTCTAATGTACCAAGTTTGGTTTGCGTGTGAAGTGAGAAAGAAGAGAAACAAAGAGAAAGAGGGGCCCTGCCCGGCAGATACACTGCGGATGAACTGTCTATAACTGTAGTCAGATCCCTGGGGAGCTGACCAAGGTCCTGAGGAGAGAGCGGCACAGAGCGGAGCTGTCCACAGTGCTTACTGCTTCTCTCTGCTTTGGCTTTGCAACATTAGTCAGAACAGACAACTCCATAGCCATCGTTGCTTTCAGACAGTCCTCCCTTGCTTTGTTTGTCTGCCACATCCCACTCACTACACCAGTCAAACTGTGCTTTGACAAGGATGTGCACAGAATGCTTTGAGAAAGCCCAACATCCCCCAGTCAATTATAATTGCATGCTACCAATGCTCAGCGCTTCTGCTGACTGAATTGTGTCTGATATTTCCATCACTGCAGCACACAAAAATTGTATTACACCAATTCATGAGATTCTGTTGAATGTCACGGGTAAATGTATATCATTACAATGACATTACAGCGATGTATCATTATAATGTCAACTCATATGCGAATGCGCTGCTAACTTGCTGAGAGTAGACTGAAACAGCTCTACACACATATTTCTGAACTCTGCCATTAGAAAAGTCACATTTACTCAACTTCAACAGATAAATATGTGAGGGAGAATGTCTACTGAGCAGGTAATTATTGACAAAAGAACCCCGGGGGGGTCTTGCATCAGCCTAAAGGGCGTCTTTTTACAATATTGGCCGGCTCACTCGACATTATTTGCTTATTCTATGGCTATTTATTAAACTAATTCATAACATGGCACAAAATATTGATTTAATTATTTTTTTATTGATTTAAAAATGATTTTACGTCTTCCGCTAAAACATATAGTCTGTTTGATTCAACAGTTGGAACTGCTTGCATAGCAACGTAGTGTTAAGGTTAGCTTTTCTCTGTTTTGGGTCTGGACCGTGGTTGGGAAACGGGGCCAGAGTTGTTTCTGCTTCACTTTACCAGCAGTAGTCAGAGAGGACGCGGGAGACTCCACCTCGGCCTTGAGGAGCTGCGGTCTTAATTTACCAATAGCTTAAGTCGGCACAGGTCAGCAGAACAACTACTTAACGGTAAAATAACTGCTAACTGCCTGCTCACTTCCAATTACTCCACACATGTAAAACTCACTGGTCTCTCACTCACCTTCGCTTAACCACACTCTCTTAAAGGGGGTACACTACTCTTGCAACAGTTGGCTACAAGCTCTATCCTCAAAGAATAAACTGCCTGAAACTGTGACATTGATTAATGCACTGAAAACATGCCATCCTCAGCCTGTTGCTTCACCTTTTAACAAAGCACAGTGAACGGATGACAGACACACGGACTCCAGACTTCTTTCCGCGGATTGATATGACAGGTCGTGAACCTCTGTAGCATGAGGATGAGCAGCATCCTGGTCTGGATGGCATCCCTGATGATAATCTGTTGTTCATAGCAACGGTCAGTTTAACAGAAATATCAGAACTTAGATTGTCATGACTGACCATCCGAGTCAAGTATTCAACAAAGCCATGTAATAAAAAGCTGTAAATTTGCTTGATACTCTTAAAGATGTCAGAGTTCCGAAGGTAGAATGCTTTCTGTTGATACACTCACTGGCTGAAAACATAAGGATAGGGACTCATATATTAAATGTTTTGCAGCAATGATGCGCTTCCAAATCCTTTCGTCACACGGTTAGAGAGCGCGTTTTGTACATTATGTACTGGAAAGCATCTCGGTACACTTGCACTCTTCCTCCCTGTGTTACAGAACAGGCACACTGCAGGTGCCAGAAGCTGAAGGGAGAGCGGAAATCATTCATTCCCCCGTTCATATAATGCCGGATGTCCAGGAGATTCAAACCAACAACTCTCTGATGAGGACTAATGCGCTCTCTTCCTGTATTTGTTTGATTGCTAAAATATCACAGCATCTATAAAAGCAACAAATATTACTTATATTCTGATGTATGTAGTCGCTATAAAAAAACAGGCTGATCTTCCCTAATTTGTTTTGATAGGAAATTAACTGTGTTGAGTCAACTTTACGCTAGAATGAGTTCTTCTTTCATCAGTCCTGTATCAAAAATCCATGTACATGAATATATGCCTTGTTTAAGCAATGAGTGAGGAATTATCTATGCAAGCCAGAAATCATTTAGTTAAACAGACCTACATATACAGTATTTAACGCCATCATTGATGCCTTCTGTCTGTGCTTCAGTGTTTCAAGTTGGCATTCTGTGTGTCAAATTAATCTGAGAGTTCTATTTCCAGTCGCAGTGTTTATGCCAAAGGCAGTATAAAAAAAGGGAAATCTTAAGAGGGATTTACCATGGAAATAAAGTCTTTAAAATAGATTTAAATACACTGATGTAATAAGCTCAGCTGTAAAGTCCAAGTAAACCATAAATTAATTTGGTTTCACTGGTAAGCACTAAGAACATGTTGAGTGTGTTGACACAGATTGCAGTGTTTCTGGGGTGTGCTGCTCCGACAGTGGTAACCAGTGTGAACCTCTGGTTACTTTCCTCCACATTGATTTGAATTGCAGCCCTCTGCGACCAAATGGTAATCATTTTTACAGCCCTTGCTTAATCAAAATGTCACATCCACTGTAGCAATATACAGCAGAGTTCTCTGCAAATTAAAAAGGAATTAGGAAGACAGATGTGGCCTTAATGGCTTAATCATGCATTTACATTCATTCCCCTTTAAAGTGTGGCTACAAATTAACATTGTTCCAACTCTCACATCCAAGAATAATAACTAAAACACAATTTGAAAGGCAGGGGTGGGAAGTAACATGTTACAAGTAACGCACATACTCTTTTAAAGAACAAGTAGTACTTTCACGTTCCTTTCTTTAAACTGTACTCCTACTCTTTACTCGAGTATATTTTTGAGCCAGCTATCTACTTTTAACTTCATTACATTTGCCATTTATACCTTGTTACAGATAGCCTAGTCTACTAAAGATGGGGATGAGTGCGGGGGGGAGAGTGCACCCAAGGAGCACTTCTACTGCAGACGCTGAATGCAGCTGCCTACCTGGAAGAATAAGCACCACCTGCCTGGCTTTTAACAACAGAGCACGATGATGACGGATGAACCACAAGAGGCAGCTTTTGAATGACAACCCCCGGCCACATTTGGCTACACTTTTTGTACCCAAGCAAAACAAACAACTTCAAAAAACATCAGTTATGTAATCACGTGCCTACTGTGTCAGCCAAAAAAACACAGAGATTGTTCGCTTACAAAAACCCATCATCTAAATTCCGCAATCACAATGAAGTGAGCTGCACAGGTGAAATCTAGCTAGTTAACAGGGCATGGCAACTTCAGTGTTGGATAGTCATGATAAATGATGCCAAAGCGTCAGATAATGAGGTACATGCTTTTGGAAATGAGCCCTTCCTTCTTCCTAATATGGGCATGTCAGCTCGTGCACACGGTGCTGTGCCCGCCCCTTTCTCCTCTGCTTCAGGGATTACTGTCAGCACTTTGTTCAAGATGGCTCCAGTAAAGTGTTTTTTTTGTTTGTTTGTTTTTTTTCCTGGTGAATGACAGACAGTTAACTTTGTTAAACTTTCCTAAAGAGGCGCGACAGAAGTTGAGAGTGCTCCTGTGTCTTGTGGATTTATTCCATGTGGAAATATCTACTTCCTCAACAAACACATGAGCCCGATTAATGGCTAAACTGCTGCTGAAGGACCGCATGTTGCTTCGTCCTGTTTAAGAGCAAGAAGCGCAAGCTGTAAGCAATATTTTATCAGTTTCCTCGCTGTGTTTATTTTGTGTCAGCTACTAGTTTGTGAGAGCAGCAGAGCATGGAAGCGCGCACGAGAGAAATGGGGAGGAGTGACTTACTGACAGACCGTTTTGAGAGAATGCAGAAAATACAAGGAGGAGAGAGGGCGCGAGTCCCAACATCCACAGACTTTACTGTTCAGTCAGTTTAGTTTAGCTGCTCTAAAGGAGTCCAAAAAGGCCCCAAAATGAGTATAATTACTCTCCTTTAAAATTGCAGTGGTAATAATTGCCAACAATGTTTATAACGAAAGGATAATGAGCAGTTATTATCTAGTTAACATCAAATGCCAATTTTACATGAAACATGCATGAAATGTATGTTGGTAACATAATGTCATTTTTTTCTGTAGTTATCTTGTCAAAATATCATGACGATTACTGTGCCCCCACTTCCCTTTTGTCTAATATGTTAACATGCAAATTATCAGTAGCTGTGAGGGAGAATACATCTTAAGGCACACTTCATAATCCACATGTAGCCCGCACGCACTGATAAATATTTAAATGACAAGTAACTTTTACTTTGAGTAATTTATTAACCAGGTTCTGTTGTACTTTCACTTGAGTAGGTTTCTCAAAGAGTAATTTTCACTTTTACTTGAGTAATTTTTTTTATGGGAGTAATAGTACCTTTATTTGAGCATAGATTTTCAGTTCTCTACCCACCACTGCTGAAATGCAAGTTTGGAGACAGCAGCTCTGGTTATGTTGAAAGCACCCCATAAAACATTCACATGGAACATCAGGACAGAAAATCTGGCATATCCTTATGTAGGAGCCAGACAGTCGGTAAACATACAAAATAAAACTCAGTAACATCAGCAGGCGCACTGGCGAAGTCCATAGTTGGGCTCCCTGCACAGTTGCAGCTGCACTACATGACAGTCTACTTTAATGCATATAGAGAGAAAGTATTGTGAACATTCAGTATGTGTTTATCTCCATTTTATATTCCACACTGCTTCTTTAAAACATTATATTTCGCAAGATAACATGAACAGTATGCAGTACAGGGTGAATTTCCATCCCTTTTGTTATGTTCAGCAAGCACAGAATCTTTTATTTTAGGGCCGATGATACATCTGTATCATGGAGGACCAGTTTAAAACTTTAGTTGAGATGAGTGCAGACTTTGTGAAGTAGTGCCCCAGACATGTTTACTCTGCTATAATTAATATTTTACATGAAACGGTTTTCTCACACAAAAAGCTTTAAAAGGGGACTTGAGGTACAAATAATCTCTTCCCCTCATTTAGAGGTTTTGGACGTATAAACCAGAGACTGAAGCAACAAACAGCAGTGCACAGGATGGCAGAGGAAACATCTTAGAGATTCAGTCACACGTTTGAGCGTCTGACAGTCCCAGATCCAGACAAGAGGTAAATATAAAGGTAAATCAGTGACTAGTTGTCCAGAACGGTGAGTGTAGTTAGCATCTTTTGTTCATTTGTGTTGTTTATTAGCTTGTAAGCCTATAATTGGCGCTGGCTGACAGAGTTTAAATTGTTTTGAAACAAAACATCATTTGTCATGATGTTTAAAAGACTGCGAGGGATGGAGCGGTATTGTCAATTTTGTGATATTGCAATAACGAAATGTCTCGATACCGTCATGGACATGTGACCAAATCAAGCAAAGATCTTCCAGGCAAAAACTGGAGTTTTGTTTCAGCTGCAGTGGAGCAGAGCAGAGGGAACTGCAAAACTACACAGACCATCAACCACTGCGTCTGTTTCCTAAAGGAAAGGAAAACAGCCCAGGAGAACATGGAAGAATCACAGACTTTTGAACAAGACCTAGGCAAGCTTCAGTGAAGGAGATCGCTTGTACAAACCATTGTCCTGAACTTAATTGTCGAGTTAAACTCAGATTCGTTGAAGAAATGAATGGATAAGCCAACCAGAGTTCAGCTTCACTTTCTCTTTGGTGGCAGCACTGCTCTGAAAAAAGGGATAATTTTTTTTTTTTTTTTTTTTAGAGGTACACCTCCTAAACTGTGGACCCCTGTGAGAAAAAAACTCATTGTCTCAGCAGACAATCACAGTCAGTCAGCTAAAAGGGGAAGAAGGAAACAAAGACAGACCCTCACTTAGCTCATGGAGTGGCCAAAAAGATGCTACTGGTGTGACAGTCAGTCAACACAGACAGTTAATTTATAATTGCAGGATAAAGAAAAGAGCTCAGGCTATGAGATGGGTTATTTGTAAATCATTGTTCAATCATCTTCTTTGCCAAAGACAATTCATATGACAAAAATGAGATATTAATGAGCGGCATGTTTAACAAGTCTTGATTTGTCTCCTTTTTTTGAAATATCACAATTAATATTGCACCTTCAACTTGTTATCAAGGTCTTATTGTGTTGTGAGTTTTCGATATTTTTACATCTCCCCTATTGATGGACACAGAGCTTTTTTTTTCTCTCCTTTTTTTTTTTTTTTGAGTAGTAGGAAGGCCCATGATCTGGTTTACATCTGAGAACTTTTAAAGTGTTGGCTGTCCAGACTAACACTATGCCAGTGCTTGCTCCTTATACTGACAAGTCCGCTCTGCACTGCAGGTTCCACGTCTCTTTTTTTTTACCTTCATTTGGTTTTTCCAGCATTTTCATTTCAGCTTTTAAGGAAGTGCACAGGCATCTGAATTTGTCCCCATGAAATGTGAGCCACATTTCTCATGACACTCTCCATAGATCATTATACATTTTAGATGAAGGATACAAACCAGCTGTTTCTAATATAAGCAAGTCACAATGAACTAATCTGAGTGAAATGTATAATCATTGACTAGTAATATATGAATATGTTCATGTTGTGAGCCATTGTGCAAGTTTAACAGCTGCACCATACCTGTAAATGTATGATCTGCAATGTATAATCTGGAAGAAAATATTTTATTGATTTAATTTATGTAAATATCATAATTTAAACATTGCCCAGGTGTAAAGCACTTCTTGATTAATTTTGTATTTGTATAACAAATACTGTATTAAATGAGCTTTAACAAAGCAGTCGATATATTAACTGGACAGTTTAAAATGTTTTCTGCAATTTTACTTTTTCCTGCTGTCAACCTTCACTTCTCACCCAAACAGGAGAGGACTGATTAGGTCGACTGTGTGTTAAAGTGAAGACTTGCCCTGACATGAAGGGCTGCAAACACACTGCAAACACATTTTTTTTCCTTCCATTGTTCCCAAAGTCTTTATGAGATTTCCACGTTCTACTCTTGATTGTTCTACCTAAAGTATGTTTATCTTTCCTCTCCACCACTACGGCCTTTTCCCCTGAAAGTGTAATCCTGAGAATGAATGTAGAGAGACTAAATTAAGGGACCCAATTTGAAGCAGCACCACTTCACTGATAAGCTGTACCAGTGATCTGTGAGAGCACTCAGGGTCTGCTACATTATGACAATAGAGAGGAATAAAGCAGATGAAAGAGAACACCCTGGCATGAGCAGAAATCAGATGGGCAGAGGGAGAGGAAAAAACAATCTAAAGTCTAATTGTGTTATGCCTCACGGCAGCAAGGGAGTTCAGAGAGACACATTTTCTTTCCACACGTCGTTCAGCACAGTCCCTTCCCCAATGTGATCGCATTAATTTCCAACCGGTCCCAGTCTGTCTTACCACGGCTTGCCTGGGTGCTTTTATTGAAAAAGTGACATGAAAGAAAAACTTAACCAGACAGCAGGTTTGACCTGAAACATGCAGCATTGGCATTTGAGGTGGGGCATTTAAGCGTGTTGGCAGGATGTGTCACTTTGTTGCCTCGAAGCATTGGAAAGGAAGGTTGAGATTGGTGAATCACTTCAGTAAACTATTTTTTTTCCTTATGTCCTTTTTTTTGTAGGAAGAATACCTAAGGTAAGCCTTAGAAAAGCAGGCAATATGTATTCCTCTGTCTTTTTCTTCTTCTAGAAAGCCTGTATCAAATCATTATCTGTAAATGGTTATCTCGGTCGACTGAATTCTTTCATGAACTTCAATTAATCGATTGATTGCAGGGATAAAAATGTAAATTCAATGCAAAAAGATGCACTGGGTGCACTCTACCCGGAGCCTTATTAACCCGAAAGAATTAAAATTAAACACAGAAAAACTGGTACTTTTACTGTAGTATATGAAATTATTTTTGCCCAATTATTTTACACAGAAATGAAAACAACATACTCAAAGTCGACCAGTGTGGCATCACATGCACGTTGGCCTATTATTATGATTTCTGAAAACAGAACCATTATCAACTGCTGATACCGGCACGACAAAAAATATCCAGTAATAAACTAAGTAACTGTACGAACATGGATATTGGTTCAGTTGAGCAGTGCTAAGTTGGACTCTCCTATAGTTGTTCCCTCCCTTTCATCTTTTAAATATGGTGTAAAAATCCCATCCCTTAAAGGAGAGCCTTTATGCTTTTCTGTCTTTTCTGACCTATAAATGTTGAAACAGTATCAGATACTCATGTTAATGGATGCCAAAGCGTCACATAATGAGGTTTATGCATTTGGAAGTGAGCCTGCAGGCTGTTTCAGTTGGCTCCGCACACTGTTTTACAGTGTTTTTGCAATAGTGTTTTTCCAGTGACGTTAATGCATCCTGGCTCTGGACTTTCTTATATGGGCATGCCAGCTCGTGCACACAGCGCTGGGCCTGCCTCCACCCCTGCTCTGCTCAGACAGACACCCCTCAATCTGCTCTCTGCTTCAGGCATTACTGCCAGCACTTTGTTCGAGATAGCTCCAATAGATTTTTTTTTGTTGTTGTTTGTTTTTTTGGGGGGGGAGTTAAATGAAAGACAGTTAACTTTGTTAAACTTTCCTAAAGAGGCAAGCACCAGACATAACTTGATAGTGTTCCTTTTTATTGTGGATTTATTCCGTGTGGATTTATTTACTTCCTCAACTGCACATGAGCTGGATTAACAGCTAAACTGCTGCTAAAGGGAGAAGAGTGAGAAGCGTGAGCTGTAAGTAACATTTCATCAGTGTCCTCACTGTGTTTATTTTGTGTCAGTTAAGAGGTTGTGAGTGCTGCGGAGGGTGGACACACGCATGAGGGAAAGGTGGTGTAGTATGCTTACACAGACTGTTTAGAGAGAATGCAAAAAATACAGAGAGAAGGCGTGAGTCCCAGTTTTCTGAAGATCTACAGACTTTACTGTTTAGTCAGTTGTGTTTAGCTGCTCTGTAGGAGTCCAAAACCAAAATGGAAGACCCAAAAATGAGTATACCAGCTCCCCTCAAAATTTTGCTGTCCCTTTTATCAGTTTGACCACATTTAATGTTTGGATAACTCTATAATAATGTTATACACAGTTGATGAGCATGCTGGGATCAGCATGCCATAGTTGGTCTGGATTTTTCCTGAAATCTATTTGGCCATATTTATTTAGTCTCTTTTTATTCAGACCTGACCTTCAAATCCAAACCTGGTTTAAAAGCTGAAAAAGGCAAGAGCACCCACAATTACAAAAGATATGAATTTATTTTGACATACCTGCTGGGCTTCACAAAGTCAGATGTCCATACACTGTTATAGAAGCAAAGAAGTCCTATCCCCACTGTGACTCTGTTCACAGGTCACTTACTCCAGGGTCTGAAAGAAACAAAGGAAACAAAAATCAGAGCAGACATGGAGATTGAGCTCACGACGTAAACCAACTCAGCCACCACAAATGCCCAGCGATCCAGGATAAGCATCCTTGAAGAAATGTCAGTCCAAAGAAGAACATTAGCTAAACCACACCAGGGTAGTAGGCAAGAAAGTACCAGAATGACATATGCACAGCGTCTTTCTCCCTGCCTGGTCAACTTGTGCATTTTTCTTCTTAAACAGCTGCCAGGGAACGGCTCATTACCCCACCATTTAAACAGGGAGGACAAGTGAGTAGCATTCGCAGGGCTCATGCTTTCACCTCTGTGGTGTCGACTTGGACAGTGAATGTCCATTACCGACTGACTGCTGAAATGCACATGAGCAACAGCTTAAAGGAAACTCAATGAAGCACACTGAAAAGAACAAACAACTTTAAGACCTTTTAGCCACTCGTTTTGTTTCACGGGAAGGCATGGCGTTAAATGTAGCTTCAAAAACTGGCTCCTTGTCCTTAAAAAAATCACTGATAATGCCTGATTTATCTGCAGTCGCCCCTACTTGCTGTGGTTTCCTGGACTGACAGTATTGTTCATGGATTAGGAGGAAGCAGCACATTCAGTCGACTGTGAGGCAGCCAGAATTAAACAAGTAAGTGTTTTTGCAGAGCACCCGGATCACATTTGAAACACCGGTTCCCATGTTATTATAAATCTTAAAGGGATGACAATCTTTTTTTTTTCTTTTAATTATTAAAAGCTATTAATTATGAATGAAACTATCATTTTATCTGGCTATGCCACTGTTCCTGTTTGAGCTCAGGATTCAACCACACGGACTGCCTTTATAGCAAACAATTTCACCATATAAGCTTGCGATCTGTATGTAACAGTGGACTTGTGAGGATGTGAAACAGAATATCATCATAAACCAGCTGCTTGCTAAAAAAAGTCTGATGTTCAGATCCACTAACATCAGTTGCTGTTATTGATGATGTGTCACGTCAGAAAGCATGCCAGCATCACTGATGTTTAAAATGATGTTTTTATTGAGCTTGAGATATGTAGAGGTCAACACACACCAACTGCTTTTTCTTAAATATGATGCAGCAAGTCGGATCGTCCAAAAACTCACTTTTAAAGAAAAACATGTTCATTCTCACACACACTCACCAGCTCTGCATCGGTTTACCATAAAATGTGTTGAAATGTTGACCTTCAAGCCTTTAATATGATTAATGACCTTTTAGGTTATATCATGAAATATGAAGACAAACACTCAAAACTTCATTTAAAATCAGTGATCATTGCCTGCATCTGCTAAGTCACATTTAAACTATTGAAATAGGCCAAATCTTCTGTAAAAGTTAAATGCTAAAGGTTTAGCATACCGTCACATCTGATATCGCTTGCTCGTATTCAAAGGGTTTGATGCACCCTACTGGATGTGTGAGCAGCAGCTGCTGCTGACACCTAAGAAAGGCGTACCTCTTCCACTGACTTACCAAAGCTGCTATTTTCACCCCACCCACTGATCAGCCTAATCCACTGTTGGAGGATTTGTGTGCTGTGGTACGGAGCAATTGTGCTGCGGCAAAATGAGTGTGGCTTAATTGGAGCAAAGACTTAATGAGGGTCCCTCGAGGATGATCATCTGTGGCTTAGAAATGGCCCAGGTAGTGGAAGACACGGTCAAAGGGATAAGCTTGCAGCCTTTTAAATGAGAGTGACAGTGTTGTGCTGCAACTGTGCCAATAGAATCTTTAATTTTTCTGCATTTTTCCAGCGGGGTCCTTGGAGAGGTGAACCAAAGCGAGAGTCTCAGAGGAAAATACAGCTGCATGACCAACAGCAATTTGCTGGAGCTGGAGGGAAGTAATGGCACATTTGCATGTGTTTTCCCCATTTTATTTTGTAACCTACATTGTTATCGTGGTTGTGCTGAATTGTACGACTAATTAAGAAATAATTCAGAATTAAGTTATTAAGAATGAAGACTTTTTCTTAGCACATTATCATCATTGTTATGCGGTTGTAACTGCAATGAAAGTTAAATGAAATAAAGTACTTTTCTGTTTTTTTAATAATATTATTACAACTACTGATATTATCTTACAAAGAATAACTAAACCCCTAAACCACTTTTTCCAGCTGAAGACCGAGGCTAAGAGGTAGTTAGTAGTGTTTTTGATTGATTCAGGTCTAAATCTTGACAGTTTAGTGCAAATTGAATGACTTTTCCATCTTCCATTTTAAATGTGTGTAGCAATTGATATCTACTGGTTGAAACCTGGCTATTGCAATGCAATTTTTTGTGACGTGACGTGTCTGGAGGTCGAGAGAAAACCCGGATGCATATCAAATGAGCTGCAGACACGTGAACTAAGAAATGCTGACAGATCTAACTGCAATCACTATGATCAAACTATGCAATTCTCCTGGTCAACTCTCAGTAAGGCCTTTCCTCCTGGCGCTGCATGAATTGACACATTCTTTCCTTCTTCCAGATGCATTTTTTTGAATTTCAAGAAGAATGCACATCACCAAAACTCCGGTGGTTTAGTTACCCTTTAATTATAGTGGCTTTGC
>JAQLOL010000026.1:21511274-21523282 GCA_029783665.1 Naso thynnoides
TATTCGCAAGTTAAATATGGAAATCATGTTATTAATTGTGATTAAGTATTTTAATTGATTGACAGCACTACTTAAAATATGTTGAGAGTAACATCAAAAGCTTTGTAGTCTCATTTCTATATGTATCTTTGGACAGTGTGCATCCTGGAAAATGTAGCTCTGCCGAATCCTGATTTCTATCTTTTGATGAAAACTGAACTATTGAGGTTCCTATTAGGTATTTTCTCGCGCTGTCTTCACTGCAGTGCAGCCATAGTAAACCCACTTTGATAAACTTGTTTTCTTCTACAGGATTAAAACACCATGCAGGCCTGTCTGTATTTTGTTGCTGCCTTTTTGCTTGCGCCCAGGGCTTCATTAAGTCTATCTCAAAGAAAAATGTGAGATCTCAGTCTCGCTGAGTGCACAGAAGCATGTGTGCAAATCCGGAGAGAGAAAAACAAGTTGCATCATGGAACAAGGGCGACATTTGAGTGAAACTCTGAAGGAAATGTGAAACAAGTGCTTCTCAGGCGGGGACAAACCGAGCAAGGTATGGGGTCTTTTAGCATTTTGGGTTGTTAATCACACACAACCCATTTAGAAAACCGTTGTCAGTATTGATTACCTCACCTCCTCAAGAAAGGCACTTAAAGTCGACCTAATCAGCCATACCAAGCCGAATCTTCACCCAGTCTTTCATTTAAAGAAATAGACAATTTGTGCAGCACTGTCAAATGTACCACTTAATTTTTTTTTCAGATAACTGTAAGTATTGAAGGACTGATTTGTAAGATTTCCAGCTCCTCAAATACTGACCCTTTGGGTTGGTAGTTTGGACCCGCAACCGACCCAAAGCGTCAGTATTTGATGAGCTGGGTTTTCCAATTTATCAAATACTGACGAGTGAGAATGAGACCCACATGAATGCTGTATTTCTTAGTGTTTCCTGCCTTATCAATTACCACTACGACAACTACGGTTACAAATAGTTCACTGAGTGCCCTCTTTTAAATGTTTTGACCTGTCAGCCATGAGCACAGCGCAGTTACACAGTGTCAAACATAAGTGTCTGACCTCAGCAGCCTCATCATTACCAGGGAACAATTAGGATTCTGAAAATGGCAGTTACAGGAGGTCAGAATGAATTAACATTACATAAATACAGACGGCAACATTGTTTGTCTATGAGATTATCGATTTTTTTGTTCTGACCAATCAGTAAGGACCACTTAAAATTACGTTTCTAGCTGTATAACTACTTAAAATGCATTTGTTTTCCAAATGCAAAAGGGCACATAATAGTTTCTTTTGATGACAGCTGAAAAAGATTGTCAAGATAATTACAGCCACACTCTTAAACTTTCCCTCCTTCTTTCACATTAGACCAACTTCCTCTTGTTTTTTGCCTCTCACCAATCGAATGTGACCTTTTCCAAAATTGTAGCAACAGTCAAAATATTTCAGATGTGATTTTCTTCTAAAGGTGGAAGATAAATCACCGTGCGCCACAATTCTGTGCTCCATCCTCAGTACTTCATACGTCTTCCAAGACTCACAAGCTGCCTGAAAAGCTACAGCTGGTATAGATCATTTTTACTGTCATCACAATACCAGTAACTGCAGGCTAGTAACAGCTACGTCTGCTTCCATTTCGTCACACTCCCCAGAGCTATCAGGTTTTTACTAGATCCCCATAAACCTCAGGCAACATTTTCGCCCTGTGTTTGATTGGACATATTGGCAATAAAAATGAAATAAAATTTAAAAATCTGCTCATATCTTTAACAAAAAAAAAGCATCCACGTAGTTATCAATTGGATTGCTTAAAAAAGGGAGGGGGGGGGGGGTCTTAATAAAGTATTTGGCTACATCATGCTTCATTGCTTTCTGTTCCACTGTGCCATGTTTTGCTTATAGGCTCGCCAGTAGAATTTGGGACTGCTGAATGGGCACAGTTGGCGTGGACCTTGGAGCTGCTCTTATCATGTTAAGCACAATGGCTGGTACAAGAGAACGACTTTAATGACTTTGGTTTTGTGCCCCTGGGCTGCAAACACCAGAACCCAACCTCATACCCATGTTTAGCCCTGGGGCTGATTGTGTGTGCTTCTATCTTGAGACCAATGCTGAACAACAAATGCAGAGTTTTTGCATCACTGTGTGCAACACGGTGAAACGCTGTTTTGAAACATTTATAAAATTTTTCACAGAGGCCACCAGATCTTAGAAGTGCACTTACTGGTATGACTGTCCAGCAATTATTCTTAAAGCTCTTTCATCAGAATCAAAATGCGTCGATTGGCAATCACATCATTAATCAGTGACTGAGTGGACGGATAACAATTTCTTTTCCAAAGACGATAGGATCGCCTTTTATGCACCATTAACTGACTCAGGATCATAAGATGGTATGAAAAATAATCTCTATAATTTGTACCCAATCCCATTAGAGATGTTGTTTCTAGTGGACATACCTGCTTGGAGTAGAGCAGGTGCTTTGAGTGGAAAAAATTAGTGCCCGTACTCCCCTTATTCACCTGTTGGCCCGTAAATCAGATGGCCAGTATTGGCAAATCAAAAAGTATAAATCTAAGCTCTGAATTTCTAGGGAATAAAAGATGCTAGAAGATAATGCTGATTTCTGCAACATTAATTTGTTAAATAAACGGGGATACTTTTAGTTTTCTGCCTCACGCTAGTATTTGACTGTCGGAGGGCGGTGTCATCGTCTGACTTTGCAGTCTCTTCATGCCCTTTCCGAGCCACACCAACATTACTGACGTGTTTTTGTTCCTTGTTTTTCTCCACGTTAATCCGACATTGTTGTCACTTATGAGCTACCACTAATGTGACTTTACACTTCCGCGAGAACAAACGAGTGAGTGTCACGTAGTCTGCGAGAAAAGAGCATGGATGTGTTATTGGAGAACTGAATACACGAAGCGCCTCGGAGTTTGAGGCCAAAAAGACATGCTCATGAACGTATAATGTTAGAACTGGATACCGTACCGGAGGCGGAGCCTCGTTCATTCCTATGAAAGTTGCTCAATGGCGCTTGCATGGATCTGTTAGGCGAGTGTCACATAGTGCACTCAATGTTTTAAGTTATATGAATCACCAAGAGACACTCTAATATGGAGAGGAAAGTTAAGGGTACTGGAAACTTGTGAGAGGTCCTGGTGCGCTGTGAAAAGTGCCGGTATGCCGGGGGTGAAATCTAAAAGCGGGGGTATTGTGTACCGGTACCAGCCCACGCAACGCACTGCAGCTTATGAGTAATTACAAAAAATTAGATCCTAATGAGGCTACAACCAATCCAGTTTGGCTACTGTGTCACTTCTGTGGATGACACCTGGCATCTCCATTTTTCATATGCTCTGCGCTCCATTTGAACAGGCCTATAATTTTATGAATATGATTTGAATTGTGATTAAAAAAATGTAGAAGATGGTGTTATTGGAAAATGCTGTGACGTCACAGCAGGTTGGAGCGCCTCTTGTGCAGAAATGACACTGACACACGCCACACAACAACACACAAACTTGTGTCTTGGTGAGTGACCTTACCTATAACCAAAAGTAATGCACGACTATTAGCTTGTATCAAGTTTGTCTTGCATAGCATACAGTGCTGTGCCATAGTGGAGAATGACAGAAATGAGAGAGAGAGACAGAGAGAGAGAAAGAGAGAGAGAGAGAAGTCCGCTGGGTGAGCCAGACTGGCTTTTGACGAAGGAGAGAGCGACACGATTTCATTGAAACATGACCCAACTGCAATTTGAAATCCCTGGAAGGCGCAAGATTTGTTTGAGGAGAGATGTATGTGTCAAAATAGCATTTTAAAGGATGTATTGGTCCCATATGTAGATGAATAGTTTTTACACATAATATATTCACAGAGTTTTTAAAAAGGTTCGGAATAAAAGTATTGTTTCTCCTCCAAAAACTACTATGATTGTGAATATAACACATAAGTCAAGTATGATAATTTTGTTAACCCCTGTCTACGATGGCCAAAAACTTGTGAGCCAATATTATAACAATATTGGTACCACGTGGAATCTCTGAATCCTTAGTTATCAAGATTCACCTCGGTGATGGTTTAAAGATGTCTACAGGACCATTAATTCTAATATTGCAGTGCTGCAGTACAGAGTTGTCCTTGTCTTCACAACATATTCTACATACTTGAGAAAACATTTTTGTGTGGCACAGGTCCCTGCAAAAAAAATCAAAGCATAATTATTTTAATGTTTTTCCCCCCCAAAATAAAAGAAGTATCACGTAAAAATGCTTATTTATTCTATTATCACAAAACATAACGCAACTGCAGTATCAGTCTAAATAATCACAATGTGATGCAGCTCGCAGTGATCATTTATAGCATATATTTAAAAACCCTGAATGTTTTGTGAAAGTTGTACAGTAGTGCCCCAGAGCCTCAGTGCTCACACTCATTTGATTTTTGTATCATCTTTTTATAACACTGAATTGAGAAAAGGATGTCAAAAGCAGTGTAATTTTTTAATCTGCTCCGACTGCTGGAAGATTCAAAAAGAACGTAAGTGAAAAGAACAGTGTGTTCTGTTGGCCTATTTTGAAAAGACGCCCACGGATTCACACGCCATCAATGCACCTGCGGGTGAGTTTGTATAGAACGACGATCTTCAAGAGAGAATCTGACATCGTGCAGGGATGCCAGAAGCTCTTTCAATCATGTCACAGTTCACAACTTCCCACAGTGTCCAAATTACTTCTCTTACCAACAAAATATGTAAAAATAAACAAGAAGAGGAAGGAAAAAAGGATCAGGCTACCATGTTTGACTATTATCTTGGTTTCCAGATCCATTTTCCTGAATGACAGTAAATCTTCTTTTCAGACAAGCATTTCTTTAAAGCATGGAATGTCTCTCCATGACCTGTGTCTGTTCTAGCACTGCGAATATTCATAGCCAACACGTGGTTTCTTAAATCCATAACAAGTCATGCATGAAGCCCTGCTGTTTTTCCCCGAGGAACACATTTAGTCATACTAATAGAGACACAAAAGATTAACTTACCATACTGGAACGGAGGCAAGGAACATGTCTGCCTTCTGCCAGGAGAGCTGATAGGTGCCTGCACAGATTCAGTCTGAAACACAAAAAGAGAGGACTTGTAAGGACACGCTATAATGACTTGTTTTATTTCATGAGACGGACACATCAGAAATGTTCGGGATGTCAGCACGCAGGGAGCTTGTGTCATCTACTTTTTGTACTCTGTGTCGCGTTGGATAAGAGCAGCAGCTGAAGCCTAAACACAGATGTAAATCTGAGACTTTATGTTCCGTCCATCCATGCTTTCCTGTATGTTAAGGAACAGAGAACATTTTTAGCACAGTACGATAGAACATAGCCACATGTAGACCACCTGTAGTAGGTCCCCATCTAGTTGGACACACACACAGGCAAGGAGAAACATCTGAAGTAAACTTATTGTCTCTTATGGTGTGTCCGGACTGAAAGTGATGAATGTAATGTAATCTTAAGAAATGTCAGTATAGGATCGCTTGATAATGGTTGGATCATATTTTGGATCATTGCTTCATTTGGGTCATTTGCACGATGCACACAGTCTGCTTACTGCTTACTCGTTCAGAGGAGGGGGAACTGGCCACTGTCTATCATTAATTACACCCGATTCAGTCATCATTTCTGCACTGCATCAGTTGTGGAGGTCCTACACAGGTTGGAAAACTTAACAACGTCGTGTCTGGTTGATAAAATCATCTGGAGCCTGTGAAGTTTTGTCGGACAGCTCTGTGTCAGCCACAGTTAGCGTCAGCCAGTACCGTCAGGAGGAAGAGGGGCTTGCCATTTTCTGTCATTAATTACATACGATTTATCATCATTTCTGGAATACATCAGTGTTCATAAGATAATCCTGTGGTGCATAACATTGTGTAGGAGCTGCTGTTTTGACCGCTATGTCTGATTCAATGTCTGTCCAGTAAATTCCAGCAACATTCGTGCTGCCGGGATGTCGTTAACGAAGGGAGAATCTCAACACTGACTGGCTGTAGCAGCACAGTGTCACGTGACGTCGCCTGAAAAGTTCAATATTTTCAGCTTCGAGCAACAGACACCACTCTGCGTGATTTGCATCGTGTGTATCGCGAGACTTGTGTCGCCTGAAGTGGCTTCACTTCACATTAACTTTACCAAATCTTGTGGCTTTTACCACGTTCATCGTTTTCGGTCTGAGCACACCTTTAGCCTGGCAAAAGAAAACAGGGACTCCGCCCACTCCACTGAGTGACTGTGCGTCCCCCAGTTGACTAAGTGATTATCCAATGAGCTACGTGAATATGCTGAAAGTAATGTAGTTGTAGCTCTGGTGGTTTTATGTAAGGTGAGTACTGTGCAACATTCCATGTAAAAATACCCTTTTGAATGAAACATCTAGCAACCCGTCATGAGGAAACTCAGGAGGCGATGTCTCTCTTCATTTATTCTCTCCTTGGCCTTATAAATGCAAAATCTACAAATCTGTTCAGTATTTAATCATGACGTAAAATTACAAACGTACCTTGGAGTAAAATTTGTCTATCATCCACCCTCTCAGAAAGCAAGTGTGGTGGACTTTTTGTGCGCATTCAGTCCACAAATGTCAGGCATTTTACAAACAACACAAAAAGCACTTGTTGGCATTTCAGCTGAATTGTTTTGCTAGTTGTTTTCTCGCAGGATGACAAGCAGCGGCACTTCGTGGCTCCTGCTGCTGTCAACCTGAAGCACTTTCAACACTTTAAAAAAAAAAAGCCTTTGCATCGCAGCATTCAAAACTTCCCTCTGTCATTTTCGGTGTTAATACTACTAATACTCACTGTGAAATTCCTAAAATCTAACAGTGAGGCTGTTTGTGAGCTTATTGCTAAAGATTCAACATTAACATTTCTTCACTTTCATATTTTGATGGTGTTTGAAGAGACAAATAACAAGCACAGAATCTCCTCCATCTGCCATTTACGGCATCTCTGCTTTCTGACGGCAGTGTTTCGAAATAATAAGATCTGTGGCATGGTTTACCCTAAAAAGTGGAAGCCAGGAGAAATGATGATGACAGGAAAAAACAAACAGCCACAAGAGTTTTTAAAATTTAATGACTGCATCCAGGCTTACTAGTGGCTAAGGTCTTCACACATCTAACCACTGTCCCGCCTGCTCTAATCAGCCTTGTGAAGAATTAGTCGGGTGAAAGACAGAGATGCTGGCGCCTTTTTCTGGATCTGCTGGACGATTTTGGCTTTTCTTCACAAAGGGAGAAAAACAGCACCGTCTTGAAAGGGGATTTGGGTTGAAAAAGGGTTAGGGGACGAGGAGAAAGAGAGGCAGAAGAGGAAGGATGAGACACCACTGGGATGAAATCTTGAGTATGCCAAGGTCAGCAGAACTCTCACTGTTAAATGAAACACTGCCAAACACACATGCGCACGCACGCACACACACACACACACACAGAGCAACCTACTGCCCATATTAGCTCTTCCCTGAAGAAAACCTGCTGAGATCTGCTAAATTACCACTGGGCTCACACTCGGCTATATGAGCCTGCACACCTACACAGAAACACACACACACACACTTCCTCCAGCTCTCTTTTATGTTATTACTTAGTCTCTGCTCATTTTGAGATCTTCTCTCACCTTTAGGCCTTTTGTCTTTGCTGCACTGAGTTGATTTGGCGTCTACCCACCCACTTTTTTTTGCGAATACAGGATGTTCATGCTGTCATGCAGTTGTACGCTGTCCCATGTCACGACCTTGTTAATACTATATTAATGTGTGCTTCATATATAAACTAGGCTTGCTCTGATGGGAGAGTTAAAGGTAGAGTTGGCAATCCTGGAAGACTAGCAAGATTTTTAAAAAGTAACATCTCCTCAATGCTCCGTCTAAACCCGCCCCCTCCCAACAGGGCTCCTTCAAAAGCCACAAATAACTGCTCAGTAACAGAGCACTCGACTGGCTTAAGGAAGTGTTAAGTTAAAGGTTTTTTGTTTGTTTGTTTGTTTGTTTTTTACAGAGTGGCTACAGTTGACGGGTCATTTCTGTCCTTTTTTAGAGCTCGAAAATTATTGATTGTTATTGGGATGTTAAAACAATTTCTACCAATTTAACAAAAAGTTCATTTGGATAAAACTACCAACGGTACATCAATGCAGCGTTGTTTTTTCACACAGAACACCAGCAAGAATCTATGTAACTGACTTTAAAATCCCTTTCCTGGCGGCTACTTTGAACAAATGCCTCTAACGCAAACTTGGCTGAACACCTCTCTCATAACAACACATAGTTCAAATATAAAACTTTAAAAACATTAATCATTACAAGTTTAGTGTTTAGAGTGTTAACACAATACATGGATTATTTTTCATCCCCTGTATATACACATATAGTCCAGACCTATTAAAATGGCGGCCCACAGGCCACATGCGGCCCACGTTGTTGTGAATGTGTGTCTAGTAGTAGTGGTAGTTATACTCTTATGATACAACCTCTAAAAACATGTCTGTCTTAACTCTAAAATGTAAAATTGACAATGAAAAGTGTCAGTTTAAATCTGTCTAGAAATAAATACTAATATTAATGCCAAATCCAAAAGCCAAAGGACTGTGTTTCATTTGCAATGAGTGTGTTGCAATGTTTAAGGAATACAATGTTTGGAGGCACGACACGGGGAAACATCATACGGAACTTTCCGGAGTGATCACAGGGGTGGGCTGCAAAAGTGTCGAGTTTAACTGCGTCCCACAACCAGAGCTGCACCATTTTTATGCACTTTGTTTTCTGTCTGTGTCAGATGGGATGAAATTTAAGAGGGAAACAATGAATAAATGTATTTTGCTTTTCATTACATTCATTTGTGTTGGTTTAAAATTTGTTACTACCTGTACCAGCTGCTGAACATGCCTGCATTTCTTGGTTTTAAAATCTGGCCCAATTGAATTTGTAATTGAATAGTCCTGCTTTAGTCTGTACAGACAAGCTGGATTATTGCCGAACTTAATGTGCAGCCACACTCTCATATTTCCATTTCTTTTAGCAACCAAATAATCTGCCATGTAGCTAAAATATTTCACTAACTGCTATAGATTTTTTTCTGATTTTTTTCTGCTTTGTTACTTACTCAATAGTACATTGTTTGTTGTGCTTTCTGAATTTATTAGATATTTAAAAATAGTCATACAATCACAGTAGAGACTATGCAGAGAAATTTTCCATCACACTAAAAAAATAACATCTGTACCTTGTAATTAATGCAATCCAGTAAAGCTAAAACACAAACTCAGCATAAATTTACCATTGAAATGAGCCAACACCTCGTCTGTTCCATAACTCATCTTATACTTTAAGTAACATTGTAGCTATTGTACAGTGTGTCATCGTGCTAAAAAAAAAATACATTTTTTAAAATCTAAATTCTAAATTATTTTAATTAGCTGCAGTTTTCAGATACTACATTGTGTCATTGAAGCTCTAGCCATGAAGCCGCAGAGGCTGACAGGTAACTTTGATTGAACAAATCTGCATTTGTCTGCCTGCATCACCAGTGATTCATCAGAACCCACGTGGGAAAATCTAATTCTGGTATTTGACAGAAATCTCTGCAGCACTTAAATGCTTCTGCTATGTATATTTATGTTCTTTGGAGTCATAAAGAGGTCACAAAGAAAAAAAAATGATGATGAGCATTATTAGTATAATTAGACTGAAAATTAATCGCATGTTATGATTAATGACTTACAGGTACAAAAGGGCTAAAAGGAGCTGTCTTGTACAGAAACGATAACAAACTTATTAATGGTGAATCACTGATACGCTCCTGTTAATGGACTTAATGAACTGACAAAGTACACAGAGAAGAATACAAGCACAACAGTTTAAGTAAACAGTTTCTGACCCATTAATGAGGGGAAACACCCACACTGATGTATGGAGCCTTTGTGTAACTATGGTTGCCAAATGTATTGCCCATATATTTATATTCATGGGTTGCACAAAGAAAATATGAGATTGTTTCCTGAAGAGATGTTATAATCAGCAGATATATGCAGTTCAGCTTTCGAAATCACCATCAGTCATCATCACTCCACAAACAGTTGGAGTTGTCTGGTCCTTTGCAGGATGTAATTTACAGATTTAGCACCAGATCAAACTGCACCAGCCTGGCAAAGGCAGAGGAGTTCAATTTAACCAAATGAAAGAGTTAGTCGGTTGTGAAAGGACCTTAAGTACGTTTCCTGGCTCTGTAAGAGTACTCTGACAGGGTCCAGGATCTAACGAGAACTAACGGTTAGCAGTCTTATCAGGTTTATCTCTATTCATCAGAAAGCAATATATGTCTATTCTCTGACCTTAGCTGTAATCTGTGCATATGTATATATTTATACATACACACCCTATACTCTTACTTAAACTGTCTACTCAGTACTTACTAGTTGCACTCTGGTTAGATGCAAAACTGCATTTTGTTGCATTTGTACTGGTACTATGTGCAATAACAATAAAGATGAATCTAATCTGATCTGATCTGATCTGATCTGATCTAATCTAATGTGTTGAGGAATACCATTGCTGGACAGTGACAGCACAGTGGTGGGTCAAGGAGAAGGCCTGTGGAGGTGTTGGTGGTAGTGTGATTGGTAGAAATCGTTTTTTAATGTTTAAAATGTTTAACTTAATCTAGAGTAATAGAAAACAGCCTGAACTTGCTTGTATGTGTTCACATGCTTAACAAAACCCCCCCAAAAACCACTTTTTGGTAAAACACTATGCTTTACAGAAGGTATAACTCCTAACAAGCTACAATGTGGTACACAGTCACCGTGACCTCAGAATATATGAGGTCATGGTGACCTTTGACCTCCAAAATCTAATCAATTCACCCTTGAGTCCAAGTGTATGTTTGTGCCAAATCTGACAAAAATCCCTCGGTACATTCTGGAAATACTGTGCTCACAAGATTTGAGGTTACAGTAACCTTGACCTTTGACCTCCAAAATTGAATCAGTTCATCCTTCAGTCCAAGTTAATGTTTACACTGACTGTGAAAAAAATTTTCCTCAAGGCATTCCTGAGATAGTGAGTTCGAAAGCAAAGGAAAACCATGAGGCCACAGTGACCTTGACCTTTGACCTCCAAAATCTCATCAGCTCATCTGTGAGTCAGAGTGGACACTTGTGCAAATCCTAAAAAATCCCACAACCTGACCGACGGACCGACAAGCCGGGAACTTAATCGCTCCACGGCGACAGCGATATAAAGCGTTGCAGTCCGCAGTAGATATGATATATTTGAATGTGAGATATGAAAATGTATCCGACTTCACGTGTGCATTATGGAAGAGTAAAAGAAAAAAAAAAGCAGACAAATGAATGCTAACGTATGAAAACTGACTGCAGATCAATGCAGGCTGTAATTAGAGACATGTTGTGTAAAAGCACAAAGAAAACATTGGGCAGCTACAGTTTCTCAGGACTGTGTATAGTCATCTCTTGCCTGCTTTCAGGCATGACGATGTGATCTCTGTCACACGTGATTGGTCGCACGTGCATAAACATCAGCACAGTCATAGTCAGTGCGTCGCCAAGCAGTGTGGCAGAGAGAGAATGAGAGGGAGGAAAAGAGAAAAGGAAGAGCTAAGACAGAGCAAATGAAAAGGAGCGATGTGTTAAAAAAAAAAAAAAAGTAAACACTACCGCTACCATTTTCAAATTAGTTCTCTGTTTTTAAAATCTGATCATGCTATGTAGAAAAGCAGTGCATTGAAATAAACTGTAAAACAAAGACTGGTCTAGTCATTCATATCGCATCATGAAGCATCTTGAGTTATTCAGAACTACAAGCAGTAGTGTAGTGCAGGATATACGCAGGTATACGGAGTATACCCACTTACTCTTCAGTTGGCATTAAGTATACCCACTTCTAAATCACCTCTGATCCTATCTGTGGCACATCAGTTGTTCCAAGAGACTGTGACA
>JAQLOL010000026.1:21537201-21557633 GCA_029783665.1 Naso thynnoides
ACACAGTGGCTCCACTTTAACTCTTAATAAACATAGCAAGTCCAACTTAAACATTTTCATAAATAGAAACAAGGAATGTAGTAAGGAAAATAGTCACCGACCACTGGCGTCTTTGGAGTACCCTTGAGTAGAGCTTGCTTTGCTGTGCTGCTCCTTTGTCTCTGACTGCAGGTTAAGAGCTTCCCTGCTCAGGTGCTCCTTTGTCTTTGACTGCAGGTTGCTCAGGTGCTCATCATTAATCGTCAGTGGTCGGCGGCCATTTTGCTGGTGCATTTTGGGAGATGCAGTCTTAAAAAAGGTGGTGGTGACAGCACTAGGCCTCCATCTTTAGTTTTAACTCAACAGACACGGTGACTCTCACTTTGTTCTTTGCTTTTTTTTTGGATGCATCGCAACAAAAGGTTCAACTAGTCCCCTCAGCCAAAGACTCACGGTTCAATAACAATTCTTTCTCAATGAAGCATTAGGTTTCTGGCTGTAACTGCCCACCAGGCTAACAAAAGGCATTTATTGAGCTGCTGCTCTGTTGCACAGCTAATTAGATAGGCTCTGTTGTTTCTGCACTCTTGACATGTACTAGCTTTCAGTTTGTGTGACTGAGTACACGCCAGGCACCTTTTACATGGCCACTCCGTCTATGCATTAATTTAAAACCCAAGATCACAAACAGGATCCCAAAGATGCTAATCACCAGGTGAAACATCCCTCCGGCTACGGAAAGCAGAACTGACTGCTACTGTGACAAGTTGAGCAAGAATTTCACATACGTATGAGCTATAAATAGAGCAGATTAAAGGTGATGGCAGCACAGGGATAGAGACGCAAAGTTTGTCACAAACAGTTATGTGATGTGATCATTTTGACTGTATTTTGGATTGTTATTCAACAAGATGAGGGGAAAAGTTAATGTATGGCTAGACCACATCAGGATAAGGTGCGTAAATGTGGTTAACATGGGTCTGCCACAATGACAGCATCAGTCCTCAGCACTGAGAGGCAGGAAGCACCACTGTAGGTCCCACTGTCCCGCATCTATATACATGGTGTTAATTTCAAGTGAAAAACGTCTCTTTCTCTCTTACCATGATGCACTGATCGTGTGGATCAGTTTTGAAAAGGCAACGACCGACAAAGACAGAGTAATGACTGACCAATCATGAAATTTGGTTGCCTCACTCACTGAGTGACAAACTCGTTTGTAGGGCTTGCTGGCTTTTGTAGTTCAGTCACGCATATAGAGAAAGAATGTACAGAGTAAAACAGGTACAGACACAAGCTTGTCAGCCTCTTTGGCTGTTCTTTCTGGACAGAGTAGATAAATATTTGGAGAACATTTGTAAACTTGTCCTACTCACATCAGTGCACATTTTTGATTTGCTATGCATTTGCTTACAGGTTTATCATTCATATTCTTTCTGTGTGAGAAAATTAAAGATTTTCTCTCTGCGCCTGAGTGTTGGCTGAGTAATTCTGGCAGAGAGCTACATTACTACTATTTATAACTAAATATTTATAGTCTGCTCACTCAATCATGAAATAATAGAATCTAAAAAACCTGTAACAAAGTGTACCAGCGTCTATTCTGAGCCATTGTGTCTACAAGAGAGAGAGGGAGATGTAAATGAATCTGATTTAGGCTTGGATTTAGATTGAATTGACCAGGTCAGGCTTGGGTTGAAATTTCAGGCACATTTTAATGTCTCACTGCAAGTCTCTCTCACTTTCTGCCTCGCCATTCTTTGTCGATAGTGTGCATTAGTTTTTAAATCTTTTCATCAAAAATTTGATATGCTATCCACTGGTGTATTTAATGAGCTATTGTCTTTTAAAAATAAATTGTCTTTACAAAAATTAAATATGTTATATTGCACAGAGAAGAAGAAAAAAAAAGGTATTTGCAAAAGATTTACAATAACAGGCAGCAGGATTTCTATTGATTGTGCACCTTGACTTTTGCCACCTGAATGTGTATTCAGCTTAACAGAAGCATCATGATTTACCAAAGTACAACACAGACTGTGTAAAGCTGCAACTGTGCAGCTGTGAGCAGTATTCATCCACGATCATGTGTTGATCCAAGTGGAGAGGACATGTCCCTGTAAACACTGTATTACAATCTATTTATAGCTTCCACCATAACAGTACATTTAAACTGAGCAATCATTCCTGAGATGATGCACATCAGTCTCAGGTAAAGAAACAACATGTCACAGTGTACTGATCCTCATCTGCAATCTATTCTACTCATTAACACCCTGTTTTATCATGCAGAAAAATCTGTCTAGCTCAACACTGGCTACAACCTACCATCGGGAGCCTGCATTTAACCATTTGGGCTACACAGCGCTGTCATACTTGCATATAAATAACATTCCTATTTAAAAGCCAATCAGCGAAGCCAGAGTTCTGACAGCTGTGGTTGGGCAATAAATCATGCAATGAATAGAGGCAGGAAAAAAAAACAAAAAAAAAGCCCTTGCATGTAATTATAACCGTGGCTTGGTCAATGTGGCTTGGCTAGCAAACTCATGCCCACGCAGAGGTGGTTAATTTCCTCCCTCACAATAGACCAGGTACGTTACAGTGGGCATGTGTGCTTGGTTGATACAAGCAGCAGGGACCGGCCTTTCATGGACCTTCTTTTTCTTTCTCTTCCTGCTATACCGATGCAGATGGATTTTTTTTGTTTGTTTGTTTTGTACTAAAAACATACAAACATTCAGGCTCTTTAGTTTCCACATTGCAGAAAACACGGACAGAATCGCTGAATTTGATCATTAAAAATTAAGAATGCGGAACATGCCAAGATGGGAATTCATAAAAAAATAGTGTTTTCTCTCACATTCCCCCAGGAACTCATCCCTGCTACTCCACTGTGGTTCAAATGCAGTGTACATGAACTGCTTTAAACAATATATTTGCTATACTGTTGTTTTTGAGCAGTTTTTATGGCTGACACTGATATATCAGAAAGTTGCTATGCCCCTGAAAACTAACCACCTACCTTGTGCTTAAATGGAAAAAGTTCTAAAAAGAAAAATACCACCAGATGACCAGAATAAAGATGACTCAGCTGCAAAAGAGCCACAACCACAATTCAAGAAATTTTGCAACAGAGAGGCTAATGCTACTGTGTGAAGGGGTCCTTGGCATGGCATAGTCTGGAAACCCCTGTCCAAAAATAAAAAATTTAAGTCCAAGAGAGGAGGTGTCATAACAACAAGGGTGCACAAAAATGTAGACAACCCTTTTTTTTCCCCAAGCATGAGCAAAATACTTTTAATTTAACTTAACATACACCTGCAAAACCTGCCGAAATCAAAGTAAAACATCAGTTCTGGCTTCCTTCATCATACTCATCAAAGTTCCCTTTAAATGAATATCAATACTGCCTTTGATACACCGGAAAATCTAATTAGTTAACCTTGCTTTAAAAAAGCAAGCAAACCTGCTCTGGCTGTATGTATAGGGATGTAGATCTGCTGGAAGGTGAAGCCCAGTCTCAAGTCTTTTGCAGACTGTAACAGGTTGTCTTTGAGGATTGCCCCGTATTTGGCTCCATCCATCTTCCCATCAACTCTGACCAGCTTCCCTGTCCCTGCTCAAGAAAAGCATTTCCACAGCATGGTGCTGCCACCACCATGTTCCACGCTGGGGATGGTGTGCTCAGGGTGATGTGCAGTGTCAGGTTTATGCCGCATTTTTAGCATTTTGCATTAAGGCCAAAAAGTTCAATTTTGGTCTAATCTGACCAGAGCAACCACTTCCGCACAGGGAGTTTGCCAGCAGTCAAAGTAGCTGAATTAAACATTATTGTACTTTTAAACATTATTATACTTTTAGAGCTTTCGAAATGTAGCGCCCGCTATCTTGAAACCCTTTAGAAATGGTAAGTATCTTTGAAATTTCTGTGCAAGGCTTTGTTGAGAACCCACTGTTTGAAAAGAGGGAGGACCTTATTTAGCCAACTTTTCCTATGGAGGAGCAAGGGACTGTAGGCCCTTATATGGAGAGCGTTAGCTTGTCCAAAGTCAGTGTAATCTACAGTCACGCGAAGGGTTATTCTTAGAGCAAGCTTGGTTCTGTTTCCCAAGCATATTACGTAAAGACTCGCCCCTTCAGTAAAAAAAAAAAAAAAAGAAAAGAAAAGAAAAAAGAAAAGAAAAAGTTATTGAAATTAAGTGTTGCATGAATTGCATTCAGGGCAAGGCAACTTATTTTACATAACAGTTTCCGTTCAGAAGGTCAACTCAAAGTAGTAAAGTCACTAACAAAGCAGAGGGATGTGGTGCCACCTTGTGTCTAAGTATGAAACTGATCCAAATATAAGTGATTATTTCACAGATAAACCCAGCAATCCATGCCCGCCTTAGAAGAAGAGCCAAAAGAGCCATGAGCTGTTATTTTGAAGGGCTCTCAGAGAGGAACGTAGCCACGAGAGCCAGCTCCCTTAAAAGAGCCATAATTCCCATCACTAATGTAATATTTTCCCCCCACTTCGACATGATGCACTATTTTGTGTTGGTCCATTACATAAAACCCCAACAAAATACATTCAACCTTGTGGGTGTAACATGACCAAATGTGGGAAAGTTCAAGGGGGGTGGATACTTATGCAAGGCACTAGAATTTGTCAAATCAATGTCTTCATTTTGTCCCCTCAATGTCTTTCCTAAAGAAAAGCTGATTTTAGAAATGGCTTGACTAAATATTTTGGCTATGCTTCTAAGTGATGGTTTTGGATGAAATTTTTGGAAGTTGCATAAAAGTGAAAGTAAAGAATAAAATCTGGGAGAACAGGAAGAGAGCAACACGAGGATATATTTTTAAGCAGATAGGGCATTCTGAGATGAAGTTATTAGCTTGGAAATTGCCTTCCCATGATGCAATGCTGTTCCTAATATGCTCACAAAAGTAAGATTTATGTCTTATAATACAAACTCAGAAGAATCAAGTACATTTAACTATATGAAATGAGTTTATAGGCAGAAAGTTAAGACTACTAAGTGATTAAAAGTTAAAGGACGGACAAATTATGTAAAGTTTGCTAGTTCATTTTAAGGAAGCACAAAGTCTGCTTTGACAGTGAACATGTATATCACACATAGGTATAATTGCAAAGTTCTTAAAGCATTGATATCACTCCCATCATTACAGACTCCACAGGCACTTAACAGCTTCATAATGTCAGTCTTCAGTAGGAAAGGAAATGGTAACATTAGCACAATCATTTCTGGCAAATAACCACAGCTCAAAGCTCAGATGACCAGTCAGAGGGAGGGAAACAGGCACTCTCTCTACCATTCCCATTTTAAATATTGCCCTGTCATTGATAAATCCAATTATCATCTTCCTGCTTGTCTCTATAATCAATGGAGGAAATACTTTGGCTAACTGCATGTAGAGAATATTGCTGCCTGATAGTGCAAAGTCTCTCCTTGATTATATGATACAAACTTACAGACATAACTGATATTTGTTTCTTTGCCTGCTTGCTTTGCTTCTTATGAGCACAGCACATTATGAACTTAGCAGCAGCAAACCAACATGAAGGTGATGTCTCTTGGAAAAAGCATCACATGTGACAGACTTATTTAAAAAAAAAAAAGATAAAGATAGAATCCTCTTAGCCAAATACTGTACGTATACACGTGTTACCTTACTTGATCATTCCTACTTCTTTATTCTATAGACACAGTAGAACAGCTTAAAAAATTGAATTTTTCTATCATGTTAAAGATGACTGGTAACGCTGCAGTTTTGTTATGGTAAACCACACAAACAGGACTTCTAAAACGAACAAAATCATGGACAGCATTTAAAAAAAACATATCAATTCCCTTAACCGCAAAATAAATGAATAAATAAATAAATAAATCTGTTGTCTTCTAGTGGCAAGTTCACCTTAGCTAAAATCCATTCGACTATTACATTTAAGAAGCTTCTCTTGTCAGTTTCTTGTCATATTAATGTTTGATAAACAAATGTAATTACTGCATCACTTGCAAAATAACAGTTACAGATTTACAGATTACAAAAGTAATGAATACATGATAAAACGGCAGTGAAATAATATCTAACATGAGAACATAAAATGGCCTCAAAAGGTCAAAACCAGCCAAATGTCACCCCCTCCTAGAGCAGCTGAGAGATCAAAGTTCCTGCTTTAGAGGGTCAGGCAGTCTAATACAGCCCACAAAGGATCTTTGGAGTAAGCTCCTGAAACCTGAGGGCAATCACTCTCTAATGCTCCAGTCTACACACTGGAACAGGCACCTGACCTGACACGCCCGGTGATCACTGCTCAGACCAGAATCTGGTGATTTGTTTTCACTGAGCGGTGCAGTTCGGTTTGGTACGGTTTGGCACCGCAATCTTTGGAACGGTACCCCTAGATCTTGTGTTTCCACTGCTGACTGTACCCTTATTTGGTGAGCGGGGTATGTGCGTAATGTGTGTGTGTTTGTGTGTAACGCTGCAGGAGCGCGCAGCAACAGTGCTCTGCCGCTTTTTCTCCAGGTGAGAAAAATTTACCCGGGTGAACCAGTAGAAATTCATGCACAGCTTATGAAGTGTTTTAAGATTCAGTTGTTACTGTCATCACGAATTAGGGTTGAAGTTCAGACATTTCACTACCGCACATGTATGGTACGTATGTGTGACAAATCCTCAAAAAACCTCTTCAAGTTGTCATGTTGACATTTAAGGTGGGCTGAGAAATTCAAGCCGTAACTCATGCACCGAACAACATGCAAGAAAAGATTCCACCTTAAAAGATGCATCCGAGCGGCTCAGTGAATGCTATGGACACATTACGGCACAGATCATTGGTTCATTGGTTAATTATCTCTCTGGGGTGACAGCTTGTCTCACTGCGAGCAAGACTGAAAACTTCATGACTGATCTGCAAACAAGTGTAATTTGGATAAACTTACATATTTGGAAGGCACATGGTAACATTCTTGCCTAAAAACATATTTAAAATTTACTAAAGTAATATATTAACAGCTCAACGACATTGGAAAAAAACCTTAAAACAAAAAACCTTTTGCCTGCTTGCAGTCAACTGGCTGCAGTGTGTGTAGCTTCTCCCTCCTGGGACCCTTTGGGACCGCTTGGTACCCCAACCAAAGGGTGACTAAAATAGGTTTGGTACAGTGCGGTTATTTGGTACTCTTTTGACAGTAGAACACAAATATTTGCATACTGTACCAAACCCAAATATACCGCTCAATGGAAGCGGGGCTTTAGTACTTTCTGTTATGCATTGTTTTACACAGTACATGTTAATAATTTAAGGCCGACTCAGAGGTAATATATAACTTTCAACATGCAAATCCATACCGAGAGATGTATGCGAAATGTTTTTGTTCTGCAGGAGCTTCAACAATGCCATAAATGCCAATGAGACAGAAATGTTAATAGCCACATCTTATTGCAGTAACAACGATAGGACACACAGCGTTAAGTTATGCAGTCAACTGGAACGAAATGCAGTACATAGTACAGATGAAGGAGGGGAGAAAGAAAATATAAACTCTGAACTACATTCGCACGATGCAGACTGAAGAAGGGGTAGATGCCAGGATTTATTCTGAACCATCTGCGAACAAACATGACAACTACCATAAGAACTTGTACCAGGATATCTTAAGAAACAATATCGAGGTACCAATCCTTCAGTTGGAAAAATATCAATACCAACGGCTGCCACTTATCTGTACAGGTTTTCAGTCACACATGTTAAAAGAGCAACATGCTGTCTGATTTTTTTTAAACAGAATGTTACAGGCTGGACTGCACACACATACATTGAGACACAACAGTTAATCAGATGTAAAACCAATTTGAACTTTCAAGTGTTCCTCAGTGTTGTGCCCATGGCAACAACCAGCAGCACAGGAATGCAAAACCTAAAGCAACTGAGGTAACAACACTGGCCTAGATTAATGTCTTAAATATAATGAAACACAAAGCTTGTGTTCTACTTCCAAGGCCAAGCCCCGTCTCCCAGGTGTAGCTCATGCAAGCAGGCGTATAATCTACTGTATCTCGCTCCTGAAGAGACTGTGACCTACTTAAAATCTGATGAAAGTTTCTCCCTCTCCCTTGTCAAACTAGTACACGCAAGGTTACCTGAGCTCAGTGTCAGCGAGGAGTCATTTTGAATATTCTGCAAAAGCAGATAAGAAGACTTGTGAAGCACCACATTATCAGTGAAATATTCTGTAACAACCGCGACAGTATACTATATTATATATTTTTTTTATTATGCTTGATCAAGAAAGCAAGGTGACACACCTAGCCCATCCGTCAGGACATCATGGTTAGCCAGCTCGGCAACCACTTTTAAATCACTATTAAATACCTACTAATACAAAAAAGGCCTTTGCAAAGGAGAAGCTTGTTTTTTTGCACATTAAGCCTTAAAAAGGATATTTACGATGATATACGATGTTCTACAGCAGTGGTTTTCATAGTGTGAGGCGCCCCCCCCCCCCCTGGGTGGCGCCAGAGCGCTTCAGGGGAGGCGCGGAACAAGAACAAAAAACAAAAAACAACAACTTGAAAATAACTTATGTCTAGGTAAGCTAGCTTATGTGAGGGAAATGGATCCATTCGTAACACACACAATGAGAGACTTGCAACAAAACAGAAGAAGTACAACAATGACCCCTCCAAAATGCTATATAAGTACTCACCTCCTTCACCTCTGTTTACCTGTATGGGTGCGAATTTTCTGCATTGACCATGAAAAAAAGCAAGTAGGCCGACCGCTCAAGGCTACAGCTAAAGGACGATTTGCATTTGTTCCCCTCTGAAGTGCATCGCTGCCAAAATCACTGTTCCTACTGAAGAAGGTATTAGCAAAAGACTGCTGACAGCAAATGGAAAAAGAAATTGTGTCCAAAAGTGTGTTTAAACGATGTTTTGAAAAAGATTAGCATGTTAAAAAAAATTTTTTATAAGATATTAAAAAAACTGGACACATTTAAAATATGTTTAAAACGTGTTTTGAACAGACTGACATGTTTCAAAGATGAAAAAAAAAAAACAACAACAGAGGAATATGTCTGAAATGTTTAAAAAATGTTAAACAGATTTAGTTTATTTATTTTAAAAAAAAATACAAAATGTTAACTCATTTATATATTTATGGGGAGGGGGGCGCAGTTGTTTTTACATTCTCTGGGGGGAGGCCCACAGCCTCAGACTTTGAAAACCCTGATATGCAGCATTAATATGACAACAGGCGCAGTCCTGAAAGCTGAGAGCAAACACAGTTTGCCTGTTTCACGAAGCAGCTGAAAGAGACACTTTTGGGTTATAAATCCATGTTTGGCTTCGTATTTAGTGGTCAGTACATGAGAAGACAACACAACATTCAGTGAGTTTCACATCTTTTAAAACGAGTGTTATTGTATTTTTTTTGACGGATTGTCTGAGTGCACAAGCACCTCCACTGTTTCCAGCTAGCTGTGATGTCAGCAAGGAGCTCCAGCTCTCAGGACTGCGCTGCTTGTCATAATAATGCTGTAGAACATCATATATGATCGTAAACATCCTTTTTATAAGGCTTAACGTGCAAAAAACAAACTTCACCTTTATGGCAGCAGCAGAGTACACCCATTGTTTATTTTGTATTATTCCTGTTCTGTTATGCCTCTCGCTGGCTTGTTTACATTGACTTTGCACTTTATTGTTTTAATCCTGTTGCTGTTTTTTATTTGTATGTTTTGTATATTTTGCATTTTATCAGCATAAACACTTTGTAACCATGTTAAGAAAGATGCTACACAAACAAATGTTGCTGTCATTATTACAGGATTGTATCAAAAAGCTCAAAACTTTGCAGCTTCATTCATAATGTTGACATTCCAGTGCTGCTCCACTTTTATTTCTCTCTTTTTTTTTTTCGCGTGTCTGCTCATTCTGTTTCAACCCAGTTTTCTGCATTACCGTTTCCCAGTCTAAAAATGCAAAGACTTCAGTTTGAAAAGTTCTGATTCATTTTATTGTCATTCCTGTTGTAGTCCATTGTTGCTTCATAAGCCTAAGGGCACCATTATTTTCATCGTTATTTTCTGCCTTTATTGGATTAGATTGCTGCACACAAGTATTTATCTGACAAAAATCAACAAAATATGTTTATTAAAGAGAGATGAATTTGATGTATCAATTATTCAAATAAAATTTAAAGACGTCAGTGGAAGCTTCAAATTGTGAAAAATAACATTTGATGCTGTCCTAGCTTCAAGTGAAACCTTATCTGCTTTCGTCATGGTTTTTTCTAAATGGCTGTTTTTGGGTTGTTTGTTTTTTTTATTTGTTCCAGATGGTGAATGAATTCATCACCTCTCAATAACATTTTAATCGAAATTTTCCCGTTTGGGAATTGAGGGAATTAAAAGAGGGTGACCCTTTCATACACACGGTGGTGAGTGTGGATGGTATGACACACTGCCAAGTCAACACGCTGAAAGGTTGACTCCATTACTGACGTGTTACTTCCTGTTAATCAGACAGCAGTGACACAAGACTCTCCTGCCAACATCACAGACTTTTCTAATCAAATTCTTGACAAAGTCTGATCCTGCCTCATACTGAACAACTCGCAATCTGCGCCACATTGTCAATAAAAAAACAAAATGTTTAGTCAGCGGCAGAGAGTGAGGTGTAAGCAGAGTGGAAGACGAACCAAAGTGATTGTTTTCTCCAACATAGTAGTGATTACGTCAACTTCAGAAACAACGCTTCGCCATGTTGAAACAACAAACCATCACATTGCTCCCTGTTGTACTCTTTCATACAACCACTCAGAGTAGCAGAATCGCTTCTGTTTACCTTCAGTCACGTCTCATCTTGATTTTTATGAATGAACCAACTGAATTTGTATTAAATATTCTGTAAACTCCTCTGCCATAGTTTATCAAATGTGAGCAAGCATTTATTGTGTAATTTTCACTTCCTGATTTGTGATCCTCAGCAATCACCTTTGTTTAGAAATTCAGTGGTTTGATCCCCGACTCCTCCGGTCTGTATGTCAAAGTATTCTTGAGCAAGATACTAAAACCCAAACTGCCATCAGTGTGTGGATCGGTGTAGGCCAGGTGGCAAAGAACTTTGGATGGTTGAAAGTCTGGAAATTTACCTTTCGAAAAGTTTTTCTGTGATTCATTTTTTGGTGATACTTTCAGATGAACTGTACTGTACTCTGAAAAGAACTTCTACATACCAAAACTTTATCCTGACAGTTATTTTTTCTCACCCTCCAGTTTTCGCTAAGTTGAGAGATAAATTAAATATATATATATATATATATATATATATATATATATATATACAGAGAGATAGAGACCATTTGATCCAGCAGAGGGCGCTCTAAAATTCTAAAATTAGCTTGACCTATTGCATACCCTGTGACTTATCAGTAAACTAAGCGAATGTAATGTATGTATGTATGTATATGTCATGTGCCATGAAAATGTAGGATGATAGAGAGCAGAGCCATCCTGAGCGAACAATCATGACGCCAGAACATCTTAGAAGCAGCGTGTCGAAGGATTTTGGGTTCTATACCGTGGAAGGCGAAGTGACGAACAAGGATAAGGCTGTTCGTCGACTTTGTTAAAGCCAGCTGTCTTACCGTTCAGCAACAACAAATCTGCACGCTCACGTGCTAGTTTACCCCTCAACTGATAAATCTGAAATAATCCAAATGAATTACGAGTAATTTTAAATTCATTCAAACTTTTCTTTGTTTTTGCCTTTTGTTTTTAAAGCGACAGCCCTAGATCCCAGTATGAAGGACAGTGAAAAACAAAATGAAACTAATTTTCTACATCAGTCAGACAACACATAGAAGAAAATCGTTTGAAATCTGTATGGTGATCTGTCTCTTTGTGGAGGTAGCATCTATTAACTTAAAATTCGCTGGACTCAAACCATGACTCAGGTTCTATTGTCCCATTCTTCATGCAGAGATCACTGCACTGAGTCAAATGACAGATATTTCCCAGAGTCAGCACAAGCTTGGCAGGTAGCACATGCAAACTTCAAGTGTCTCAAAGGACTTTTGAGCAGGTAAAGTCCTTGCTGTGCACCACTGTACAAAGAACACTAATCGATAATTGCAGAGTCACATTGCAGCAGTCTGCTCATCAGCGACACACTTTAAATCCCTCAAATATTGTCTTTTATGTAAATTACACTAATGAAACAAAGACATGCTCACCCTGCAAAAAGTGCACATCAAAAGGCATCTTTTTAAGCAGGCTCAGTCGTTGCCGGTGGTGTGACATCTGAGTAACTGAGTAAGTGTGGCACTACCGGTGCTGGAGCACGACTTCTGTACGCTGTTTGATGCCAACGGAGTGCAGACCTTTGATCTAATTTTAGTGTTTCTTATTCCGTAACATCATCATCGGCTATTGGTGTGCATGCCCAATGGTGATACAGCGCTCAGATGTTACATCAATTCTTACAAAAGGGGTGTAGATTTTGCACAGTAGGAAATTTAAAAAAATATATATTGTAAAATTGTTTTGCTTGTCCTTGTTTTTTCTTTTTTTTAAATTTTTCTTTTTAAATTCATGGTGAAATCTTGGGCTATGAGCCCAGCCATCTGGGTGAGGGAGGAACAAGCGCAGCAAAGGACATAGGGAACAAAATCATCTTTGCTTCTGTGGTGAGAACTTTGCAGTCACTTGTTGCTTTAATCACATAGACTCACATCAACTTTATTAGTGGAGCCATTTAAGACCTTCTGTACCTTAAGGTCCATTTAGATGATAATGGCTTCATTTCTGATGATGGCCACATGACTTTCTGGTTCACCTAGCAAGAAAATATAAAAATGATTTAGGCATTAAAGTAGATAAGCTCACAAAACACCACTACTTTACTTCCTCCCTCAGTGGGGGAGTCCATTTAAAGGAACACTCCAGTTCTTTCTGATCGGTTAAAAGCTTTGACCTGCTCTATCAGCTGCTTTCAAATGATCAAGTGCTTTTGAATTTGTCCTTTTTTTCTGTCACATCGTATCAACACAGCAGAGGCTAGCCTGCTGCCCTCCATACAGCTCTTTTCCCAGCATCCCTACGAGGAATCGGATGCTGCATCACATAATTTTCTTATCTCCCCTTTCTTGTTCTCCTCCCCTTTCTCTGTTTTACAGTTCACTATTACCATCCATCTGCTGTTTTCATGTCTCATCAAAGATTTTTTTTTCTCCTTACCAACTTTAAATATTCACTTCGTGCTCTTTCAACAATAGCTTACAAACACTGGGAAATAATTGAGTCTCGGTGGGCTGACAAAAAAGAGAGCAGTGATCCTGCGCAGTGGAAGTGATCAAATATGGCCTTGAGCCAACCGTCTTTGTAGATGGTCTTTGTATTGCCATTGATCCGGGGGTGGATACACCCAAGGAATACATTATTTATGCAGTTTTTTTTTCCCCTCCGACAGTTAAAAGTAGTGAGTCACAAACAGTAATGGGATTAGATGGGTGATGTGCCGGAAGAGAGGAAACCAGGGCTGCTGAGCATACGGGCAACCATGTGGACCGAAGGCAACGGCCACGAAACAGTGTGTTAGAAGGCTTTCATCTCAGAACAGTAATTGCCAAGATAATGTACTCCTCAACCTCACTGTACACAAGGTGCCATGTCACCATTACCATGGGCACAGAAAGTGCTCTTAACAACCTCTAAAAAACCTTGATAAGCCAATCGTGAACCCCTGCAGTAAGCTGTTAAATTCATTTCTTTTCTTCCTGCAGGGAAAATAAGTAACTGTGTGATCATCAACTGTGCAATCTGCCTCGGAGTTTACCTCATGTGGAACGTTTAGGATGGCTGTGCTTTTACCATGTATCCATATTAATTGCAAAAGATAAAACAAAAGCTGTGGTGATTTTGTTTTAGCATCTTCAGTGTCTCAGGTAATTAAGTTGCTAATTAGCCGAAGAAACTGAGAACCTTCCTCCTATTAAGTGATATAAACATGTTGAACAGGCTTCCTGGTGCAGCCATGTTCGATGATGCCATTACCTTCTGGCGACTGCTTTTAGAAAGAATGCATCTTAACATGTTCATAGCATCTAAATTATTCAAATTTCTTTGAATAAGAGTTTATGTTTGTATATGGGAACGTGTATGCATGTAATGGCTCTGTGTGGGTGTCTGATGGATGCCTTTAGGGGACACATATGTCTTAAATAAGTCACTTCATGAAACTGTGTATTGCAAACTAATACTACAACACATTGCTGAAAATGTAATAGTATATTGCTCAAAGAAAAATCACATTACCATCACTCCTCTTGACAAATAATTAACATTTTTCCAATATGGCACATCTATGGTAACCCTGAATAGCCGACTATTCAGCAATTCAGTCTAGAGAGCTTGATGTAACGCCACTATCACAGTCGAACTGTTGCAGTGGCATGAAGATGTGGTTATGAAACAACAGATTGTATCATTCTGGCTATATGGGTTTTTTGAATGTCTGACTTTACTCTGACATTGTTGGTTTCTTTCAGCAAATCATGATATATTGCCTATTTTGGTGTAGATATCAGCCCATTAATATTGCTGCTGTATAAAAATTGAAGACAACTCTGCTCTCAGCGTGTGTGAATAAGGCTCTCAGATAAACTAAACTGCACGATCCAAATTTGAGTTTATTAAATACCTGAACTACTACTATCCGGCAGCAGAAACAATAACTGTCTCTCTCCATCGAGAGACACTGTGCACATTTACACATGAGGCATTGATTTCATTGATTTCTTAAACATTTTATTTTACTTTAATCCTTTTAAAAGTCCACGTATAAGAAGTGCCCATGCTTCAGAGTTCTTAGGTCACACCCAAAGTCGGCCCAAGAAAAAACATTATTTTCAACCTACGAGTGATGATAAAAGCCAGAAAACACTCATATTAGTCATCAGTTGTATTGAAAAACCCAACAAGACAAATATCACAGCAAGTTCAGCTTCACATCATATGTAGGCTATGATTTTAACTCAACTTAAGGAGTGCAGACCAAAGTTTTGAAGAGCTTTTAAAGAATGGATAAAGCTGGGTTTCAGATCCATGGAAAAGAGACATCAAACCGATTTGTAATCAAGGATTTAAAAGTCACTTGTGACTTGTGCCGATTAATTTGTCTCAGCGGGGGGATGAGCCACTCCTCCGGAAATATCTCTAAATGAACAGTTGAGCTCAGATTCTAGAGATTATTTCTATTACCAGTGCTGAAAGTAAGTTTGTCGAAATTGCCTCAATGTCATTGTAGGAAAAACCAACTGTTTCCCTCTGATTATCGACGAATGATCTTGGCAATCTGCACAAGTCGGGAAACACATTTGTCCTCTGCCTCATACACAAACAGGAAACCTGAGGTAACTGCATGTTGTCATTTCCTCCTTCTTACCCATGTGTACTCCGAAGGATTCGTGGAGGTTTTTTGTCTAATTTTTTTTTTTAATGTGTTCCTCCAGGGTTTTTTGCATTTCTCTAAAACAGGGAGGTGAAAAACAATAAAGGAATGTATCCAGGATTGAGATCAAAGATGCGCAATGACCAAAAATGGGTTACGGGAGAGCACAACTACAGTAACTTCTGTACTAACTTCCAGTGTTTGCAGTTAGTATCACCCACGGAGCATGAACTGCTGATATACAAAAAGGGTGTATCGTATCCACGCCAAAGAGCTTTTCTACAAACATTTCTCACACTCACTGATTAAACAGTCTATCAAAGCCAAAACTCAGTGTTACACAGCCTTTTTCCTTTTTCTTGGCAGGAGTAGAATCATTGTTACTAAGCACCCATTTCTGCATTGTCTTTGCATTGCACATTGCATAGATCACTTCTCGATCAAGCAGTGGGCGTAATTCCAGCACTGTGATGTCTTTCTCTCCTAGATAAAGTCTGAGTTTATGCGGCTGCTGATCTTTACACTGTCTGCCTCACCGAGCCAGTTCCTCCTGTAATGACCCGACACCGCTGTTGCTGCTGCCAGACCATAACCACATGATTTTCGAGAAAATTCATTCTTCTCAAAAGTGAACGTAAGTATTTATCATAGATTAGCTATATTTAGAATCACCAACATTAAAAAAAAATGGACATTAAATCATGGATTTTCAGATCAACACTCTCTATCATGCAACATTGCCTTTCGTTTGTTCAATATATAGACTAACTATTCCTGAAACTCCCTGAAGCAAATCGAATCACACTCCCATGGATTCAGACACGAAAAGGAGCCCAGACTTATCAGAGCCGGTCCTATATGAGCCCTCTGTCTCTGTGTATCTGTAAAGATGAGCTCCAGGCTGTGACCAGCAGACCAAGAGTTGGACAGCCTGGCTTCCCCTGAGGTGCCCGTTTCCCTTATATTCATTCTTCCATCACAAGCAAAGCCCCGAGTGCGGCAGGATTTCACCCTAATACATGCTCATTGATTTATAATTCACAGTGAGCGTGCTGGCAACCAAGGCTGGGAATTACACGTGTTGACAATAGCAGTGACGCTTGTATACTTGGAAGTAAAGGTCAGTGTTTAAATTTGGGGGTTTAATTCCCAGCTCATCAAACAAGAGAGGGAGACACAGTTCCTGTGATATGTAATGTGGCAGGCGAGCTGAATTTGTGTGTGCTGAATATTTCTGAGAACACTTAATCTATGCCATGCATTGCCCACACTATAGGGAAAGCAGCAGAGAGATGGTTGTTGTGCTACTATCATATACAATTTATTCAAAAAGGCATGTGATTTGATTTATAGGCCGTAGCCTGCATGTTTGCACATATACAGTATAGACCCATCTGTGATCCAGCTTTCATGTGTCATTTAGAGATTTTATACAGTGTGGTTTACAATTTTGTGAGTAGATACATATAATTTTAGAACAAAAATACACAGTGGAATGGGTTGACTAACTATGGCTGTATAAAGTGTGTATGTAATGCCTGGAGACACACATGGCATAATCATCTTTTTGATGATGCCTAATAATAAACTGTTTATTACTACTACCCATATTTTGATACTATTAAGCATCTGTGCCTTCTTTCACTAAAGTAGCAAATTAAAATATAAATATAGAAACCCAAATGTACAATCTAAATATATCCATATGGTCTACATATCTATAAAATGAAAATTTCAAATTTAAAGAAAATTTGTAAATACAGATCTTGTGGTGACATTCAGACTCACTTACCTAATGTTAATAGCGTAAACAAATATCAGAGTGAAGTCTGCTCTTAATTCAGCTGAGTCACTATGTAAACAAATCCCATAGTGGGCAGGCAGTGTTTTCAGTGAAAATGTCACACGGTAATAAATAAAAAAACATAAGTCAACATGAACATTTTGCCTGTTTCTCATTTTGGTTGGTTGTGGAGACTTGGGTGGTTGTCGAGATGGGTGTTTTGTTGGTCTCTACTCCGATATGGCAGTGGAGCTGACAGGTTTCATTCTAAATCAAGGTGTGTGCTTCCTCTGACTGCAGCTGCTTTGCGTATCTACTCTGTCGCAGCTACGGCGATCTGTAGCCCTCTGCAGCAGATACGCGAGGTTTCTATTTTTGCGGCATACTAGGGCAAAACCAAGCGATTCGGCACGGAGCAGATCGAGCAGGGCAGGAAGTTAGACACACACACAATATAAAACATCTGGGTAATTTCAAAATAAAACACTCAGTGTTAAAGCCAGATCATATTTCACTAAATTTCATAAACAAAACATCATCATGTGCAGAGCCAGGCCAGTAATGTAGTGATTTGAAATGGGTTAGTGACATAGCTTGTCCAGCAGAGGGCACTCCACTATTTAATATCTTGTAAGTGAAGCGTTTACTGTCCTATGCGCTGATGTTTGGATTAAAGTTTGTTCAATTAGAGCCGAGTACTGGCAAGAACTTCACGATACGATACATATTACAATACATGGGTCATGATGCAATACAGATATCACAAAAATAAATATTGCAATATATTGCCATATCGATTTTTTAGCACAGCCCTAAGTAAAATGTGAGATATCCTCTATTACATAATTTTGTCACAAGTATTTCACAACCCCATTTCAGCTGTTATTTTTGATTTAATACTAGCCAATAAATTGGAAATCTGAATTTTGAGTGAAAAAAAGTGAAAAAAAAAGAATGTGTATATATATATATATATATATATAATGTGCCAGTTTTCCTTAAACTATTCATACACAACAACGTCCTAAAATATTTTAGTCTTTAGCCGGTGAAAGCAAATTTTTTTACCTTCCCATCTACTCAATGTTTATTTAATAACCTGCAAACCATAGTCTGGAACACACAAACACACACACACACACACACAAGCCCACTTTTGCACCAGACAAACAACTGAATCATCCAACAGCATCCCTCTGCAACCAAAAGGCGAACAAGTGTAAGAACGCAGCAGGCAGTGGATTATGTGCTGCCGTCAGAACCTCCATCGCCTCCCTGAAAGACTTCAAAATGTCTAGAGCTTCCACTTGACAGTCAAACCTCTGGTAACACACTGAGCAGGCTGGGAAAAGAAAAGAAGAGTGCTGGAGCGATAAAGAGAGCGGACGACAAGCTGGGAGAGGCGAAAGAGTTCTTATCTACTCAGTATGTTCCCCAGCCCAGGAGCTACGGCTTGACAAAGGTTCTAATGAGTCTCTTGCCCAACTGACAGCTATCAGAGATTATAAGAATATAAGAAAGAAGCACGCAATAAATTAAAAGGGCACCACTGATTCACAGCCCCTCCTCCCCTTTTATTGGCAGTTTATGCAAAAGCCTGAAATAGAGTAGGAGGTGACTGCAGCAGAGGCAAGCTCAGGAGCAATGCTGTTATGAAACTGGGTTGGTTGCACTTAACTGAATAGCAGCCAGCTGTCACTATCTTAATAGAATGGTGCAGGTATAATGGGGACTTTTTGTGCCTGTACAGAGATTAATCTTGTGTCATCTCGCCTTTCTTCTCGTGCACCAATACAAAAGTCAAGATTGACATTTAGGTTCTGAAACCTAATGAAAGGCAGGACCAGCAATTATAGAAATGATTAGATCCATTATTACCTTGGTGGTTTCTTTCTATTTTCTCTGGTGTTCTTTTATCTCTTGTTTAATTCTGAACTGCACTTTGAAACACATTGCTTTCAGCAAGGAACCTTTTCCCACCAGGAGATGAAAACTCTTCCAAGAGACCTAATGCAACTTCGTGAGAATCTCTTACACCTGTGGAGACAAGCACTTTATTCTCTGAAATCGACAAGTCTTCAAGTCTGAGTTGGGTTTATGGTGTGTAGGTGTTGGAACTCTTCCCCATAGACTCGTTAAGGTATGAGCAACTAACAAACATCCAAGCTGCACTAGAGCCTACAAAACCTGTGCACCCAAAGGAGATGAAGATCAATGACCTGCACTAACAAGTGCAGGGCCAGTGTCCTGCTGCGAGCCTTTCGGAGTCTGGCGGTAGCAGGGTTATGGGACCTTGTCCAGTGTAAGAGACATAAATGCTGTTGGAGAGTCCGCTGTCTCCTCAGAGGGACAGAAAGTATCCTTGTACTGATGTTTCCACTATTGTTGAAACGAAACTACTACACTTTGACATATCAAGTTCTACCTGTGAAGCGTTAGTGAGGATTCAATTTCTAGCTTATGCAACAACCAGGGCTCATGAAAAATGGCGTCCAGTTATCCTGGATGCAATCAAAATGTCAACAGAGATCTTCCCCAGGGAGCCTCTGAGACAAAAAGGATTTTTTTATGCATGTATTTAAGCACAACTATCGTTTAGCAAAAGAGCAGAGTGATCAGAGGGCTGATTTCAACAGAGCAGCTTCTCATGCTGCAGTTACTATCACAGGCTGGCTTCTCAGCTTGAGATCTATGATTTAAAAAATATGAAGAATCTGAAATTTTCCTCTTTAAATCCAAAAAGACCCAGTAACATTGATCTAAGTCAAACAACGAGGCCGATAGATTTCCCATTTGGCGTGTTGAATTAAATCTCAGATGTCTATCTGCAACACTGGCTCGTTTCTGCCAAATAGTCATAGAACAAGAACTATGTGAGAGTCTCGACTGTGTTTTGGTGTCATTTACAGGCGCGATGCTTCTGTCCTCAGTTGACTGTCTGTGTCAAAGTTTCACACACCCAAGGAAAGCTTCATGGGGCATATAGATAAATCTCTTCAACTCTGAAATCTACATTGCTTTGTATAGCAGAGAGCATGGGCATCGACAGAGACGGCTTAAAGGTCCATTCATGTGCAACTTAATAACTCAAATCTACAGCACACTTCAATGGCCACAAGGGTTTTTCTTACATTCCTATTTTTCTATCTGATCCATCATAACTTAGTTTCTCTCTCTCTCTCTCTCTCTCTCTCTCTCT
>JAQLOL010000026.1:21611862-21622450 GCA_029783665.1 Naso thynnoides
AAACACCATCAGGCGGATGCAGGCCCTTAACTTCTGTTCCCACAATCATGAATAAACTTCCTGACTTTCAGCTACATAAATGTGCTTACATTTCCTATTTTAAACAGCCTACACATATTGTGGTGAATAGAAAGGTGTTGATCACAGTATCATGCAAAAGACAGGGAGATGTTTACACAACACACTGAACACTTTCATACATTACTGCTTGAAAATATAAAGTCAAGGAACCAGATTAGGCGATAAACAAATAGGTTTAAGGAAGCCAATTAAACATTTTCATTGAACACAACAGGCACCTCAGTTTGCAGTCTTTATTGTTTTTTTTTTTTTTTTTTTTTTTTCAGTAATAACAAATGTCAGTCACCAATCACGACTGTTCTGCTCTACATGGAGGCTTTTTAATCCTCCTTCTTCTTGTTTGATGTTCAAAGCTGTTCCATGCAGTACCCTACATGGCTTTGGATTTGCAGATGTTCTGCATGTCCCCTCTCATTTTGGTGGAGGGGAACAGCGGCGGGGGCAACAGCCAACAACGTCACTTCTGCTTTTCTGCTTGTGAACAAAAGGTACAAGCAGGCAAAGATTTATGAGGTGCAAACACATTTATCTGCCACTGCTGGGACGGGGATCGCGTAAGCCGACTCGCAACTAGCTCTGAAGGAGTGGGAGATGAAGAGAGTGAGGTAAAGTCACAGGAAGTGAAAAGAGGGGGATGGCACAGTAGGTGGAGAGAGCGCACATGAATATGATGCAGTAAGCAGAGTGCAAATTAGTCTTTAGGTGGAGGGAGGGTGGTGTACAAGTCAAGTGCTGAGTTCTTTGTTTTCCATGTTGCTCACATAGCCTGTAGGAAAAACAGGGTGACTAGTCAAAATTTGCAGCCGGTGCCAGCCCCCCCTGTCCTACTTGTTTGTCCCAGATCTGCTGATGTAGTCCTCTACCCCTTTCTTCTCCATTTTTTTTTTCCCCAGCTGTGGGCATTTATTATTCAAACCATTCCTTTTGAATTCTCCCCCTTCCGTGTTTTGCATAAGGATTAGCAATGCAGCCCTTGTTGTTTTAAATTATTTTTTTTCAAAGCAATATCCAAATATTAGAGAAAAATTAAAAAGTATTCAAGGTGGAATTTATTCTTTCTTTCCAGCGCAGGGAAAGTGTCCAATTCAGGGCTGGAAACGAGGCTTATAGCCTCAGATAAGATCACTCAACGCAGCTCGGTAGACTCGACACTAAACAGATCTCGGCCTGTCTGAGGATGTAAGAGCTACTCCCAGAGGGAAAACAAATGCAACGGCAGCTGCATCCATGCTGCATCACATGGGGCCATTTCCTCATCTTTGTTTTGTATTTTTGCACACAGCCGAAGAGTATTTTCTTCAAACGGAATCATTTTCCTTGCATGTGCTGGAGCTGTTTCTGCAATTAGGCTTACTGTATTCAACTGTTTCCCACGCAGCTCAGCAAGTCAGGGAATACACATAACAATGCCAACTTCAGTGAAGTACCATAGTAACATGCTAATTGAAAAATGCAGTGAAGTTGTTTGTACTGCATGGAGCTATGTGCTTTTCACTCATGGCCTCTCTACACATCATGTAGCCATCAGTAGTACTGAGGTGAACATCATAACATGGAGCCACCAGGGTTTTCAGAAGTGATTCTCATAAGTTCATTAGGAACGTTATCTTGAGAAGTTTTTAATGATGTTGGTCTTGTGGAGGACCCGAGAGTTTGAAGCGTCCCACTAGTTGATATCTCATCCTCTTCATAATTCATTTCTCTCAAAAACAGCATCAGCCAATGTTTGGATACCCTAAGAGGCATTATGCAACAATTACATTGAGGATTGACTTATTAACCTGATAAATGGTTAATATTTTCATGCTTGTCAAAGTGGTCCCACTCCTCCTATTTGCACTGCAACAGCTTCTCAAGGTTATTTGGACACTTTGGGCCTGATTTACTAAGATCCCAAATACAGAGTACTAGATTGCGTGTGCACTATAACATAGTACACATTCTGTTGGTGTACGTTTTGGAGGTGATCTGCTGAGAATAACTGCGTGGCTGACAACACACGCAAACATGGTGGAGGGGGCGGTATTTAAATGAGGGTTTTGTGCGATTTCTGCCATGGAGAGTTCAGAGAATGACCAGGAAACGCAAAATGAAATGGAGAGGGAAGAGAGGAGTTTGTTTGCAAAAACAGATAAGAGCTGTTCTCATAATGAACGAATAAATGAAACTTACATTACAATGAATTAAGATATCAAAAATACATATGATAAATAAATTGCATTTTATCATATATTTGTTGTCTTTAAGCATATTTGTATTCATTTTGAGAGCAGCAATTTTACAGAGCATAAATTACCTCAGAGACCGCAGAGACTAGCCTGGAGTGTCTGAATGAGCTATGAACTCATCCAAAAGCTCCAAAATTGTGTCGCTGGATAGGCAATATGTTTTCATTTTTCTCTTGTCACACAAAAATGTTGACAGGGTGTTAAAAACGCGTTCTCTACACATTCTGTCATTTCGCCTATGGCTCCTCATCTCCCCGATAACAGCAGCCAGATTAACGCTGGGCAGATTGACGCCTCCCTTTACAATCGTATCAAATATAGACCCAAACTGCAGTAACTTAAATCGCTTTAAGGCTTGATAAATCACAAAGCCTGTGCTAAATTGATATATTTGCATTTTTTCTTTCCAGTGTTTCGCAAACTCGGGTAAAATGCACCATATTGCATATTCATTAAGGAAAGTGTGCTAAATTGACAGTGTGCGCTGTCTCACTCATTTGAAAGACGCAATCCTCAGTGCACACCCTTAGTAGATCAGTTTGCACATTTGTTTGCAGGTGATATTGAGCTTGCATATGTTTTTACACCTGCAAACCTTTAGTAAACCAGGCCCTTTGTGTTCAGTGCCGAGGTCGGACTGCACGATATCAGCTCGATAATAGCCTGGCGGGTGAGACGTAGGGCGTTGGCCCCGAAACATTCAATGAACATCGCGCACAACAATCAATCGTTTCATCTCACGTAGCGTGTCGTGATAGACGACAACCAACGCCGCATCTGGGACGCCTCACGCCAGAAAGACTAGCATGTTTGATTTTTTGTTTACCTCCCACAGTTGCCTGTCAGTAGTAGTAGTCAGTGGCAAGCACTTCCTTGCTGGCGACTGCAAACTGCAAACAATGATAGATCGAGGAGCAACGTGTAGTCTGTCATGTCTCTCAGCCACAACATGGCAAGAATTTCTGACTCTTTAATTGCCTAATCTGACACAGTGAACATTTTAACAGGCACAAATTTTGAGTTGTCTGACTCTGGCATAACTGTTGCCTCCTTGCAAAAGATCACTGTCTTTTGAATCCTATCAGGTCATTGATCAATATGCAGCCTTGCCAGCTTCAAATCTTTATTGCTACAAACACCATCACTGAACACAATTCATAACCCTAAGGTTGAGTCATAGTTATATTAAATCGTCCTTAAATCTTACAAGACCACCTACATCACCCTTTGTAATTTCCTGCAGACCGTTGCATTCTCTTAAAATCCTATCACGTACCACAACAACTTTTCCACTCACAGTAAATTATTTCACACTGTCACTGGGCTATTTCAGCATTTTCCTTCCTGACCCTGCTAAGCAAAGCACAGCACTCCTCAGTGCTCCCTCAGTTGTGAGTGGACTAAACTCCACAGTTACTCCTTGTTCTCTCAAAGCCCATTTCTCACCTACTTTCCCAAGGCAATCCGTATCACCTGAAAGTAATCCTGCAATATACACCTGCTGCCCTGATCAACAGCAAGACTGCCACAAGGGAAACGTAAACAGCGAGAAAGTCCTTTCGGCTATGTGGTTTCCTGTTCTTTGGCAAGTCAATTAAGCAGCAAATGACCCTTAGAATCCACTGTAATAAGCCAAGCACACGGAATTGCCTTTAATATATCATAATGATGACACTAATTGGATTGGACGCTTGATTGCATTTTCTCAAGATACTTCGTAGCAAAACAATAAAAATAAAAGTGCTGCCAATAAAAGGAGTTATAAAAATTCATTCTTTTTAATCAAGTGCATTGGAGGGATGATAGTGTAATACAGTGCTTAAAAAAAAGAGAGAGACCTGAAAACCTTACAGATGAGCTGCACTTCCCTCTTTGTAAGTTAACCACCTGATTTTCGTGTCAACACACAAATTCCAGATATTTATTTAATGGTAGTAAGTTAAAACTGCAGCAAGGTGATTCCAAGAAACGAGGTAAATATATTATTAAATGCCTTTCACTAGGCCTACGTCACATTTTAGCTTTGTTTCTGAACAAACAAATGCTTAACGCTGAACACACACACACACACGAGCACACACGCTCACACACACACATTTCATGTGGAAGCCTGTGGATATTAAACAGAAGAAACCCACTTAGCCTTGAGGAACTCGGTGCGTCATTGTTTATGTCAGATGTGTAATTACCAATCCATGCTGTCTGCAGCAGCATTCAGGAGGGAACTAACCAATCAGAGAGTAGAGGCGGGTCTTACCGTAAGTCAATATGGGTAGGCGCGTCCGGCGAGTCACGATAGCCTCCACTCATCGAGGAAGGATGTGATTGAAATAGGAAGTGGTACTCCAGCACGCTGAGTTGTCTTGATGATCACATTTATCAAAGGCCCCACCATTGATTTTGGAAGATAATTATCTTGAGTGAGTGACCAAGGTCATTCTTCGGGTTTATTGGAAGTGAGAAAATCTTCAGCTGAAAACCAGCTTGCTTCATTACCAATTCATGAGCTTATAATGACTGAATGATATTATCTTCACCATTTTCCTCCCCATCAAGATCTGCTCGATTGATTAATCTTTCAAATTTCATTTCTGTTGTGTACGTTTACAGATGGGAGAGGAGCACTTAATAAATATTTATGTCCTTATATTTCAATTTAATGTCAAATGCACAATTAAAAACTGTAATATGGTATAATCTGAAAAAGTTTGATCAAATTTGCTAACAAAGGACTTTTTGGGGCATTTTGTGGGTTAAAAAATAATTGGGTTTGAATACGTATTTACACGTATGTCATCGGCCTAAACATTATCGGAAACTAAAATGTTAGGAGTTACTTTTTAATATAATACAGATAGTGCATAATAGCATGTGTAAGTGCCATATTCTCAAAAATGACAAAGAGCAAAGGTTTCCATGTAGCTCCCTTTGTGCAGATATTTTGTTTTACAAGAGAAAAATAAGGGGAAACATAAAAAAAAAATCACATCAAAGCGACACAAAAATCAGCCATCTCATTGTTATGTTTTAGGAATTTAAATAGTCTTTTGATGTACCTTTCAAAACCACTCATAACCGTGATGTCTGCCTTCTGTGTGTGTTCTCTGAGGGCTTACAAAAGGTAGAAAATAGATCTAATTTTCATGTGCAAGTCAGAGCAAACAGCCTGTCCCAGTAAATCACTTCGGCAGCAGATAGAAACCCAGATTAATTTCAGCGACGGTGAAAATAGTGGCCCTTGGAGCTGCCTGTGCCTCTAATTTGAAAGATCACACTTGAATCATGCATGTGGTGTACTGTGAATGTACTGCACATTCTTTGAATTGTTAGTGTCTTTGCATCAGTACCACAGGGCACTGGTTAACTCAGCAGTTGGGGGGGGGCAATAACCCCCTGGTGTTCTTATGTTGAGAAACAAAAGTGCAAAAGTACCTTCTTGGATGTCCATAAGGGAGAAAAAAACATAATATAGTGCCTTCTACAGTGCCCTTCTAGTGGACAAAACGTGGTCAAGTGTACTCCAGGGTGCCCATCCAGTGGACAAAACGTGGTCAAGTGTCCTTCAGGGTGCCCATCCAGTGGACAAAACGTGGTCAAGTGTCCTTCAGGGTGCCCATCCAGCGGACAAAAGGTGGTCAAGTGTCCTCCAGGGTGCCTTTCCAGCGGACAAAAGGTGGTTGTATGCCCTACTAGTGGTATGCCCTAGTATGACAAAGCCACTAAAGTCAGTTAACGCAACAAAATGTTGTGTAAAGATGCAAAACATTGTTTGGATGCAGCTTTCCTTTCACATTTTCACAGAACAGGTGACTAAGAAGGACAGTTAATTAAAACAGAGACCTGCATTACATCAAGTCTGCAGAATGTCACTGAACATCTTGCTCACCTTTCACGCTTTTGGATCTGTGTTGAGTTTTTCTTTAATTAGCAAACAACAACATTCCCTCAGTCATGTTCATATAGCAGAATTTTGAAGCCGTGCAAAGACATTATGTTTTCAGGTTGCCCATCAATCCGTCTCATTCTCATCTGTGCATTACTCAGGTGGGTAAGGAAAGGGCATTTCTTTAAATTAGGCACCAATGTCCAGTGGGCCTTAAAAATGTACTTATTTGATATTGGTAGTCAAAGGTCAATGTCAAAGGGATCGCATGCCTTCTCGCCCACTCCATTAGAGGAGAAGTTTGTTTTTTTGCACAATAAGCCTTATAATAAGGATATTTATGATCATATACGGTGTTCCACAGCATTATTTTGACAAACGGAGCAGTCATGTGAGCTGGAGCTCCTCGCTGACGTCACCATTAGAACAGCAGAGGTGAAGGGGCATTTCAAGTGCTTCGACAATCCGTCAAAAAGGGTCGTTTTAAAAGACAGGACAATCACCAAATGTTTAATGGTGTCCTCTTATGTTCCGACACTAAGACATGAAGTTGGACGACAGCTTTTTACCTTGACATGGCTGTTTTAGCTGCTTCAGGACACAAACAAACAGCTGTTTCTGGCCTATTAGCTGCTGTTAAATTTTGTATTTTAGAATACAAATAAAGGATGAAATAAAGGATTAGAATAAAAGATGCTGAGCCCTCCTGTTTTTAATGTTAAAGTTATCCAGATGGGCAGGAAGTGGGCCCAACATATGTCAGATTAGCTTCAGTTTTCCTGCCTGGAGACTACATGGATGGGCCATGGTATGTAAGAGTGAGGACCACGCCAGCATCTAACCAAAGCAGAGTGAGTTATGTTTACATTCTGTTTAATGTGCTGTAGCTGAGCAGCTACTGTAATCAGCCATCCAGCCTGCAAACAGACGCTAGCAGTGCACTTCTGCATGGTGAATGTTTGTTTGGTTGCTCATTCAATAAGCTTAGGTGTAGTGGCTTATGTGGGTCGCTGTGTTGTGTAGCAGGCTGCTGTCGGCTCAATCTGTCTGCACTGCCTATTAATGAGCGCTGACGTTATTGCTTCACGCAGCATTTGATTGGCTGCAATCAAATTAAGTTCTCTGTCTATGCATGTGGATGAATATCTTATGTCTTTTTTGAAATTAATGCAAAATTGAATACACAAAATTTTAAAAAATCAGATTTCTTTAAAAAATTGTTTCTGCAACAACAACTCAATAAAGAGATTTTGCTGTAGCAGAGCAAAACAAAATGCTCTTTAATTTCAGTTTGACTTCATGATCGGAATCTCAGCCCTGATGAATCCTAGAATCTTTTTTTGTTTTACCAAGTCACAATAATAAATCAAAATTGCCTGTTCATCTTATGTCTGTTATTGTTGCTCTTCAGCTGTCAAACACGCCGACTGCAGATCAAGATTATCCGAAAACTCAAATTGTGTTTTTCTGCCAAAATGCAGTGAAGAAAGTTGAAGAGTGCATTGAAAGGAAACGATTCTCTGCTGCTCTTCAATTTTGTGAAGTCACTGTTATGTATTCGTATCTCTATGAACCCCCTGGAGATACACTAGAGTCACTTTGCACAGAAAAAAACAAAAAAACCCAAACAAACTACAAATGGTCAGCGCACTACAGAGGAAATAAAAGTAAACCGAAAAAATGTTTAAGACAGGGGCGTCCAGGGCCCTTGATTGGACTTTGCTGCCGCTGATAATCTATTCACATGATTGGACATCTTTTTTTTGAGAATGTTTACGCTAACTGAAAAGGCCACTTAGCCTGCCACAGAATAAAGGTGAAGAGTGGCTGCCAGCGTGCAATTTGAGACTGACCATTATACTGACAGCAATTTGTGTCACACGATCTGCAAAATGGGGAGGCTGATCTAGACAAATCGAATGACACTGGATGTCTGTGCTGTGGTTTTAAATGATGAGAGTTGAGAGGGAGGTTGTGTCGTCCGTCATGTCTGCAACACACACACACACACACACACACAGATGCATGACTGTAAATGACCATGCAAACAAACACACCCCCAACATCAGCACCCTCAGCTGTCAGTTGTCATCTTTAAATCACAGTAGGTTTATTTGCTGCAAAAAATATTGAGCAGTGTTTTTTTCTGACTTACTACAAGATGACATTAAGCCTCCCCACGGAGAAGGAACACAAACACACTCAACTTGAAATTACTTGGACACCAAAACATGACAAAATGACCAAAGAAATGAGATGATGGCATTAAATTCTCGTCAGTCAGCAGACCTCCAGGGTTTGCAGCACAATAGCTGCATTTAATACAAATTATCTTCAAACGGGGTTACCGCAAGTCACTGAAAAATACAGCAGAGTGAACTCAAGCAATTTCACTGGTGTGTACCTTATTTCTTTGATTAAAGGGTGCATTCGGAGGCACCCGCAAGGTAAAATATGTGAAAAAAAGGCTGAGCAGGAAGCAGCGATACAGGCGAGTGTGTTTTATGAGGTTGCGCAGGGTTATAATTTGTGTGGATTGTAGTCCTTCAAGCCTGTAAGAGGGTTTTACAGTTTAACTTGCGCTGATGGTCTATTGACTGTGCTGCACTCAAAATGTGTTTTATTTATTTATTTGGTGGTTTAAAGAGAGAAGGAGCTTGCCTTCTATAAATCAGTACGACGAACATTTGCTGTTTTAAAATAAATCAATGTTGTTAAAAGTCTCATTAGATATTTTGGCTTCTTTTTCCCCAATAATACCTCAGTACAAGAAGATGATGTCCTCAGATTATGACTCCCATTGATTCTGACCTATGGACCTTTAATCAGTGACACAGTCCTATAAGAATCCCCCTTGACAAACATTTCAGGACAAGGTATTTGGAAAAGTAATGCCCACGTTTCGATATAATGTCCTTGTACAGTATGTTCATCCTGTCCTTAAGTAAATTATACATGTACACAAATTCATATAAAAGTGAAGGACTGAGATGCTGATAAAATGTTTTAAGCAGTCATGCACCTGATAGATTGACAGGGTCACACTTTGCACATGTTGTTTTTGAGTCACAATAGAAAATTACCTGAAAATTATTTTGGCAACTGATTTACTGTCAATTTTTAAAAAAGTTCAAGAATGGGGGAAAAAAAGTTCAAGAAAGGAATAAAAAATGCTGCTCAATGACAGGGAAAACAACAAATCAATCAATCAATAAATCAGATGAATAGATCAGGAATAGTGTCCTCACCTGTCCTCTGCTTTGTGTTGATGTTTTGTGGTGCTGAACAGACAGCCCCTGTGGCCATGACACAAACTGTCCATGCAGCACCACGCATTCTGCTGTTTTTATTTGTCATATTGCAGGTTAATGATATGATGATGTTGATGATATAAAGGCTGGGAGTTGTGTAATCTCTCTGCTGTCACTGTGGGAGTTTGTATCTGTCTCCCTCTATCACTCTCATTTCTCTCTCCCAGAATGTGTCAACAAGTGTTCTTTGTATAATACATGGGTAATTCATTCATTCATATGTTACTGTGTGCTGCACTTGTGCTGCTGGTGTCACTGTACTGAATTCTTGTTAGTATCTTTTTCTTTTGGTTCATGTTATTCTTGGTCCACTCCCCTCAAGTACTGTTGGAGTGGGCGAGCCCAGTAATACCACTAATGTGTTTTTTTACTTAAATTGTCCTTGTCAGATGATAAACCTTGGATCCAAAGTCACTCAATTTTTAGCTCTGTTTTGCTCTCCACAAATGCCTGAAGCTAATATTTGTCCCTCAACCTGCTAAACGATCCATTACTTCAGCTAGTTGCTAACTTTCCAACTGTGATTACTCAAAGTTGAAAAACGGTTAGCACACAGATTTTGAAGGAAAAGTTGAAAAGCTTCATTTTCATGTCAACATCGATTCTTACATTGAAAACATACTCTGGTACCTTTGGGTATTCAGTACTGGAAACACATGACTCTGGTTAGGAACTACAAATATTCTTTTTAAGATCATGTGGCCGCCTTGTTTGTCTGCGGGGCAGTTTATGCATAGTTTCCTTCTGCTGCTGAACACTGTGATGTAAACCATTATCGTTGTTTAAAACATTATTTATATGAAAAACAGAGATTAAAGCAGCTTAAAACTATCTGAACTTAACTTGAAAAGCAATGCAATTAATGATTTTTTAAAATTAATTTATTTCTTTAAAAATGCTGTTACACAACTTGTTTTCAAATGCTGCCTCCTATAGAAAATGTGCAGAATTTGTTGTATTACTTTGCTGCATACTTGAACTGGCCGAAAGTATTAATAATTAAATGTCATTCATTATTTAGCGATGAGGTTGTTGCCACCTAAGTACTAGATAGACAGACAGAGGGACAGAGAGACAGACAGACA
>JAQLOL010000026.1:21626504-21641661 GCA_029783665.1 Naso thynnoides
CGTTTTTGGGCTGCAACTTAGCTCCGGTCAAACCTGATGCAGGTCGATGAGCGAAAAAAACTCGCTGGATGTCTTCTTTGATGAGCGCCCATTCAGAAAAAGACCCTGGGATCATTTTTTGCCGGATTATTCCTTTAAATCACTTTTGCTCGTCATGAGCATTTGACTGCACCTGTGACATTCTCCCTCAGCTGATGACAATCACTTTGGAAATTTATCAGAGGAGGTTAGTGTTATCTGCTAATTGGATTGTTTGTGTGGGTATTCAACACCACTGAATGACTGTGTTTCTGTTTAAATGTGTGTTTAAAATAAATATGTGTGTTGGAGGTGTTTTTGTTCTTTATTTTAAACCTTGTGGAGCCTCAGTTCTGTTTCATATTGATCCCCAACCTTCATTTCTTTTGGTTTGGGGCAGTTCTTTTGTTGATAATTTAGATAGAATTAGTGTGCAGCTGTAGGGAAGTCCTTTTTTGTTTTGATGTGTTATCTTTTGTGTGTGTGTGTCTTATGTGCAAAGTCTTCTGTTAGCGTCCTAACCAGCCACCCCCAAGTGTGTCTGTGCGCTTAAATTATTTGTGCGTGTTGAGCACACATCCTCCCTCAGATGCATGCTCATGCATTTGCAGATATTCTGTGCATTCTGTGTGCCTGCACCACATTCATGCACATGGTTTTTATGATCCTGGCTTTTGGGACTGATTAAATGTCGTAATGTCCAGCGCTGTTAATTCAAGAGAGAGCAAGAGCTCCCAGATGTGCCATGCTCCAAAAAATGGAAAATCAATATTGGCGTAATTCTTTGACACAAATATGTGCAGTGGCATCAATCAGTACAATCAGTCTGTTAACATAGTGAGAGACTTTTTTTAAAAAAACAGACAAACAAGGAAATTGTTATGACCAGACTTGAAGGCCAAAACAAGGGAGGGGAACACACCATGAATGAAGTTGAACACAAAGATGCTTATTAAACCAAATTAGACCAAATTAAACCAAATCAGATCAAATTAGAAAATACAAACTAAAGTATTTACAGAATGTAAGCAAGTCATCAGTGAAATCAGCATGGTAGGTGTGCATAAGTGAAAGTGTGTTTGTGTGAGTGTTGAAAGGTGCAGAACAGAACATAAGGCTAAAGCAACACAACAGAACCAAGGGCTGAAGAACCTGGGGTACCTGTGAGGGAAGCTGGAAGCAGAGAGCAGAGGGAGCAGCAAGCAAAGAGCGAGTGGTTAAACTACAGGCAGACTTTTTAAAGACAGGAAGTCCTGGGCGCCACAGGCGTTCCTGATTCCTCAATCAGGTGCCTGTCAAAAAAGTAGAGGTCAGTAGAGTATAGCACCTCCAAGCGGACCCCAGGGGCCGTAACAGAAATATCCAGTTCATCTGTAATTTTTCAGCATATATTGGTGTGTCTGTGTTTAAATAGCAAATTTTTTTTCCCCGTTAATTGAAGATATTTCACTTTTTACATATAAAGCCTGCAAAGATCACACAACACAACTCCAGACTGATACACTCCAGTATGTCTTAATTACCAGCCATTCGGCAGAGCTTGTTATAGAGCACAATACAATATTGATCCTTTGGTCGCAGCACAAACATCTAGGGGATTACTGATCATGATAGATGGATCATGGTTAGCAGAGGATCATAAACAATGCAACATGATTCCTGGTTGAATATCATCTGTCATGCATGTTTATAATTATGCACAGTCAGACTTTAAGGGTCAAAAGGTCATAAACTGACTCATTATAAATGACCATTCGATCTTTTACTTCAGTCAAGGCGAGACTGAAAATAGTTCTGCAATACAGAGCAATGCAAGGATAATGACAGTAAGTTTTACTGCTATGTAAAATATTCAGAAAGTGTGACTCCATTGATTTGTTCATGAAAATTAACAACCACAGTTTGGTTGTTTGTATCAAAGCTGTACAAAGCTTCTGGGACACCGAGACAGACCGTCTGCATAAGATATAACAAACATTTTCCCTAATTACAGAATTTCTCAACAATCCAGATTAGCCACAATGATGCAACAAACTTGCAAGAGAACCTAATTAAAAAAGAATCCAACTGCAGTGATCCTCATGAATTACACTTTGACTGATTTCATATCTTGAAATATGTCAAAATCTCTAGCGACTGCTGAATGCCAGCCAGGTACCGCCGCCACAACAACAAACCTTCCCATTATGAATAAAGTCATTTAGAATAAATGTTAACATCTGACATCACAGCACCTCAGGTGTGACACCTGTATTAATAAAGCACAGACTACATATCTGCACGGACAAATAAAGTCATACATCTTGAAAATTACCTCTCACCCAGAGCTCCACAAATAAAAAAATCATTATCCTCTGTGAATTCCAGAATTTGAAAAAGGAACTGTAATACATTTGGACTATGATGTACAAAATACGATGAGTGGCAAGATAAAAAAAATAAAAAAGTAAAAATAACATCTTGGGAAAAGCTTTTAACCGCTCTGCAGTATTAAAAGTGATAAAACAGGTTAACTGAAATAAGAGTCAAAAATGATGAGACTCACTTCACAGCCATACATACACTGTTCCCTTAGAAAACATGATGAGCAACAGCATGCAGAGATCAAATGGAAGCTTTCTTTGTAGCCTTAAGTATGTCAGTTTACACTCCCCACACAAATCTCAAGTGAGATAATTGATGTTATAATCACACGGATGAACAAGTTCACTTTAACAGTTCACACGTTTGAATTTTAGCTAAATTTAGTCCAAAAAATAATCTTGTTCACCAACTTCAGGGTAAAGTAACAGTACTGTACAGTACAGTACAGTGCCGAAGTCTTAAAAAAGCGTGCGACACAAACATGTGCCCTGCAACAGGAAAGTGCAAGGAAACTTAAAAAAAAAAAACAGAAAGTTTGTGTGCCCTCTCCTGGAACCTGCACCCCTCAATAGCAGGCACTCAGAGTGCCGGTAAAGGGACAGACAAAATCGGACGGTCAGTAAAAACTTTATGGATTTTTTGACGGCCCACTGGCACACCAATGTGGCCGTCCGCTGGGATTTCTTTTGTTATGCCAGATGGCAACAACACTGCTTTAAAGTGCTTTCAAATTATAATGCCTCAGCAATGATCAGTGCCAGGGCTGGTGTGTTCTCAAACTTTTCTCTTTTCACAGCTGCTTTTGTAATCACTTTATTACGGTATGTCTCAAAGGATCTCTGCACAACCTCTTCCTCCATTAAATCAAATCTTAAGATGGTGAGCCGGCAAACACACCTGAAACAATTCTCTGACAAAGCTTAATGTGCTTTAACTGTTACAGGCTAGAGTTGGTGTGGATGTGCTTATGACTTCTTTTACTTCTATTTATCATTTTCATAAAAGTGCAGAGACATTGGAACAAAATTGAAGCACATTTAATTCTGCCTAATGCACATTATATCCCGTGTAGGGAGTCATAATAAAATAAAACATGGTGGACAACTAAAAGCCTCATGTTAGTTTTAAGTGATTTTGGAAGAATTTCTTTGCAAGATGTCTTTCTGCGGTATCATTTCATAACGCGCTCATGATCATGCATGAACATCAACCTGTCACATTGTTTGGGGAAGCAAACACACAAGCAGAGCTGACATTTTATATTAATGCATGCGACTCAGGGTGCCATTCTGGAAGAGCTGCTGTCATTCACCAGTAAACATCCTTCATAGCCACCCAGTCAAGCAGACACAGTGGGCTCACCAAGAGAGAAGGGTCAGTGAAATATGTATGGAAAGTTGCATTTTTCCCCAGTGTGCTGCTTTCATTGTGTCACACAATACTGCAGTATTGGCAAACAACAAATTTCAATAGAGAGCCGAAGTCATGACGTCATGCCTAAGCTAGCCCTCTGTAAATATGCACAATCTCCCACTCTGCATTTCTTTAATCGGTCTTTCTGCAGAAGCATTTGTGGATTTTACTGCAGAGGAGTGGAATCCAGTCACATGACTTGGAATCAACTCTCGTTCAAGTCACAAAATTCCCTTTGCATTTGACTTGACAAGATTAAAAAAAGACTTGAACAGACCAAGAGCATCCAAGAAGATGCAGAGGAAAAACATGAGGACCAAATTTTAAATTCATGTGGTCCAATAGGAAGAAATAATATCAACAATAATTTTAATTAAAAAAATAAATAAATATTGATAGTAATAATAACTGATAAATACAGTATTCAAAAGTGTGGGTCAAGTTATAGACACTAATACAACAACTTTGGAACAGCAAGTCAGGTCAATGTTGTTTCAAACCAGATTTAGTTACAATCATATTAAGACTTGTTAAGGACAAGAAATTTAAAGTTTATGACTTGGGTCTTGATTATTTATCCATTTATTTTGTTTATTCAAAGTGATTACAAGGAACTTTTGAGTATTTATGAAACAATCTCATGATTCCTCTGATGATTATTAATTCCTTGTAACAGCAAACAAGATGCTCAGAGAGAAGTCTGCTATTTTTATGTAGTTACCATTAATGCAGTGATTGGGTCCGAATCTCTGCAAACTCAGACCAGTCAATGGTTTTTTTTGTTTGTTTTGTTTTCTGTTGCTTTAGGCAATGACAATAATACTTTTTTTTTTTTTAACATAAAGCTGTTAGTTTACACGTTAGCATGTAATGTTAATGCAAATGGCTGTGTAACATTAGCTTACAGGAAATAGAGGTAACAGGTCTCAGGGGACATTACTGCCATACAACTGACTGATAACTTATTTCTCAGTCACATATAAACACATTACCTCATCGCCATCCATCCTGCCATCTGTCCTTCACTCACTTCCAAAACAAATGCACTCATCGCTGGTGTTATGCCGAGTTCTGCCTGCCTGGCACGCGCTAGCACAGATCTTTACGACAGTAAAGACACTAGGGTCACTACCACTTTTGTCCAAAGAGGGCGCTAGAAATAACAAAAACAAAGTTCCTCATAGTCACTTTAATAGAGACAATGTAGGTCAACACAGTACCACATCCACTCGGAAAAACTGTTAATGAGACTGATATTCTGCACACAGAGATTATAGTTTTTGCTAGTTTCCAGCTCTTGTCCCTAGTGAGGCTTTTGCTGAAAAAAGAAAGAAACAAAGAAAAAAAATCAATCAGTGTTATCGACTTTACATGCACTTTATGTTGTACAAGGTTACATTCGAAATACACAATGGAAGATTAAATACTATTTACATCTTATTTTCACATCATATAATAAAAGTTCAGTTCAGGTCATGGGTAATTAAAAAAGTGTGCAGCTCTGATTTCGCTTCAGCAAGATCAGTTCTCAGGGAGGAGTGGAGAGGATGCTGGCGTTATCTGTTTGCCGCCTCGCCATCTGAATTACAACAGTTTTCAATACTATGCAACGCTAAGTAATGCTACAGTAAATGTTTTTCTGTCTTTTTTAAGCTCTCACCTGTAGCACCATGAGATTTATTTCAAATGTAAAGTGCTTTGAAAGGAAAATTAATTATTATTATTATTGTTATTGGTAGTAGTAATAGTCCTAGTAGTAGTATCATCTCTTACAACTGCCTCGACTGTCAGACGGACCCTCCTGGTTTTTAGTTCAGCTATATTTACTTTAGAGACAGCATCAGCTGCCTCCATGACACTGACACAATAACAAATGAACAGTATCCTTAGTGAAACAGTGTCAGTCAACACTCCTGCTTATCCAGCTGGTTACTGGTTCATTTTTAAGAGGATGATGGCCCATACCAAGGTGATGCTGACTGACGTCCAGGCTGAGAGAAAAGGTGCAAATATAATTCTGTCTGTTAATTCAGCATCATGGATTTGTAAGCACCCAGCACAGTGAGGCTGCTGATGTTCTGGAGCAATGGTTGGGCTATAGATTACAACTAGCACAAACCTGAGACGACAAAAAAAATAATGAGTCAGGCAGATTAGACTAACATATAAACAACCACACTGCTCCTGCAGTCTCTCTGCTACTAGGGAATGGAAGAAGGGGATGACCAGTTGACCAGGGAGATGAAATTTAGCCATTATGCTAACCAGGACCTACTGCACTGGTAATCTGTAGGGTCACAGTGGGCTGGAGCTGATCCCCACTGACACCAGGCGAGAGGTGGGCTACAACTTAGACAGGTGATCTGTGAGTCACAGGGTTGACACTCACACGGACGCACACGTTCTTTTGGAATCGCCAAATAAGGGAACAAAACAGGCATAAAGAGAATATGCAAACTCCACAATCAACCTCAGCCAGACCTTTCAAAAGCCAAATTGGTATTTAGGAGCATGATGGTGTTAGTATACGAACCTGTCATTTAAAAATACCTTTACCATGAAATATTTGTTAATTTCCGGAATCATAACGGCAAATTTTCACTTCAAGTCCCCTTGAAATACAAAATAAATAAATAAATGAATAAAAAAATATTGTTAAATGAACAAACAAACAAAAAAGCTTCAGCCCTGTGTCTGGGTGTCAATTGTTTATGTATCTCATTTATTTCTCTGCTATATACCATATATACCACAAATTTGTTGAAATAATAATTTCTGCATATTTTTTACAAAATCAAAATCGGGTCTTTTTTTATTAGGAAATGTTTTTTAATTTTGCAATGACTCATCCTGCACTCAGGGGTGTTTCTAATTTTTCCAACTTTTTTTGTTCAATGAAATTCTTTTTTTTTCTTTCTTTCTTTTTTTTAAACAATACTGACACAAGCCTACTGTTTACATGCATCAGCTCCATCGTGGGGAATCCTGTTCAGAGGAGAGGGAAACGAACCACTTTCTGTGATTAACGACAACCAATATAACTTTGTTTACTACACTATATCAGTTGTGGAGGTCCTAGACAGGTTGGAAAACGTAACAACATTGTTTCTGTGTTCATAAAAAAAAACGGAGGTCTGTTTATGTGTTGCACAGCTCCCAGTAAACACAAACCTCCAGTTAGCCTTGGCTTAGCTAGTAGCATCGTCGTCGAAACAGTTGTAGAAGTCCTAGAAACACTGGCATAATTGATGATGTCATGTCTGTGTAATAACATAACCCTGACGTGAACAAAGTTGTGTTGTACTTCAGTTGTACTGTTCCCTGTTTTCACTCACTGCAACATTATCAGCCAGGGTGCACATTCAGCCCTGTTGGCTACTGTGAAAGTCAATCAATATCTACAACAAGTTCCAATGTAGAGGCCTATTTTTGTCGGAAACACGTCAATACGCTGAACCAGATCACACTCGGACGGCAGTTCAATAGGATCTTTAATGCATCACTCTGTAATGCATTATGAACTTACTTACAATGTGTTATAATGCAAGTATACTGCTGCATAATCTAGCTATAAGCAGAGTTAAGGTTAACCATAACCCTGACCACCATAATGCATTATAAGTGTGTTCATTATGTGTTATAATGTTCATAATGTATTGTATTGCATGATAGATTAATGCTGTAAGTAAAGTCTTACTATAATTTCTTATTTTATTCAGCTGTTACCTTAATGCTCTCTGTACTTGATGCAACCTTGTAAAAACAGTTATGAATGAAATGCTAATTTTTTGTTTCAAAGAAAATTTTAACATAAAAGCCATGAAGCTGAAATTATTTTTAAGACCTGTAATTCATGCACAGAATACCACAGTGTCGGCATGAACAGCACAGCTGTGCAAAGATGGTTAGAAATAAATATGAAAGCACCTTTTGATGATGCCACTGCTGTCTGTCAATGATTTGTACAGTATATAATTTCTCTGAACAATATACAGTAACATTTTATACAACCCACAATGTACGTTGTTATTCTCCTCAGTTTCCAATATGAGATTTTAACATTTTGTAATGCTGTGGTCGTTGTTCGTTAACTCTGGTAGGCTGGTGCACAACATGACAGGAATTGTTCACTCCCCAAAAGCAAGATCACAGAATAGCTGATCCACAATGAATGAATAGTTACTTTCCTTTTGTACACAATGGATAGGAAGAGAATTTAGTTTTCGGGTTAATAAAGCAAAGGCACACTGTGCAGATATAGAGGAACCAAACAAATTCAAAGAAAACCTTAAAAAAAACAAAAAACGACAACATTGTTTTTCCAACCAATCTAACAGGAGACCACAGAGATAACATTACACACAGCTCACACATGCAGTTGTCCAACAGAGATGTCCAACAGTGATGTACACCTAACAATCACCAAACTACATACAGAGGTCAGTGGAGTCGCTTCAGGAGGTGATGAAGACCAGTGTTACAGACAGCTCCATATGAAGCCTGAAGTTGTTTGGGGAACCAATCAGCGGCAGGAGCCTCCAGCTAATAGACCAATTGCCAACTGTCACCTAAGTCAATCAGGAGCCCACACACCTGACAAATGTCAATCGATAATTACTGGTCTCACAAACACACCAATGGGAGAAAAACCACTGATCCCAAAACACAACAAATCTACAATGACTGTTGTAACGAAGATTAACAGATATATATAAAGCAACCTTTCCACACAAAAAAGCAGATGAACTCAAGCCTGGAGGATGGTTTCATTTATATAGCAAGTTTCCTATTGCATTCATCCGACAGGCCCATGTTGACATGTATTGAATTACTATCTGGACATTAAGTAAGGATGCAGAATTTGACCCAGCACTGAAGTTAACTTTAGTTTTTTTTTTAATAATGTGAGGGCAAGCTTCCACAACACTAACAAACACACAGAGATGTTTTCCAGTAAGAGAAAAGAGCAGATTTTGATGTGAAAATGCTCAAAAATGATTATTTTTACATATTTTTGGCATATGGCAGGATATACATAATTTACACATGGACACAGGTTAAAAACTGAGAAAATATTGTACATTTGATGGGGTCTTTAATTAAATAAATCAAGAGACTTGAATGTTGCTCCAGTGGGATGGTGGAGGAGTGAAATGACATTGACTGCAGTGAGAAACACATGGTGAAGGATTTTAAACATTTTTGGAAAATCTGCTGTATGTTTTGTCAAGTCAATTTAATTTATTGTTTCAATACATTTTACCTATAGAGAAGGTCTGGACTACACTGTAATTTACTGCCATCCAACACTGAAAGCAATTCCCTCATGAAGTGGCATTGACCCGAAGGCTAACTTGAATCTGGATTCCTATGCAGTAAATCACAATATTCACTTTAGACTTACCTTTGGTCAGACTCAGAATTTAGTGTTCAAATTATTAATGTAAAAATCATGTTAGGAAAAGTGTCAGAGGCTTAAACAGCGTACAATGATTTACAGGCCCCCTAATGTCCACAACTATGACACACTGGAATGTGGGATTACATAATGAGATTTAGTTTTGTACAGTCTGAGCTTTTCATGTGTATAATGTAACAAAAGATCATTTTATGTACATCCATGTTAAGAACTGAGTCCTGATTTTTACAAGGGGGTATCTAATCATTTTCTTGTAAAATCACATCAAGGAGGTGAAAAACATTTAAAATACTTTACATGTAATTGCCTTCTTGTGCTCTATTAAATGAGGTTAATATTTGCCAGCCTATTTGCTGCTACATTAGCTTGAGCTAGCTTAGCTTACCTTGGATACAGCAGATGTAATTAATGTATCTTTTTCTTAAGGCTGATAAGTGCGTTCATTTGGTTTGGCTCCCATTATATCTAAAAGCAGTTTAAAAAAATGTTCTGAAAAAAATTCCAGTGCATGATTCTTTCCTCTAAAATGATAAAACCAGTATTATTTATATTGTTGAGTTGTGTACTAACAAACTTTGAGAAATTACTTAAAAAAAAAAAAAAAAAACCCACACAGACCATTTTACTTGGACACGTGTCAATGATGGCATATCTTTCTCCCCTCTCTCCTTCCAATGAATTCCAGTTAAACAAAGTTTTACACTGTGGTGCGGCATACACTGATTGCATTACTCACATACTAACTTAGTAAGATAAGATGACCAGCAGGATGATGGCAGAGGATAAGTTGTCAAAACATAAGCAGCTACCTGACAATAATTTAGATGCTAGTGGAGAATTTGAGAACTTTATTACATTACTTCAACAGACGGTATAAAAACTACTGTTAGACATATTTAAAATTTCTCTGCTGTTTTGCCCCATGAACATGTTTTTTATGATTGATAGTGATCAGCCAGCTAAGCTAAAGAACGTTTTTCCTGTGACTAGTCTTCTTCAAAATTAAAGGAAACTAGTCGAGTTGCACCAGTTAAATGCTTGTGATGTGAAGCTGCAGTTTGCATTAGCAGCAGCTTCCCATGCAAGTCGTTATAACGAGGATTACCGGTAGTGTCATGAGTTTATTAGCGGGTGGAAAAATTTCATCACTATGGCAACCCCTAGATAAGTAAGCTAACCCTCAGACTCTACTTCTGCACCTGAACGTGCTGCTCATGCAAAGCTCTCTGTCTACACACATAATGACTGATTTTCATCTGCAGTGGTGCAGTACAGACACACTACACTTACTGACAACATCACAGTCTGTCTTATATTGTTTGGATCAAACCCCCCCCGCTGGCAAAAATTACATATTGCATTTAGGTATGGGAGGCTGACGTTAACTCTCGCTCACTATGCCATTAATCTGTTGGGGTTACCTATTGTATGTTATCATAATGATAAACATGGATTATTCTTTGGTCAGTCTATCTGAAAAGCCATATAAACCACTCGTACATTTATTAAGTATGGAACCAGCAGACCCAAGAAATGTGTCTCTATTTTAACATGAAAGAAAGGGAAAGACACACACACACACACACACACTGTGAAAACATATTGCTTTGTGTAGTGTTGTAAATATGTACCTTTGTAGTGTGGATATGGAGAGAAATTTACACACATGGTGTTATTAAATTATGAATGAGCAAGGGAAGAAAACACAAGAGGAAACACTGTCTCCTCATATTCCTGTTCTTCAAAATCTGCCTACAGGCCTTATGCCTTTGGCCTCACAGGTGCAATGTTAGCTTGACTGAGAGTCGCAAAGGACACATTTATAGGAAATATGTCATATTAAAATATGTTGACATAAAAAGCCTTTGGAAATCCCAGTGAAATCAATAAATACCAATAGTGTGTGTGTGTGATATGATTATTATTGCTCTGTCCTGCTTCATTTCCACTGAAAGCTACATTAAGCTGGGCATACACTGTGCGATTTAAGCCCGTTTTTGAACCAATCATTGGGCCGCGTGACTCATTTGAGAGTCGGAATGAATTTCGGCTTAGTTGGGCATCGTTTGTCATGCAGTGTGCAGGAGAAAGTGAGGGCCTATTATCTGCTCCCAACAACCGCAGGATGACTTTCTGACATGTCAAAAATTTTGGTTGACCAACTCAGGCTCTCACACAGTTAAAGCAGAGCAATGACTCGTTTTTCCAGTTAGTGCCTTTTTTCTCACTGCGTAGCAAACAGAGCGTCTTAATGCCATGGTGACACACACACAACAAGGGGGAAAAAACGGAGCGGCACAGCAATCGAAGTGTAGCTAATGTTAGCTGTCGAATTAACAGTAGTAAAAGTAGCTAACTTACCTTCAATGCTTTCTGCAAAATGAACAAGCCATAATGTTATTGTCTGTGTATTCCAAACCATCTGTATGTCCATATGTGCTGGCGCAACTTTTTTTTTTTTTTTAGAGGTTTTGGCATATAGGGTCAAACAAATTCTCAAGGCAGCACGCTTCTGCCTTGCTAGAAAACAGACATGCCTCTGAGCTTTCAAACGAATCTTTATTTGCAAATGTCAATAGCCACGACAGTCTGCGGGGCCGACGTGCTGTTTTTACACGTACAGTGTAAAAATCCAGGTCATGGCAGACGATCCGACAGTGTGAGCACATAAATCTTAAACTTGGGCTTTACATTGTGGCCGATTTACTCGTACATGGTGAGTTGGAATTAAACATTTGCAAAATCGTACAGTGTATGCCGAGGTTTAACCTGACATATAGGTAGTTTGACACAAGGCTTTATCACATTCAAATCTGGTGCCTGTTCTGTGATTGGAAATACAACCTTACAAAACCATTAGTAAATAATTTAGGAGTGTTTTGTTTTTGTTTCCCGTTTTAAATAAAAAGCAGAAGATAAAGATAATCCTGTCAGTCAGCCAACTCTCTCAGTCTGGGTAATTAGATGACATTGCATGACATCAGTTTGTCAGACAGCAGGGCTGGCGGTCCAGGATTTTCACAGAGCCGGGGAACATGTGATGATGCTGGCGAGTGTTGATGATGATGATGATGGTGATGATGATGATGATGATGATAGTGTCTGTGCCAGTGGCTGTTTGTGTGTGTGTGTGTGTGTGTACCCAGTACGGTGATGAATAACCCTTCCCCAGATGGCTGGCTCTCCAAGAGACAGAGCGTGCATACCCTCTCCACCAGCGTGAGGCTTCGGCGGCCAGCCTCCGTCTCCCCACCAAGGTCATCGTCAGCGGAAAAGGGAGACAGAAGCAGGAATGACTTTAATATCTCCACTGCTGACAGTCGCGATTTAATTGTTGTACCTGTGAAACAGATACAGCACTCTGAAAGAGGAGACTAAGGCTCTGTCTTGATAGCTCTCTAGTGAGTGCCCCAAATCCTGAAGGCTTTTTTTTTTTTTTTTCAAACTTGAAGAACACTTCTTTTAATGGTGCCTTTTAAACTTGAGAAACAATTCTGTAACACCCTTTTAAAGATACTGAAAAGAACCACACAGGCTTTTTAGAGAGCTTTATTCCCAAAGTCTATTTATTGATGGCTTAAATGCCCAAAGCCTTTTATACTGTATATGCCTACAAGTTGATGATCTGCTAATTAGTCAGCTAGTGGCAATTAAAAGTCAATTTAGTTCACACTATGTCCCCCTTTACATGCGCCGATAAAATGACCCAGTAGGTTTCTTAAATTCTGGTGCAGCCTGAGGTGTTAAAGACCAATTACTCGTTAAACCTCCAGTACAGTGTGAGCGTGTGTAGAGAGGTTATCTCAGTCCCCTGCAGCTTATATCATGATGCAGATGGCAGGCTCTGCTTCAGACTTGTTTTAATTACAAATCAATACAGTTACTGTAAGAAAATCATAAGTGGCCGCTACAGCTCAGTAAAACTATTAGGCTGACAGAGTGTGCATGCAAGTGAGAGAAACGTTCCTCTGTGTCTTCTGTTACAAGACAGATTGGATGGATGGATGGATGGATGTGATGTGCAGCAAGAGGCAGAAAGAAAGAGTTAAATGTCCCTCACTTATAATTAACAGGAGGAAAATACTTTATCTGAGCTGTTGAGATGTTTAAAGACTCACACAGCATTGCTTAACAGGACCTATTTTTAAGATATTTAGGGACAAAATTTTTTTCAAACACAATCTTCAGCTCAGAAAAGCTTGCCGCACGTTTTGTCCAATCAGAACGCAGTTTATTCGTAAACAGACTCTCAGAGCCAGTCGAAGACTTAGTCAGAATTGATCATTGTTATAGAGGAAGAAAAGATAGTATCCGCCACAGTTAATCATCTTGTTTTTGGGTGAAGTAGATATCGACTAAAAATTACGCACGGGACACACATTTTGCGTCTTCCTCTGCAGCGCGTCTGCGTCACTGATCTGCTGCGTCTCGCTCGCTAGTGTTATTCACACATGGAGCGTCTGCTGCAGGCAGTGCTGCTGTCTTTCAACGCAAGGTTTTCCTTTGAAAATTCTCCTTGATATGAAAGTGTTTGATGCCATTATTTACTGTATGATTCATTTATTTCATATTTAGTTTAGGCAGAAAACCGTGTGGGGTGTGAGAGGGAGAAAGAGGGGGTGCGGAAAGTGCGAGGGCAAACTGCAGCTCGATTTGTTGTGAGGATGAAATGAAAAGTTTATTACCAATGATCCGTTACTTTCTGCTGACAATGATACTTTACAACTCTTCATATAATAAACTGAGCAAGTCATTTGCTGCTTTTAAAGTCATTATATTAAAAAGAATTCTGTTCCTGTTCAGACATTGCTGGTGTGTCTCCACTCCAGGCTGGTACGATGCACACCGTGTTGTTAGATAAGGTCAGCCAAAGCCTGTGATCACTCTAAATTAAAAAGCAAAACTAAACTTCACTACACTGGGACTCTGGTTTGTCATTTATCCTAAAATACAAATACTGTTATACACATCGAGTTGTTTCAAATGCTTCACAATTAAATCTTTAAATGAAGGGATTCCCTGCACATACATACTTGTGAGAGGTTTTATTCTGAAAGACACTGGAAAAGTTGAAACTACAGGGAATGTTGCTGGAATGATGTAAATATGACTGGCAACAAGTCATTTCTCTGCCTGTTTTAGCAAAGAAACATACGTTTTGCCCCCAAAAATTGGCAGGCTCCTGAGTTGAAGTGTTGCATCGCGTCAGATGTGCATCCGACATCCGTCTCCCGCGTGCTGTGTGGCTGCTCTAATCTGTTTTAATTTGGCGCCAAAAAATAAGCCGATGTGCTGCTGACGCAGACGCAGCGCAGACGCAGGATGTGTGTCCTGGGCGTTAGCAGTCTAAAAATGATTGATTCTGAACCTCAGTGCTCATCATGAGAATGGAGCATGTTACCTAGTGCAAAGACTTGATGCACTAAAAGAGCACAGGGGAAAAAAAAAATCACACTATGTCAGGCTTCAAATGAAGTACTTTGGCTTTTCCTCATGGGATTTTTATATGAAAATATGAAATAATAAAGCTTTGACATTTAATTCTAGGTCATGTTCTGTATTGTAGAAACATAATGAAAAGAACATAACCAAAAATGAACTGGTCCTGGAACAGAACCTTTGACTACTCGACGTGACCTGAATTTTTTTCAATTCAATTTATTTTATGGAATGTTGACAAAATGTGACTGTAAAGGCCCTTTCACACCGGGGACGTATGTTTCGTGCGAATAATTCGCGCGTCATTATTTTTTTCGAACCCTGGTTTTCATCACGAGTCCTTTCACACCGCCCGCAAATGTGTCGCGGCGAAAATGCAGCATTATTTTTTTTCGCACTGTGGTCGATTTTTCTGAGCTTTTGCCCGGCGAATAAACACATCAACTAATTGTGTAGCATGAAAAGGAGGTATATGTCACAACCCTCACGTCACATCACCATGAC
>JAQLOL010000026.1:21652907-21675815 GCA_029783665.1 Naso thynnoides
CTGCTGGGACAACACACACACTCCACAGCGATGTCTTTACACGATACAACAGCTCCATCACTGCTTCAATTTGTCCTGAAACCCTCAGAAACCTCTTCTGTTTGTTTGTCCTACAGCGCCTCCACCTGGAGGAGCATTGATGGAGCAAATCAAACACGTTCATTCTTTATATCAGGTTTAACATAAGGTTACCTTTCTCATTTTCTTATTCTCCATCATCTAAATGAATTAAATGTAGCCTAATGTTGGTCATTTCTTCATGTTTAACGAGCACACGTTGACTGGTTTAGCTTCTAAACAATTGCTTTGTGTAATGATGATTGTGTAAAATGTGCTCGGCTGATTTGCTGTGTACAATTTTGACACATTTTAACACATACTTTGCAATGTTGTAAACACATAAGAAACACTTTGTTTGTGTTAATGCAACAGAAAACTTCCCCATGGACCAGAAACCTTTGGAGGAACTCAGCTGGTTTCCACGGTGCAAGAAACCTGCTCACTTCTTTCCTAAAGTTTGAACATTTTCAGTTTTTAAAGCCCATGAACATGAAGATTTTCTTCCTCTGCATGAACCTTCTGGATCTTGTTAACATCAGGCGACATAATTTATGATAACGTGGAATTTAATAATATCTGAGTGAGCAACAACTGTTACAGCTGTATTGTTATTAAGCTGACGTGCAAACAATACGACAACATGTGTGATTTTATTTCAAGTTTATTCCCTCATTTTTCCTTAACAAAATATACAAATTTACTGATAATCATTAAAAACTGTATCTGAACTGTATTAGATGACGATATCGCTAACATTTTACTTAAAGGACAACTTCGGTCATTTTACACATGCAGCTCTATTGCACAAGCTACCCGAGACTTGCTATTACCAAAGACGCGACAACATTTGGTCCAGCCACATAGCTGTCCTCGCCTGAGGATGCAGCACTTACTACTAAGCCATGGGGCAGATTTTTAAACTGTGTTTTCAACGTCTTAACGTACTCCAAATCACACCCCAAAAGATATGCAACATCAGCAGACACCCTACAACACAGCACTTTAGCGTGTATGACTCAAAATGAATACATCCAGTGACAGTGACAGAGGCTGCAGCACACACACTGTGCATGACAGTGACAGGGTGCTGCAGCCTCACACAACAATCTAGCATTAGTTGCTAAATGGTTAGCACTGAATGGACATTGAAATGATAATGCTGGAACACAATTTCTGTCTGCAAAGTTCACGTTTTTGTCTTTGCCAGTGAGGGAGTAAGCCGGAGTAATACCCTGCTCGAGGATCTACTAGTTTCGAGTACCTGCCTGTAAACAAACCGGTAGGAGAGACTGCTTGCACAAACACACTGTTTTAACCATGTTTGTATTCGTTTTGAGTCATACACGCTAAAGTGCTTTGTTGTAGGGTGTCTGTTGATGTTGCATATCTTTTGGGGTTTGATTTGGAGTATGTTAAGACGTTGAAAACAAAGTTTAAAAATCTGCCCCATGGCTTAGTAGTAAGTGCTGCGTCCCCGTGCGAGGACAGCTATGTGGCTGGACCAAATGTTGTCGTGTCTTTGGTAATACCAAGTCTCGGGTAGCTTGCGCAATAGAGCTGCATGTGTAAAACGACCGAAGTTGTCCTTTAAGATCAGTCTGACAGAGCTGCTCTCATGGCTGCAGACTCTGAGTCTTCTTTCTGTTTTTCCCAAACCACTCAGCTTCATGTTATTAATTATATCTTACAAGGGAATCTTTGCAGAAAACATGCATTAGAACTGCTTACAAGTTTGAATAAAAACGGGGGTAATAAGAGGTGAACCTCATGTGGCCTGTCTTCATGCTTTATGCTTCTCCTGATATTTACAACTGCTTCACTTAGCTTTGAATTTCTCTGGCAACAGGAAATGCAGCTTGCTTGAACTCCAATAACAAGTACAGGTCAGCAGAGGATCCGACATCGAGCTCTTCTTTTGGAAAGGGCTCCAGATTGTGTCATCTGATGCTACATCTACAGTATGACTAAGATCCATTGCAGAGCAAGAAAAAACAGCACATTCCAAACAACACAATACCACACGGCGACACCGATGAGACCTAAGTTAACCTGATCCAGAGCTGACCTGAGGTGATCCTGTCTGAACTGCTGCCTCCTCCTCTGCTCCTCCAGTCGCCTCCTCTCCTCCAGGCGCTCAGCCTACAATGGAAAGCAGTCAACAGTCACCCGGCAGCAGAGCAGTGGGTGCATGGCATGCAACCATCATACAAGGTCTGTTCTTCCAACATGCATGATGTCTGTGTCAATGATAACTGAGCGTAGCAAATCTGCAATGAGTCCTTTAATAGACATTCAGCATATATACAGTGTATGAGCTACAATAATAGTGAAAGAATATATGCAGTATTCGGACACACTGTAATTATCGACATGTAGTACATAAACTACTTCTATGCAACTAACAAGTAATTCATGATAGAAACATCACATATACATCAACAATTTATTTTAAAAATAAAAACGCCTTCTGTCTTTTGTAACTTCAGTGTATTTTCTGGTTACGGACACAAATTGTTGTCTCTAAATTCCAGTGTTTTCATTTGGATATTCTATTCTCTGACTTGTGCAGCCTGACGGCGTGGGCTGTGTGAGTACGTATTTACTGTAAAACAGAATATTTCTACTCTAAAAGACCAAGAGGCAGGCTGGGGCAGGGATGAGCTGCAGTCCTCTCAGATTGTGGTTTGGATGGATGTATCCATGACCCAGAGGCATGTTTTTACCAGCCTATTTTTAGATCACGTCTATAGACTAAGAAGAGGCTGTTCCACATGCATGTGCTTGTTTGCTGGATAACCAGTACATTCCTCTGGCTTCACAGAGGTCATGGCACAGCAGGAAAAGGTTTGTGGAATACTTCTTGTTCTTAATTAACCTCTCACAACTGAGCCAGACTTGGAGTAGAACATGTCCGAGAACACAGTGAGATGTTGTCTTTGGTGGATGGAAACCTATGAGACCATGAATCAAGTTGTTCTAAACATATTAATATGAGTGTGTGTGTAGGGGAAGATTCTGCTGTGAGACATATGGACCTGCCACAGCTCAGGAGGATGCTTGTCTCTACTGACATCTTGAGGCAAAACATGATATTCTCATTGATGGAGGACAAACAAGTGCCAAGAAGCACACGGGTGACAGCCCACAGTGACGTGTTAGGATGAGGTGGCACATCCTCACAATCATCTTTAATAAGAGTATAATAGCTCTCCGGGAATTCACTCAATTATCTCGAAAACACTCTCATACTACTCAGCATCCGCTGTATTAGGCACACCCGTACAGTCTAATCCTATCCAATACAACTGTTCGGCCAAAAAGTCTAACTTTATAATTATGAGGTGTTCATTAAAATAGCCTGTATGTTTTTTCATCAAAGTCATTGTAAAAGTGAAGTATATTAAAGGAAAAATCCACCACTGTTCATGTACACATCCAATTAATGTTGGTGGTAAATTTTGTCAATTTACGTAATAAATTTGTTACTTTGTGCTATATTGACAGAGAAAGCTGAGTTTTCTGAGTTGTCCTGCTCACACAGCCCTTCTTACAGTGCCTACATGTACCAGGATGCATTGCATCACAAAAAAACAGTCCTTGCCGGTTGTCCAAGGTTGTTATCCATTGCATCGGAACATTTCTTTTATTTAACATTGCAAAGTTTTCATTAACGAGGGCTTTGGGTCCTGAAGAGCCTGAAATTTCTCTCTAGACAAACATGGCGCTGGCTCGCCCGGAGTGCGAGGGGAAAGGTGTATCCGTACGAGATGTGAGTCCCGTGTTGATGTGAGTCACGCATGTGCGAAGAGGTCCACCATCTTGGACAGCTAGTAACAGGCACGCCATATGGACAAATCACATGCGGTTATTAAACACTAATGTTAAATGTGACTGATACTTTTTCTGCTGTTCCCAACTGCATATTTATGTTAGGATTAAAAGTTGACTTGGTGGCAAAGGCGTGGTTTGTTGTAAATTGGAAGCAAACTGTTGATGAGGAATTTTTTTTTCAGTTATGTTAGCTGAAGTAGTGTTAGCAGCTAACGCTATGCTAGCCTCTTTGATTAGTGCTAACTAGCCACCACAAGCTGAAATTATAACACAGGCTGTTATTAGCGCCAGAGCTGGCTAGTGCTAGCCAATATGCAGTGATGATGAAGTTTTAAAACATTAAATCTGATTTATACCGTCAACCTCAGATTGTGACATGAAACTCAGATTGCGACGTGTGGTTTGTCCAAATGGTGTAGCCATAATTGGCTGTCCAAGACAGCGGACATTTTCCCGTATGCACGACTCACATCGACGCAGGATTCACATCAGGTATTGACAAGGCAAGAAAACAGTCTGCAGTTCTTCGAGGAACCAGTGACGTCACACAGGGAACGCTGGAAAAAAATATTATTGGGTTTTACATTTTTTCCTGATTTTGATAGATAGAGATACTTTTGAAAATCAGCGGCGTTGCTCTTCAAGAGGTGTTTTAAATGTTCTGGACCTTCAGACATGTAAATATGCCAACAAACATCATACAAAGCTCTCCACCTAAAACTATTAGGGCTGGGGGAAAAAATCAATACATCATAATATTGTAATATTTTGCTAATGATATTGTATCAATATTTTATTACATAAATTCTCAATAAATGTTGCAAATAAAAAAACTAAATCAACTTTTAGGGCAACAGAATAATAGAAATCTATTGACTTTTCAGTGCACTAGATGGTGCTAAGCGTTCACTGTCTAGTGAGGTAATTAAAAATGCTATTAAAAAATACTGAAGGGAGATGAATTAATTGATTTAGTGTATTAGATGACACAGATTAAGCTGACAAAGTTTTACTGTGGGAAAATTATCTGCAGTTGAAAAGTGGGGGGAAAAAATTACAATATATGATATGGCAGTAGTCAACATATTGTAATATTGTGATGAAATCTTATTGTGACTTAAATATTGTCAGAATGTCATACCGTGGGGCCTCTGGCGATTCTCTGAAAATAATATACCTTCTAACTTTTCTGACAATGCCTCCAGTAACAGAAACTTATGAACTTATTAACTTATGTAAATATTATGGCAGAGCTGTTGTTCATGTGTCAGACTCAACCTTTAGAAAACAGCTTGTTATTTTAATTTCTGCACCCATTGTTTTGATTGGCAGACGCCTTTTCTGGAGCTGGTTTGCAACAACATTCAGCAGTTACAAAAGTGAATATCCATCACACAACAGGCAGAGATATGACATTTTGGACTGAGCTCACAGACTCTATAATGCAATGCACCCACAAGATGTGCTATATTCTGTGAAAGTGGTGCAACTCTCGCAGTGGAAAAACATCAACTCTCTTGCTCTCACTGTTGCAACTACTATTTCTCTTTCCACCTACAGTTACAGCCCGTGGCGAAGTGCAGTGCATTCCTGACATGATGGAACTCTGGAGTTTGTCAAGAGGCACTCTCGGAAAAAAGGAAATTACTGTGCTGACTGAAACAAAAACAGATTAAAAGTGTTGAGGGAGAAAGGAGGTGCCAGGCTAGTAAATTATCACTTCATTGTAAAATATCGCCCCAGAGGGTGTTTCATATATAATATGTGTTTAGTGGTTGATTTTCCTTCAATTTGAATTGTTCAGAAATAACTGAAATGGAAACAGCAAGAGTAGCAGGTGACATGACTGTATTTTCAATGCTAAATTACACACATGAAAATACATTTTAATAGGGAATACTACCAGTCTCACCATCTCCCTCTTCTCTCTTTTCATCCTCTCTAACTTTTCTTCTTCTTCTTGTCTTCTCCTCTTGTCCAGCTCTTCCTTCCTCAGCTTAAAACACAGAGGAGGCAAAAGTACACACATTTTCACTGATGTACAAATACAGATACTTGTATAAAAAAAAAAAAAGACTGTGGTAAAAGTACAAGTACTGACTGTTTACTCAAGTAAAAGTGATAAAGTACGGGTTCAGAAATGTACTCAAAGTATCAAAGTGAAAAGTTTCCTTCTGAAGGACATTTCTGTGCGAAGTTAACCGAAGCTCACGTCATATTAATATAATACAAAGGGTTAGTCAGCTGGATTTGTCTGAGCTGTTCCTGAACGCACCATAAAATGAGCTGATTGTTGAGTCTCATTCCCAGAACGTAAAATAGAGACATTTTGTGTTGGTGAAGCGTCCTGAGCTCAGCCAAACAGACAAAAACATTCAAACTAAAGTAACGAGCCCGTTTGGAAAATAGAACGAGGAGAAAGTTCAGATATTTGTGTTCAAATGTAGAGAGAAAAAGTCAAAGGCTGTCAGAAAAATACATACTCAACTAAAGTACAGATACCCAAAGAAAATCTCTTTAAGAGATTTAATCTCTACAGTTATGAAGTATTTGTGCTTCTTTACTTCCCACCTTTGTGGAAACAACAGGTAACATTGAATATTAGGCTACACTGCGGTTTGGCCATCACAGAATGCAGAAGATAAGAGCAAACAGAAAGGATGAACAGTTGATACAGTAATTGTTCGATGAAGTACCTTCTTCTGCAGTCTGGAGGTACGTAAATCTGTAAACTGCTTCTGCCGGGCTTCAGCCAATGTCACATTTCCACCTTGATAAATAAAAATAAGTGATTACACCACATTATTAAATAAGGATGTAAAAAAAAATAATTACAATGTCGGAATAACGCCTAGATTCCACATATTGCAGGTATGTGACGGAAAATTCCCCGAGTATCCAATGCAAGGAAATGCATTTTTTTACGGAAAGACAGAAAATACCTAAACCTGTGTTTAATATCAAACTGATACAGAAGCCTATGGAACGTTACAAGAGCAGCAGAATAACCTTCCTCAGATTCACGATGTGTTAGAACTACAAATTAATTTTTTTTAACTATACAAACTCACTTGACAATCCAAATGAGCAACTGAATTGAGGAAAAAAGCTTACAGTCTTTCCCAAATCCACCGCCAGAAGTTACATTTTTTGAACATACTCGGATATCACAGAGATTCCCACAGGAACGAATGAATTTCCAGTCGACACATACGTAGGTGGAAAGGAAGCGTGAGGTTGAACAAACAGTGCGTTGTATTTGAGGTGAATGTGTGAGTGAAGATGGTTCAGGTGTTGGTTACCCAGCTTCTCCGGGTTCAGGTGCACGGCCGTGGCTCTGTTTGCCTCTTTCCATCTCCGAAGATCCTCCTCTTCTTTTTGAGCCACTACAATAAAATACATTTTCATTACTGGGTTAAGAAACTTTCACATGGTTGGAGATCAAAATAACACAGATGGAGAGTTAAAAGCAGCAGTGTCAGCCTACTCATTCTCATCTTGCTTCGCCGAGATTCATTCGGTGGGACCACGGTGAATCCACCTGAGCTGAGACACGCCGGAGAGCGAAAGAGTTAGTGGTTAAATGAGCTGTGGAAACAATAAAACTTCAGTACTTCTCTTAAGTATTAACTCAAATATTTCTGCCACACTGAGTCCCACATCCTCTCATAAGATGAAACAGAGTGCTGCACATGAACATGTAACTGTCTCACAAAGAACGTGTTGTAGTTTGGTGAAAAAAAGGTTTGATGCAGCAAAAATATGGCACCAGAAATGTAAAATTCGGCTATCAGTGATAAAACAGCATAACTTCCAATGATTTACCACGCTGGTATTCAGATCCTTTGGTTGTTTATTTGGTTGTTTGTGTTAAAGTTGTATATTTTAATTCCAGACAGCAGGTCCAGTTATGACCTGAAAACTAAAAACAGATAAAACTTTTCCAAGATCCCACGAGTTAAAACATACAGGCGAAGGTTGAATCGTTCTGTTCTGATTTTACACAGTAAACTGAAAGTGGCATTTAACCATTTACTGAATAAACATTTTGATTTTCCATTTTATAGTACTTTTGTTACTTTAGACTTCATTACATTTTAAGGAAACCTCCCGCTCATTTTATACATTACAGGTTTTAATCCGATAATTTTTTTTATGGAACACAGTCATACTGATGCATTGTCGGTCTAGAAACTAGATTAAACTTTCCATCAGTACAGAAAACAGTTCAAATGCATCTTCCAGCTACAACCTTACCAGTCTGCATTTTAATTGATAAAAACAATCCTGGCATGATGTTGCCTTCAAGTGAGGCATCAGGAATCGGGAAAAGACATTAGCTCTGGCAGCTGGTGTTTATCATGACAGGTGGTGTACTGCACCAAAAATAACATGAACTCTTTACTAATGTTGTATTTTACGACGGAAGCTGAGAGCTGCCATGGTGACGATTCCGTTATCTCAAGATCATTGAATAATCATCTCGTTATTACGGGATAACGGTGAGCGGGAAAGCTGTGATTACGTCCACCAGCAACGATGAGATAACTTTTGTCATAACCAGTCAGTAAAATGGCAAATACGTGCTTCCCATCACTTAAGGCTTTTAAAATAGCCCATGGTTTTGATTGTAATGGAAATGGTGACGCTGTGTCAATTAACCCGCCCACATTTATAACAGCTTGTGACCAGCGGGGGCGCTGTAATGTCTGGGCACAGCACGCATGCACCATGAAGGAGAAGGCAACTCAGTAGATATTGAGAGGCGACAGCTTTTTAAAAAATAATTACATTTCAAATAATTGAAATAATTTTCAAAACCCGCCGCCGTAAACGGCAAGGCCTTTCTGCTGAGGTGTGTGTGTTTGACATTTCTGTGCAAGCCTTGTAAGTCGAGTATTTGGCTCCGACCGCCGCTTGGTGTTCAACTGTGAGAATTTTTCTGCGGTCTCAGAGAAATATGGAGTTACATTTTTCTCATAAATACCTGTAAATGCACAGAGGGTGATCTACAAATATGATTTAATTTGCACGTGTTTTGGTTTCCACAAATACAAATTTCTGACTTGTAACTGGTATTTTGTTTATTACAAACAGATGTGCGTTTGTAAATATATGGCGTATTTGTAAATATATAATTTTCCATTTGTAAAAAAAAATCCATACAGAAAGGAGAGGTTATGGGATTTACGACAGACAGTGAATGCACCAGTTCCCTCTCGAATCGCATGAAACGAAAGTGAAAGTGAGCAGCAGCAGCTCAGCGGCGAGCTGAGCGAAAACAAGTTTCACAGAGGAAATATTACAGCAAACACTGGCCTCAGTGCGAGCAGACAGTCATGTCTGTCTGTCTGTCCTCTCACTGACAACACACAGACAGTCATGTCTGTCTGTCCTCTCACTAACAACACACAGACAGTTGTCAGTGAGAGGACATGTCCGGGTCCAGTTCAGCCTATGTGACAGTATGTCGCTCAGACTTGTTACACTAAAACATGGAACTGTTACTCACTACTGCGGCTGTCTGTCTGTCGTCTGGGGTTGTCCGCCGTCAGGTGCGTCTCCATCGGGATTATCAGCGGTGGGGTTATTCCCAGACACACCTGAGGTGTCCTCCCTGCGGGGCGCAGAGTTTCTGCTGGAGTTCAGGTTGTTATAAGGATCCATTTTCACGGACAAACTCGGTATTTAACAGAAGCTGGACGCTGCAGTCCTGTCCTCAGCGCAGGTTTATTCACGTGGATAACCGAGTCGTACACACAGCTCACCTCTCAGGAATACCGCAACAGAAGACAGAGCCGGAGAGTTTCAATGCAACAGCGCCCTCTGCTGGAATAAGAGCAATAACAAGCGCGTCATTAAAGGCACAGTCTGTAATTTTGTGTCAAGAGCACTTCGGGTGCCTGGGTACCGATCAGACTTTCTGTAGGCCTACATACACCTCAGCCATGCAATGCGCCATGTAGTCCGTGCTAACTCTTCCAATTCAATCCAGCAAAAGGCTGCAGGCAACTTCCTGTTAAACAAACAAACAAACAAACAAACAAACAAAATAAACTCTTGGGAGTGTGTGTGTGTGTGAGGGGAAATTATAAAAATACCACAAGCAGTTTGTAAATACAGATTCAGCAGTTCAGAAATGGCACAACATGTTTTTGATGAGAAAGGCAAATTCTTTTTAAAAAACAATTTTGATTAATTTTACAATACAGCTGAAGCCTGATCTCCCTTAAAGACCCATCCCCAAAGTTCCCATCCTTCTCAGGGAGAAGCAAGAGGAAAATAAATACAGGGCATAGTAATTTTACATAAACATAAGATAAAAAATCACAAAGAAGACAAGGCACTCTCTTTAAAAGAGTCAAAATGCTTTTATTTCCACAGCACGGTCACGCTGGACCTTAAAAAGACGCTCTGACGCGTTTCGGCACACAAGCCTTCATCAGGGAGATAAAAATATTTTTGCATTTTTTAAGTTTTTTCAGTTTAGGAAGACCGACTGTGTTCTTTCAGACAGTTTGTCATCGCCAAGTCTTTCCATTATATAAAGCAGAAAATAACTGTGTGAACATCAGAAATACATTTGTGAACCATTTTAAATCTAATGACGTGTGCATTCTTTCTACATTTAACTGACTGAAAATGTTTTTTACTTTCACTTTTCACTCTCCCAGAGACAGTTCCTGTGATTTGAGGGGACTGCGACCCATTTCATCCTACATCCTAGTATTATTGTCTTATGTTCATCTACTTAAAGATCCATAATTTGTGAAATAAAATTGTTTTCTTACATTGTTCAGAATGAAATTCTTTAATGACGACACAGCCAAGCTGGCGGGATTCATTTCCAGTGCAGCATTTTACATACAGTCACAGGTTTCCTCACAGAATGACAGATCAACAAACATACAGACACACACGGCACAGAATGACGATGTTTTTAAGCTTTCTTAGCTGAAACAGCACAGTGAGGAGGATAATGATGGCTGTCACAGATTGCAGTTGGGTAGAAACTGTTTTTGAATCGAGTTGTTTAGGTGGGTTAGGGTCAGAAACAGGTTTCTTTCATTGGTGGTGAAGTTTGGCATGTCAGCCAAAATCCTTTGCAACTTCTACAACTGTGTTGTCGAGAGCATCCTGACCAGCTGCATCACCGTGTGGTACGGCAGCACGACTGTGACGGACCACAAACGCCTGCAGAGAGCGGTAAAGACTGCGGAGAAGATCACCAGGACTCCACTACCCTCTCTGCAGAGCATCCACCACCGCCGGGTCCACAGGAGAGCTGCCTCCATTCTCAAAGACCCCACTCACCCACAGCACGGACTGTTCACACTTCTACCCTCAGGCCGGAGGTACAGAAGTGTGAAGTGCAGGACCACCAGACTAAAGAACTCTTTCTTTCCCACTGCCATCAGACTCCTAAACCGCTGACAGTTTGCAATTGCCTACCTCATAACTGTTTACAGTTATCAGTTTGCACATCAGTTTGTATTTTTTAAATCTATCTTCTACTTATTTTATATTGTACTACACTCATTGTGGGCAGCAAAGGAAGAATTTCATTGTACAGGGAAATGCATTTCCAACTGTGCATATGACAATAAACACTTTTAACTTTGACTTTGACTTTGAAAAAGAGGAGAGGAGTCTCCTTAATTGATGCAGTGCGAACTGATTGGACTGATATCACCTTGGCTAACTGTCCCTTGCATGGCAGTCTTTATCTTTGCAGGACTTTTATGACACAAATAAAAATGGATATTGTGATGAGGAAAAAAAAAAGGTATTTTAGTTACTATCTACTAACAGCTGGTAATTCATAAGTGAAAAATCAAAGAAGAGGTTAATCTTACTCTCAGCCTTTACCAGCCCTGTCCCAGTCTGACACAGCCACGTTCTTGTGGAGAGAATAATCGACAAGCATCACATTTAGATGAGAGCTTTGCAAAAGCTTAGGAAAGGGGAAAAAAAGGAACATTTCTCAAGGATTCCAACAAAGGAGGCTAAATGGGACAGAAAAACATAGTTTCTAAACCTGCTCACATCTTTGCTGAATGTATTTATTTTCATTCATCAGGAAGAAAAAAAAAACTATTGATTTATCTACATCTGCTTGTATGAAAAATGAATCATGGGAAATACAGACATAGATTGTTTCCATTTGTTATTGTTACCTCTGCATTCACAGCACAGGGAGAAATACTTACATTCACATGTATAAATGCAAACGTTGACGCACTGGAATGGATGGATTTGTAAGCAGAGCCACGTGCTCTCAAGGTCATCTATCATGCCCCTTATCCGACTTGTCAAATCTGCTGAACCTGCTGTTTGCTTTTCAAAGCTTTTTCAAATGGAGCCGAAGGTGTTTCCATACTAAAAAAAATCCAGAGATTTAGACTGAACCAGGATTTTTTATCCTTTTTTATCCTTTGTCTTTATACAAATGCATGGGCTCAATCAGTAGTTTTTGTGCTGCCTTTCTTGGATTTTAATCATCAAACAAGTTCACAAATAATTTATTTTTATCAAAAATCTAAGAACAGCAGGAACTTTATTGTAATCACTGTCTGTACTCTGCCTTTTCCTACACATTTTGTTCATTGCCAAAGACTGAAAGCATTAAGGATTAGGGGTTTTTTCAATTATTATTATTATTATTTATTTTATTTTTTTTTACATAAGGCATTACTAAGAGTTAGAGGAATATTATGTATGTCAGAATCACATCAGCAGGACGTCCAATCTTTCTTTGATAAATCACTATCATTTCACTTTGAAACAAGCCTGCACACATGCTGGTCTGCAGGCACAGCGGCAATCAAAATTTTACCAAAATGTAATGAATCCATGTAAACACAAAAACTCTTCTTGTTTTACAAGGAAGTCATGTTCGATTAAAGCTGAGGAAGGCAACTTATGGAGATCAAGCTAGCTGTATCATGAGACTCCCAAGGAAGCTACTTCGCTGCACCCTGCGACACACATTATTTAGTTTGTTGTGGCTCTCTCTTGTAAGTCCACTTTGCACCAAAGATTCATGACGATGATGAGACTAAACAGTTGCAGGGAAAGTTGCAGCAGTGTAAACTGGTCCGTCTCAGCTCGACTCAAGTTGGCTGAGGGTGTTGCCTGCAGACACCGTTGTTGCCAGAGGCCACTTTTAGTGTGTGAGGCTCGTCACCTGTTTCAACAGCCAATCAGCTCATAGCGATGTCACCTGTTGCTAAGAGGCCTAGCGTGGAGCAGCCAATAGGAACACCTGCTCTCTGAGATTACTGTGATAGCCCAAAAATACCCCATGACAGTCTGGATACAGAGCCACGGAGAGGTGCAGAAGTGGTGTGTTCTTTCAGACCACCTGAATTACAATATGTTCAATGGGCATTATGGAATTTAAGACCTAAAGACAACATTATGAGTGTAAAATACATTTTCTACCTGTAAATTAATATGTCTGAAACATACAGATGTTAAAAAATAAAAAATAAAAATTAAAAAAAACCCTCCATCAAAGCGCATGTGTCGTTTTTTTACCCTGCGTAAGACAACTGGATGCTTCAATGCTGGAATAGATCATAAACAATCAATGTCTGTCCTGCGGGGAGTGAGAGGGTGCAAGGTCAGTCAACAAAGTCAACATCCTCTGTTCTCTCTGCAGCGGGTGTTAGAGCCCATTATGTGTGGAAACTCCCTTTGGATGTGTCCTGCTGTCCAAGACTCAGTGCCCTCTGGCCCTCATTTGAAAGAGGAACGTGACCTTCAGACTGAGGACTGAACACCACAGCACTGAGCCTCACACATTTTATTATTCAATACAGTGCTTACACAGAGAAAGTGGTTCTTCAGAATAATAAAGCATGGAATACACAAATGAAACATGGATTTTGTATGTCAATGATGTGTGCATGTTTTTGCCAACAAAGCCAAACATAAATAAGTGCATCGATACAGAACACAACAAGTCAGCTAATTTTACTTAATAGTCCAACATCAATAAATCCAGCTAGATGTCAGTCTTGCAGTAAATTATTTTGCGAAGCTCCGACCATCTTAAAACCAGTCCAAAATTTACCTTCATCTGGCCTCCTGCTTGTTTGCTCCTTTTCTCCTCTTAGCTTTCTCCTCAGCATCTTTGGTCTCGTCTTTGTTATGATGCATGGAAAGGCTGCTGAGTCTGGTGACGTTTTTTATTCTTCCATTCTGCATGTCTGCATTCCCCACTGAGTCCGAACTGCCCCAGGCCGGAAAAACTCCTTCTATGGAGGGTCCAAACCTCCTGTGCTAATAGTCAACACTGCCTCAGTGCCAGGGAACTTCCTGTCTGTTTCATGGAGAATCGATAATCTGCACAGCTAACAAGGTTAACAGCTACACTTAGCAGCAGTTAGCAGTCACTCAAAGAACAAGGAAAGTTATCAGTACATCAGAAACACTCAAGAGTTGAGGCAGAGCAGCTGGGGAACACTTGAGAGGGAAAACCAGTGGTATTTTATTTAAAGAAATGTCCAACTCTCAGTTGTAATGATAGAGGCTGAGTTCTGCCCATTACAAGTGAGTCAGTGTTCCATCAAAACGAAGCTTTGAAGTACCTTTGTGTGTGGCTGGGTGTGAATTTGTGCGTGTGGGCTTGTGTGTTTTTTCTTAAAGTAAAACTAGACAACGTTTTTGGCTTAACTTTGTCATCATGATGTATAACCTGATTAAACAGTGTAACAGTGGGTGTAAAATTACAACATTTGCTGCTAAATTAGTCTGCGATAAGTCCTGTTTTTACCACGATATTTTCTTTGACACAGAAAAATGAAAAATCAGTGATGGTCTCTGTACTCTCTGTCCTGATTGGCCGGTCTATGCCGCACTTCTTGGCAACAGGTGACATAGGTACGAGCTGATTAGCTCACCGGGCTCTGACTTGCCTCTATCAACAACAGAGTGTCTGCAAGCCACACCATCAGCCGGCTCGAGCTCGAGCTGAGACGGACCAGTTTACTCTGCTGCAACTTTCCCTGCAACCCTTTGGTCTCGGTTCAAACTGGACTTAAAAGAGAGAGAGACAACAAATGAAATAAAGTGTGAGCTGGTGCAAACGGCTGCAGCGGATTTGCTTCACAAATGCTCACTCTACAGCTAACGTTAGCTTGCTAGCTTATTTACAGAAATTATCTACTGCAACTTTCCGCTGACAAATCGCTTTTCTACAATATCCACGTATGGATGCTCCGGCGAGGGAAGGTGCAACAAATGTTGTGGTTAATGTATCTATTGTTAAGAACATAATATATACACATGCCTTTACTCAAACACTAAAAACAAAAACCCCAAAGTTTCAACCGTGTAAAATTTTAGCTCTTTTATGCTACATGTACTGTATACTTGCACACATTCATATCCATATACACAGTTATTCATCCATACATACATATACACACATATACATATGTACGCAATCATGTACACAACAGTTTAACAGTTATATTTTTTATTCATGCTTATTATTAAATGCATAGGGAAATATGTTTAAAAAAAAGAAATAAAGAAAGGAAAAAAGGGGGTTAATAATTAGACATTTTCCAAGCCTCCTCCAAAGACTAATTTCTGATGTTGCCTTTCAAAACTTACTTTAAGGTTTTCCCGCAGATCACAGACAAAACATATTTAACATTTAAGTATCAGGTCTTAAATTGTCTGACAGACTTTGTTTTTCACTCAGAATCCATGTCCACGATTCTGGATTTGGCCCCTTTACTATAGTATTAATCATTTTGTAAGGAGGAGGAGGTGGAGGAGGACGAAGAGGAGGAAGGTGTCACTTCTCTGAAATGATACAAACCTCCTCACTGAGTCATATGCATGGTTTACCGGCAATAAGTCTCTCAGACAGTTGGTAAGAGAGTTGCTGTTTATCTTGTGCGATGTTCTGCATGCCATACACCGCTCAGTATGGACTGTGGTCGCCGTTGTGTGCATATTATCTATCAACTCTTCTGAGGAAAGATGTTTTATGCATTCTGAGCTGGGCAAGAAAACTAATTCTGAATCTAAAATGAGTAAAAGGGGCAGACATCCCGGACAGCAAGATCTAATCTAGAGAGCTGACAGGCAGAGCGATCAACCTTCTAAATCATTCAGGATGATGGGCGGCTAGTTTTCTTTTTACATCTTAATGATTAATCCCCCAGCAGTGTATATTTATATCTTAACAGCCTTGCAGCATCCATGCTGATGTTGATGGTCTGACTAACAGTGGCACTTATTCAAAATTAGCCTTGATGTCCCACTTCGGCAACAGGAGCAAAAATAGACACTTGGGGACTCTGCAGAGGCCATTCAACAAGCTCAGACATTACAAAACCTTCTGAGAGGAGTTGCATTGGCTGCCACTCCAAAGGCACTGCCGGGTGTTTTCACTGGCTGAGGCTTGAGCGTAAAGGCAATTATAAAAAGCCTGTGGGGTGAGCACTCTGTGTGACCCTCGCTCACGTCTGGACAAGGTGTTTGTTTAGATTAAACTCCCCTTCTTCTTTTATTTATGAATATCCTTGGCTGACACTTGCAATGGGTTTTTGTAAACTAACTGTTGACTGGGATGTTGGAAGCAAAGGAAAATAATTTCTGTACAGAATTACAAAATTATGTCGGCAAGTTTTGACATCAGCAGTCCATCGTACTACACAAATATACAGTAATTTTTTTCAAGTCAATTAATTTATGAGCACATTTAAAAAACAACAAAAATTGACCAAAGTGATATACACTTTAAGAGTCAGGCAACAAAACTTTAATATAAATATAAAATAAGTCAGAAAAAAATCACATATAATTAGAAGAGCACATAAAATGAAAACAAACAACACTTAGTGTGGTTTAAAAGCCATTGAATTTTTTTTTTTTTTTTAAACCAGTTTTCAAAAATGTTCAGTGTTGGAGAGGCCCTGATGTTGAATGGCATTCCCCATTAAACCACAAAAAGAAAAAAAAAATCCTGTTCATTTGGAATGAAATTTAATGGCACAGTTGCTTATTTACACACCTAAAGCCGTGCTTGAGCAACATTTCTACTGATTTTGTGTCATGTCTGTGTCCAGCTGGTGAATAGTAGGTGTTTTTTGAGTTGCTTAACTCCTCTGTGAGTTATCTGTCTTTTTGGCCGCTAAATTCTCCACCGTGTTCACCAGTTAGTGTCTAACTGTGTTTGTCTGCTGTTTGATGCTGAGCAGTTAGTGTGCAGTGGACTTTTGGAGCCATGTCAGTGAAAGCAGTCGTCCGCTGAAAACGATGCTATGTAAGCACTAAGAGGGAACCAAAACAGTGAAGTTGGGAACCAAACAGCTGAACAAATGAGCTGAAACCTTCTGTAAAGGTCTGTGAAGCTGAAGGGGGCTGGAGAGTCATGTGTCATCTCTACGAGCGATCCCTGCCACCGTTTCACATTGTGTTCAGAACAATGTACAGCTATGTATTCTAAAAATATCCATTAAGGCTGCTTAAAATGTCTTTTTGTAATTCTTAACATATTTCTGGCAAACCTGATAAGATATTTGGTTTTAGGGTCTTAAATCTGACAAAGTAAACCATAGGATGATTCATTTATTTTTTTAGGATGTTTTCTGGACTGTGTACAGAATAACATTGCGTATTAAATAGAAAATTTGTTGTGAACAGTTAGTGCTGGACCTAAAAATTCAAAACAAAGATCGCAGATGTTTAGAGAAGAGAATTTGATAGATTTCACTGGAGCTCAAAGAGGCAGTGTAGAAGAGGCTGACAAAACAAGGAGCAGATGAGGAGTCTTCTGCAGAGACGTGCAGTAGTGATGCACAGGTTGACCTGTAACCCGTGGGACCCCAGAATGAACATGTGGGTCACGCAGGTTTGGGTCAGCTTTATGAGAAAATATCACTGGTGTGGACGGGGCGGGTCAATGACAAAGCACTGGTCAGAGTTGGCCTTAGAATTATTGATAATGCACAAAAAAACTTACAAAAACTTAATACGTGCAGTAATTTACACTTTATTTTCCCTCTTTTTGTGAGTCTCTCACTCTGTCTCTCAGTCATTCACAGACACACACACACACACACAGCGGCTCTTGTTGAACTCAGTCTGCTCCTCTTTCTCATCTCAGCTGAGGCGCAACACAGGATTGCTAAAGACACTCACATTTCACTTCGTGTTGTAATGTAAGAAGAGTATGAAGAGTTAACCAGCAGGACAATGGCGAAGGATTAGCTGTCAAGATGAAATGCAAAAATCACGTACTTCACAATATTTGGGATACTTGATAACTTGAATGAAAGAAGAGGGAGTTTGTTAACTCGCCTGTTGCCTTCAGCTCTTAACAGCTCCATTCTCTTTCCATTACTTCCACAGACAGTATGAAAATGCTCCCAGACATATTTAAAACTGATCTGCTGTCACATGCTGAAAAGGCATGTTGTTTTGCCCTGTAAACGCATGTGTTGCCATTGTGGTCAGCTATAGGAAACACAAGATAACTGAATGCATTGATTGGGAAGGTGCTGGTATTATGAAAACATGGCGCACGCATCACCACCGTACAGGCAGGGAGAAGAAGAACCAAAACAGAAGTGGCGACGAGGACCAAGCTGGTTGTGGCAAACTTGAGAATGAACCTGGAGAACAGAGAGGAACTAAAATTAGCTCCAACAACTAGAGCTGGCCTTGATGTCTCTGGATAGACTGAACGATTTGGCAAGGTCTCCCTGGAAGAGCTGGGTTTAAAGCAGCAGCAGCTTGTTGAGTTAATAGGGATGACTCAGGTGCACTCGACTGGAGAGTGTGGAAAGAGAGACAAGTGCGCCACGCCCAGCAAACACACAAACACAGAGTGAAGACAGACCCACATGCAGAGACGAAAAAGACAAAGGAAAAACACGTGATATGAGGGATCTGATCCATTCGTGACAAAATTTAATTTCCCTGGCTATTCTTTGTATTTCCTTCAAAGACCAACATTTCAAATACAAAAAAGTAAAAAGCAGTTACAGAGAGTATATTAGGTGCACTTTAAATCCATTAACATATGCTGTCAGTATATTCTTAATATTTTTTAACACACTGTATACTTAAATATGACTTAAAAAAAAAACATTCACTTTCTTGTAGAGTAGATCACAACATCTACAGCAGATGGTAACAGCAGGAGAAGTGCAAATCCTCATTTGTCATCAAAACGCCACCTTGCAAAGAATAAAATAGGAAGTGACGCCTTTAAAGAGTTGGAGACATCTGTTAGAGTCAAATTCACTGTTTCATAAGTGAACAGATGCTCATGTGCTGCTGCTGCTCTCTGTGTTAAAAGTACAACTAAAGCCCATGGCTGTTTATCGTGTTAAATAAGAAAAGCAGCCAGTAGTTCATAACAAGATAGTAGTAGTTCATAACATATACTGCCTGTACCATTTGTGTCATTGTACTGTGTTGTTGCTTCAAATTAGTGTAAGCTTTTTTTTAATAAACAGTACCACAGTGCGAGCTCATGTACAAAACTGTGCTAACTAAGAATAGTCAAATGTAACTATAACTGGCAATTATAAACATACATTTTAAGAAATGTAACATTGCCTAGATTCAGGGTTTTTTTTCACATAATGGGGAAATACTGTATAGATGTAGCTGCATGTTTATTGTCAAAACAGAACTTTCACTGTCAGTGTGTGTGCATGTCCTCCTCAGTTTTTCAGCTGTATACCCATACCAATTAACTCTCACGTCTACAAGTAGTTCTTAAAGTGCTCAGAAAAAACGGAATGTCGTCATCTACACAACAACACAGTGTTGACAGTATTTGGAGAAACAAAGGGACATTTCCATTGTGCAGGTGCAGCTGCTGGAGGTGGAGGCTGGTTTGCCACACTGCCAAGAGGCAGAGATGACAGACATGTTAAGATGGATTAAAGGTCGAATGTGAGAATATGCAAACAGAAAGCCGTGACGGTCTTACTAGCCTTAGACTCGCATCAAAGGAGGGCTATTACACTTTTTTTGTCTTTTATGACCTATAAATGTTGTTACAATGCTGGACACTCGTGTTAAACAATGCGTAAGTGTCAGATAATAAGATACGTGCATTTGGAGGTGAGCCCTGCAGGCTCTTTGAGTTGGCTCTACAGGCTGTGTTTTGACAGTTAATGCGTGCTGGACTTCCTTAAATGAGCAATTCAGCTTGTTCCACCCCCCTGTTTTTTTTTTGTTTGTTTCTTTGTTTCTTTGTTTCTTCCTTTCTTTCTTTTTTCAGGTGAACAACAGGCAGTTTTATGTTGTTAAATTTTCCTAAAGAGCATCATTCAGAAGTTGATAGTGTTCCTGTTTCTTGTGGATTTGTTGTGTGTGGATGTATTTACTTCCTCAGTGAGCACATGAGCTGGATAAACGGCTAAACTGCCGCTACAGGACCACATGTTACCTTGTCACGTTGAAGAGTGAGAAGCGTAAGCTGAACATAAGAGTTTATCAGTGTCCTAGCTATGTTTTTTTTTGTTGTTTTTTTTGTGAGAAAACACAGAAAACATAAGGGAGAGAGAATGCGAGTCGCAGTTTTCTGAGGATCTGCAGACCTTACTGTGTAGTCAGTTGTGTCTAGCTGCTCTACAGGAGTCCAAAATTAAAATCAAAGACCTGAAAATGAGTAGGCTATAATATGTCTCCTTTAATCATTAGCCCATAGGTTAGCATAGCAGCATAACACACTCATGCACATTGATTTCGGTTTAGAAATACACACACTCAAAACGCCATCATAGTGTCTCACTGCCGAAAAAATTGAAGAACTTCAATTTGCTCTACCAAACTTTGCCCAGTTTTGTGTGGATAACCGTGTCAGGTCACTGCTCAGAAAGAAAACATTCTATGATGTTGCAGAATTTCTGACGAGAGTTCAACTCTGCAGAGGCTACAAGCTGTCGTCTCTGTGCCTTGACCTTGTTTCCTCGTTTTCATTCACAAGCCCCACTTCTTTTAATTTGATTTGTGTTCCAGAGATGACAGATGCACAACTGTGTGTTGTGAGATGAATGCTCCTTCTAAACTCTGTTTACATTCCACTACAGATTTCCCACAACATTACCTTTGCAATGATAATTAGTTGTTAGTTCTATGTTGCAAAGACAAGCTATGTTTTGCAATTACTTCAAATCAGTAAATGACAAATCAACTTCGTTATGGTCATGCTGGGCCAATACCTAGTTAAATGAGTAAATTACACACATTTATAATAAACTGCTGCCATTTCAGAGGTGATGAGGAAAAAGACTCTCCATTTAGGTTAAAGAAAAAATGGAGAGAAGAAGCCTTTGCACTTTTGGGTGACAGTTCCCAATATTCAGTTAATGAAACCACAGAAAAACAATCTTAATGTGAATAACATTAAGATAGAGCCAACTGTTGTGATATGGGGATCATTATCAGTGTCACTAAGATGCCACACAGTTCTCTGCTTTGTGCTGATGAGAATCTCCAAGAAGAAAAACAATCTGTAGCAGCTCATTGCAGAGATGATAATTGTTGTTCCTAACAGAATGGACTGTGTGTGGGAGTATGATTAACCAGCCTGGCTTGAGAGCTGGCACAAGGGCCAATTTCAGCTCAGGAACAGACGCTACACAGTGCATTATGGTTACAAAATTATGAACAAGGCATCTTAAATTAGTTAGCTACAAAACGTTTTAACAAAGCTTTGACTCTGTATTTGCAAACATGAGCTCAGACATGTAGGCTGCAGTAAGTAAAAGGAAGCTTCATTTGTCTGTGGAGGTGATTAACAAAAAAAGCTTCATACAATGTGCCAACAGCTGGCTGATGTTACTATGAATATAATAATACCCAGAGGAGATAAAGAAGAAGCTAATAGCACTCAATTAAGAGTATTTCCGTTTGAATGGATAATTATCTGTTGGATAATGAAACATAAAGCAAGGACAGTAACTGTTTCTGCTTTGAAACTGTGAAAAAATGCTCATGTTTTATTTAAATTGTTAACAGCTGCTACCTGGACTAGTGTAATTTTTAAAGATTCCCTTTTTAAAAAAACTCTTGCAGGCAGTGAAAAGGGAAATTCATTTTTTTTCATGGAAATTGTATGCAAACATAAACATGTTTGTATTTGACAAAGATGAATTTAGTAATTCATTCTGGTAATCTTTGTTAATTGTTAATAGCAGTCATTTAATACTAAAATGAAAAAAAAAAAAGACTAATTAAGAAAAAATATTATGTCGACCTACTTTGGCCACAAGCCATCATAATGTCTGCACAGATTTCGCCATCATCAAACTGATACATTTTATGTGCGATGGCGGCTGCATCGTGGTTGCTAGTTTATTGGTTCATTGTCACTGGCAGAGGATGTTTTGTATGCGGCGAGGGCCCTTAACCACATGAAACCAAAAACAAAATCATTCTGAGGAACCAGAAATCAAACATAAGCCTGCCAAATGTTTGTAAGCAAAACTGTTGGCTCTGCATTTGCCGTGATATGTAAAATGGTCTTAACAAATATGAAAAAACTAAAGAAACTTAATAAAATAGAGATCGTGATCCTGCCATGAAAAAAACTGTGATATTTTTGCCATATCCCCCAGCCCTACTGTACACTTTTACTTGTCAGAGCTAAGACCTGCTTCTCTGGACCGCATGTTATGACCCATAATGAAACTCATTTAAAAACTCTCATCTGGCTTATTCTATTATACTTGTTTGACAAACAGGTCTGCAGGATGGGTCTTTAAAGGTATTATAGACAACTTCTCACCGTGACCACGGAGAATCTTGATCACTGACGATGCAGAGATGCCATGTGCTACCTGTGTCGTCGTTGAGTTAAAACTGAAGATGGAGGCCTAGTGCTGTCACCACCACCTTTTAAGAGTGCATCTCCCAAAATGCACCAGCAAAATGGCCGCCGACTACTGATGACTACTGATGAGCACCTGAGCAGGGAGCTCTCAGTCTGCAGTCAAAGACAAAGGAGCAGCACAGCAAGCAACACCTTCA
>JAQLOL010000026.1:21682543-21693404 GCA_029783665.1 Naso thynnoides
TAAGAATTTTCCTAATGTAGGGGTTAGAAAGCTAAAATGGTATATATTGTCTCATACTTTGGGAACAGGCTAATAGACACATAAACAAATGTGAAGGAAATAATAGCCTACTTCAAGTAAATTTCATTTAACCATAGTAAAAACATTGCATATTAATATAAGGAAATAATAGTTCAAAAATACATTAAAATGAATAGATATTCGTAAAACAAGGCAAATTTTTTGCTTGGCCAGCTGGCTAAGGGGGGCCCTGTGTAATTTTCTTTCTGGGGGTCCAAAATCCCTAGCTACACCCCTGCAAGCTAGGACATGATGTTTTGACTAGCAGGCAACCAGAAAGACAGGCTTGGCAAATACAATTTCAGGGAGTTTTTACTGAAAGTTATGTAGACCTAACTAAGGTCTCGAATGGTTTTGGTTAAATAGTCATTATGACTTCCCTGCTGGATAGAAACCTTTTAGCTCTGATGTTGTATTGACTGTGAGCAGAAATGGCTTGTATGGATTAGACTGAAGTGTCACTCATTATACATCATTTACATGAGAGTAACCTGCTACCTTTGATTTGGTTGCAGTTCAAACATAGTTGGCTTTTATACTGCAGTATTTACTGCTAGTATAGCAGTAGCACAATAACTCTACAATGCAATTAAGTGTTTGCAAGAGAAATAGCTGATTTAAATAGGCACTGACATTCACTGCAGGTCTAAACTAATACTGAAATCTCAACATTATGTCCCCTACACACCCATGGTACGCCTACACAGGTGTTTCCACCGATGTTGACTGATTAGACCTTTTTTCTGAACTGTGTGGGCATCAACAGGGATTGACTGATTGACGTTTCCATTATTTCACTGTTAGTTTTGTTGTACTTGAACAGGGGCTTAAAACCACATGCGGTTTTGCTGAGCATTGAACTGTTCAATGCCACCTTTGCCTTATGTTTTATCATTCTGCTTACATAGGCCAAGCTCCACGATGTTGCTCTCAAGGCAGTACAATTTTTTCACTAAATCAGGAAGGAACAGGTTTTGTCTCTAATCACTAAGCTCCTAAATGTGGCCTTTGCAGCCCGCTACTGGCCATCTGGCCATGGGACAAAGAACTTCCATCTGTTGAGGATACGGTTGCTGCTAACAGTGTTCAAGTTGGAATAATAGCTTGAAGCCTAACCTTTGATGGGCTCCCGCAGCTCTCTCAACTATCAGGAGTTCAAGTCAGAGGAAATAGTTGGATTGCAGACAGAAGTGACTGCCTGACCACAATGAAGCTGCACAAATTCATTATGCAGGCAGTCATCGGTGCTGGAAGCTGGGCTTATTGATGTAGTGGCTAGTTGCACACTCTTTCACTAGCCAGAGGACGTTTTAATCAAAGGAACTTAGTCCCAACATTTGATCATATTTCACAACTGGCGGCAAAGCATGCCATGTTTTCTTCATGAAGCAGTTCATATTCTGTAAGAGCAAGCTCATGACAATTGGATTAATTTCACGTTGGGTTCTTCTTATTGTTTTTTTTTTTCTGTTGTTGTCGTCGTTTAAATAAAAATAAATACTCGAACGAGATCCTGCAGCATCAAAATTCACTACAGTTGAGCTCTGCATGAAGTTTATGTTGCCTCTGTTGATTGCAGTGATTCCATCTAAAGGCTCATTTATGTTCCCATTACGTCTGAAGATACATGCGTACACTTTAAACGATATAACCATTACTGCCCTTGTACTTCCATGCATACCTTACATCAGGATGGATGCTATGCAATACATCCAGGAGGGGGCACCTCTCAGTGAACAAACCGGTGTCACACGACCTCAACTTCTCCTTCGTTGCTGTCTGGCTGACATTCCTTTCCGGTCCGTTCTCTTCCTTCCCAGCCATGCTGTTGGAGTTATCTGTCCCTGTGCCAGGCGGGCTAACATCATAGATGTGTCAGTAATTCCGTACCAACTCATACAGTCTTTCCTCCAAAAGTTGTCATTTTTCTAAAATATTTTTCATTGTATTTCCCTGGTCTTGCTTGAACTATAGGCTATACTACCCGACACTGTCCCCATGATTTCCAGTAGTATCGCTACGTTTTGTCTGTATCTGTAAGCTTCTAGGAGATTGACAGAAATACGGACAAAATGTACAGAGTATGTACACAAGGCTCCGTCTGTGTCTGTATCTAATGTAGAACATAAATGAGCCTCGATGATAAACTGATTTTGCTCTGAAATTTTACTGTAATGAATGAGTGCGTAATTTTATTCTCAGGATGTCTTTATTCGATTTCAGTTGCAGAAGAACAGAGGGTCCTGTACTGTATAAGTCAGCGTTGGCACCTCTGGAATGTGGCGTCATCTGCAATGGGGAACTCTTTGCTTCCAGCACGTTCCTGCTTCAAATCGTTCAATAGCAAGGCTCCAACCGTTCACAGGAACTGTGTTGGATTCTTATTCTGTGACAGTGACTTCCTCATCACTCTGTAAGAGAGGGATAGGTTACTACAATGGGCACTTCCCTGTTGTAGTAACCCTTTTCACTAAGACATCCGTGTCTCCCTCCTCAGTCTGAGGGAGACGACAGAAGGGAGCGTGAGAGAGATGACAAGGGCAAAGCTTTAAACTTCTAACCCCACTGCACACCTTCCTTCAGAGTCACTTTGTATGACTGACGATCTGTGCTCCTCTCTCTTGACCAGGCAAGACACAGAGGAGAGGATATGCTTATTTTCAGCTGACAACCCTCTTCCATGATGGGTTGTCTTCCACTTGAAGCCTTTTTTTACTAAAGCTGGGCATACACTGTACGATTTTAGAAATGTTGTTTAACTCCAACTTACACTGTCTGAGTAAATGGGCTGCGATGTAAAACCAAAGCTCATGGTCTATGTGCTCATGTTCCAGTACCTTTCATTCTTTGTTCTTTCACTGTTTGAATGAATATCCTTGCAACTAGAGAACATTCGTATGCAACCAATAAGAAAATTTACAATTTAATAAATGTGCATGATGGGACAGGAAAAAAATGAGTCTGTTGATAGCGAAGCGGAGATCGCACCAGCACTATTACATTTTTCACTGCAGTTTCAATGTCTTTACCTGTAAAGTATATTACAGAAATGATATGAACAGGGAAAAGTGATAGGTGGAGGGCAGTATTTTTCCAGTGCATTTCCTTTCTCTGGCTCTTAGTGAGAGGAGGAATCATTTAGTCATCATTATTATTATCAAAGGCAAACTTGATGCAGAAAGATAGGACTGGCAGTAGCAACACCACGCTCTTTCACTGCTCATGCAGCCTGTGTGTCACAGGCGTTATGGCCTTTGCCTCTGGTTATAACTTGCAGCAAATACATCAGAGGATACAGCATGTACTGTATGAAAATTTAAAGAACATGCAGCCATCTTGCAGTCAGTGCATGCAACCTTGCTTGGGCTGTCAATGCATGCATCTTGCATCACCGAACACGTCTTATTGTTGATGTTTCTTACTGGTTGATGGGTGGACACAGAGGCCTATTGATAAACTGGAGTGACATCAAGGGAACTTTTCCTTCCACATTATTCTTGGATTTAAAATAAATTAGATTATTTCCCGTTTAAATATTTGTTTTTGGGGGGTTTAGGGTTTTTGGCTGAAAAAAATCACATCCGTGAGAAATAAATGTTTTTCTTGAACTAAAGTCAATGGGGAAATGATTAAAATGTGTACACACGTTATATTGTGTATATTTTTGTGTATTTAAATGTTATTTTTCTGAATGCTCTTCCAAGTTGGCTCTCACAGACAGCTGCCCAGAATAACGTGATCTTCAGTTAACCTGTCAAGTCGTTTTCTGCCACCTTCAGGATTCATTCTCTCCATCAGTCCAAGGTGAAAGGTCTCATTATGCCATTACATTTTCAAAAGCCTTCATATGTGGAGCAATTTAAATCTAACAGGCTTAATAAGAGAGGCTTGAGAGACCACATACTCCAGAAAGTGACAGACTAATGTACAATCCCAGAGCCTTTTTTGTGCTAAAACTGTAATTAATTGGAAATAATTATTGCTTTCACGGACTGAATTACATTAAAAAATGGTTTGAGAACAGTTTAAATGACTTGGCGAGAGCGCGGTTTCAGTCAACTTGGAACATTTTTTAGATGACTGTTAGATGGGATAAAACTTTACTTGCAAACCCAGTTATTCATACAGAATGTCTGGAAATGAGTTTCATAACAATGACATGGAACGTTCATGAACAATGATAAATCTCTGACCCAAAATAACATTACAGGGAAAACAAGACGTCACTCTTTGTGTCAACTCTCTCATGCACAGAGACTTTTAGATTGAGTAAAATATACAAATGTAAAAAAAAGACACATTCACCCTAGCTAATCTTCCGTCTGTGGTAATACTAACATGTATTTATTTAAAGAAGTAATAATATTTAACATATCTGTTGGCCGCATAAGTCGTTTTTTTTCTTCTCGGACTTACCTGACAGAGACTGTTTTGAAAAAGAGAAAAACATTTATTGTACATTTATTTTTAAACTGAGTATTCAGGTCAATGAGCAAATCAGCAAAAATAATTTGTAACTAGAATTCTGTATCAGTAGTTATGAAAGTTATGTTGAACCGTCATTCTCAAATGATAACATGCATGTAATTGCACATGGTATCGACATGTAACTCCCTGCCAAAAAGCTTGTTAGTGGCAGACAGACATTAACCTTTGCATCTGTAAGTTAAACACACACACACACACACTGAATGAGCCTGTGCTTTCGAGAAAGCACGGAAAACTAACTCAGCCTTCAGATGCCTTTGCTGGCCTCCATCTCTAGCCTCGTACGCAGCGCCCAACTTCAAGGTTATTTAATCAATAGCTAATCAACTTATTAAAAGACTTTATACGGTAAGCATCCATCGCCCAGACTTCCCCACTTACTCAAATTCATAGATGTCACAGTCTCAGCCCACACTGTGGGTCAGAATGGGAATAATTCCATGCAAACAATCTTTTGCTTAAACCTGTTAGACCAAGAAGTTTCATTTAAAAAAAACTTTGACGCAATTTTTTCTATGGGTTATGTTCTAAAGCTCACAAAAAACACTGAAAAATAACATTCAATTTCAAGGTGAGTTTTACTTCATGATATCTAAAAACCTTGTTTTACTCATTTTAGCAGGTGAATTATTAAAATGAGAAAAACCAAGAGTTAGTCCACATTTGGCATCATTTTCCATTTAGATTTATACTGGAGTCGACTTTCCATACAGCTTCAAGAAGCTGCACGAACAAATCCTCGCTATGCACTGAAGAAAATTTAAGACTATGGCATGACCTCAATTAAGATTAAGATCTTCAAGAAGTGGAAAGTTCTCACGGAAAGCGTGAACTTGAAACTATATGCAAATATAGCTTGCAAGGATATCTATGATATACACTATATTTTAAAATAAGGTCGTACAAAATGGCCTTTAGCCTTCATCAAAGCTGCAGAAAAACATCAAATGTAGATGGAAAAAAAAACTTCAAATCTGTTCTGAACCCTCTTCACTGCTAGCGACTCTTCAAAAAGTGTTCAAGGTCAGATTTTAAATTGTCTTATCATCGGCCACAAACTGATGGAACTTAGCCTTTTACATTGCACAAAGGAAATGAAACATTATACACTGAATAAGAACATCTTGGATTAAAAATATGATTTATATGGTGGAAGTATGAGAAAAAATGTGGAAGCTTAGGAATCAGTGTTATCAGCATTTCATTTAAGTAAGAGCAAGTACAATTTGAAATAAAAGAAGGTATTTACTATGGAAATGACAATGAAACCTTCAATCTCCTCTTGCAAAACCCATCAGCAGTGGACACAAAGTCAACTTTCTTGTCTTGTGCTGTTCTCTCTCCATTGCCTCCCCCTCTTCCTCATTCTTCACACATGTGGTAAATATGAAGACTGGCATTCTTCGGGCAGTACATGCAGTTGTTGGTAATGGAGGAATTGTAAATAAAGGGGTCGATCTAGACGCTACCGGAGTTTTGTTTCTGCATTTGTTCCAAACTCCTTGTGAACGCTCATTAAACAGGGAAAGCAAGAAGCCCCTCAATCAGTCAGAGTGGAGAAGCAAGAGAGTGGCCCTGATTTTGAGACCCCCCGATTTTACAACTGGGGAAGGGGAACCTAACCTAACCTACTCTTAGAATACCTCTTTAACTAGTAGATGAAAGGATCATTTTATTTTTTATTATTATTTTTTGTAAATAAAACACAAGCCATTTTTACACAGAGACCAGCGTCAGCACCGCACTGAAGGCTCGTCAATAAGCCGCCTTTTGTTAATTTAATGTTATTTACACTTAGCCAAGCAGCACGTCTTTTGGACGCTTCCGCCGGGCATTTTACACAGCGAGCCAGGGCCGCAGATTCATTGGAGATGTCACCAGTGTGAGGTTCAACAGCAACATCGTCAGTTTCCTTTGTTAATAAACATGCCCAACATGTGCAACGAACAGTTAAGTGATAAAATTGTAAAACTGGTTAGAAAACACTGACAATAATACTGTAACACAATCATTAAATCCATGTAGTATGGAGCTGCTTCTGTTGATTTCCTTCAAGCTTAAAAATGCCTGATATGCACCACAAGTGTGTGCAAGCTTATGTGTACAAAAGTCTATGGTTATATGTTCACAGTGGGCAGTTTTCACTGTGTACACATTTAGGCTTTATGATTGGGAAAAAAAAAAAAAAAAAAGGATGTTTAGTTTTTCATACATAAGCAGGCTGGTGCCTGTACGAGATGTGAGTTTAACTCAACGCTTAAAGTTTGAGAGCAAGGTTCGTACAGGAATAAAAATCCTTTTTAGTTTTTCCCTAAACATTTATGCTATCATGTCCCCCAAACATGGTCCAATTCCAGCTACAAACAATTCAAGAAGTGATTACTATGTGTAAAAACAGTAGAAAAACTTAGACAGTGATGTAAAACAGTCGCAAATGTCTGTTCTGTCATAATTCTGTTTAGTCCTTCGAGTTCTTCCCTCCTATGTCAAGATAAGTGCCCGCCTCTTACCCGCCCTACCAGCTCTCCCGTTTACGCATGATACTACCTCCAAAGGCGGGTTATTGGTGATGTAACTTGGACCCCCCACCCCATGTCCATGATGTTTAAACAGACGAGGCGTGTTAGAGGCGCATTATATCTGCACTGGACAGGCTGTGTAAAAGGGGCTACAGAATAAGTTACCAACCCCAGCTTTTAACTCTGAGGTGTAGGACTCTGTGACATCAGCGTGGCTGCAGGGGTTCGGATGTCAAGGCAGATGATTACCAAAGTCAGTCGAATTTATCACTAAATCTGGCTCAAACTTGTAAACTGTTGCACGCACTGTGGCAATCCAAAATCCAAAGTCATGTGACAAAATACACAAATCCAGTCAGATTGCTGTTGATGCGCTGTAGGACAACATGGCCAAAAGAAAGATGAAGAACTCAAGAGTTAGTTCTGCTCTTATCTTCTGCCTGTACAACTTTGAAAATCATTTGGTCATGTATCAGTGCGGTGAATTAAAGAGGAAATGCAGAAATTTTGCTAATCAGTATTAACAAGGCTTATATTTTATGCATTAATATATTCACCCCAACAGGATCATTGATTCAAATTAAGCAGGTTGTGAACAGTTCTCACTGACGAATTAAAGCCTGGGGTGCAGATCTGTCAGCAGGATCATCTTGGCTCTTTAAACCATATGCTGGCCCTGTAAGTAATATTAAATAATACTGCATTGAGGCATGCTGAGCAGCGTGAATCAGTATTTATTTTTGTCTTATTGTATTCAGCTGACAAAGGATTCAAAACAAACCAATAAACACAGAATCTGTAAATGAACCCTCCAGATCAAATGCCTCAAATAAGCCACTCTGCACAATACCTCCACAAATACTCTCAACTCAATCACAATAATTGATAAATAGAGCAGAGCAACAGTTCAGTTACCTACAGAGGAAGAACTCAAAACCACACCGCTCATTAAAGTTCAAGATAATTTATAGTTCAGCAAATGATGAAAAACAGAATATTCTTCAGCCCAGTTTATAAGTAACACAAAAGCTTCACTTCGGGTTTTCCCACGTTAACGGTTCCAAACAGTTCAGTTTAATAGCTAAAATATCCACTCCAAAACTCTAAACCCCACAAATCCACCAAAAGGAACAACAGAAAAACATTAATAATTATTTACACCTGGCCTCTGCCAACTTACTTACAGGCCAAAAGATTCAGGCTGCGGCTTCCCACAAGCGAGGCAGTGGAGATACCCACAGCTTCTTGGTAAATCCCAGCAAATGGAGTTGCTGAGGCACTGCAGACACGGATGGTTGGACGCGGACTTAACACAGCATTTTAAAAGCCAGACGTAGGCAACGAAAACAAAGGGTTAATTGCTCGTTACTCCTCACTTACTGGCGTCGGACACCATGCTGATTTTTTGTGTCATGTATAACGAAACATATCGGGGCTGGGCTTTGCCAAGCCTCGGTTTATGGAGTGATGCTACTGGCTACTGCCTGGTGGGGTGTGGAGGTGAGTAAAATCCTGGATGCACTCTTAACAAGCCCTTATTGCAGCATGAATGAATGATGGATGGATGATATGTAACAGAATTGACAAAAAAACAAAACATTTTCCATTTCCAGAGATTAATATATGTTTGTACAGGGTTACATTTAATAATATTCCCTAATCAACATCAATAATATAGGGATTGTCACAAGATAATCTCTAAATTAGTGGAAGAACATCACAAGAACATGTTATAGATGGTAGTTTTCAAAACACAGCATGAACATCAGAAGATCTCTTGCTAAAAGCTTCTTGGGACATAGATACCATTCAACATCACAATGAAATAGAAAGTCTATGCATAAGTGAACATTTGTTTAATGTCAGACAGTTTTCAGTAGCTGATCTCGCAGAAGGTGTGCGCATGTGAATAAACAACCTTTTGCACCTCAACAGTCTGCCAAACAGAACTACAAAGGGAGAATTCGTCCATCTGTGCTGTGGTGGTCTTACCATCCGGCAAATAAAAGCATTCTCCTGAGTGAGAGGACACAGAGTTAAGGTGAGAATGCAGGGCCATTTTATGCCAACACGCTTCATTTTCCTTCACTTCAGTTGGTCAATGAGGACACATTTTATCTCACTCCGTCTGCAGGTTTGCTATCCAGGTATGTTTTTGCCATGTCCGTGACACCGCAGCGACATTTTGAAGTCTGTCTTGTAAACAGATCTGAAAGGGAGCTATTGTGTGTTGAGGATCTACTTGTGCTCCAACTCACTAGAATGTCGCAGTGCCAGTCTGTGCAACACACAAACTGAACATTCTTCAAAAAGAAAAAATGATGTTTTCCTTTGTAAAAAATGTTCGTCGCACTTCACTCTGCGTGTGAGAACTTCAAATCACAGCTGGACTTTTGAATGTCCCCACCTTCAGTCGAGGCCAGGGAAGCACAAACACACACACACACACACACACACACACACTCATGCACTCATACACAGATAAAAATTACTACCAATGAATATGCGACATACTGTAATTCTGAACAGGTTTACCAGACTGAACCATTTGTTCTGTTTGCTTTGTTATCTGTATTTTTCATGGGCGTCCAAGGACAATGACTCTTGTGTGTGTGTGTGTGTGTGTGTGTGTGTTTAAATAAGACCATTGAGCTGTTGCAGGAAATACAAATTAATACAAGAAAACAAACAACTTTAATTGAAGCGAGGGGTAAATAAAGATTTATAAAGAGGTAAAATACCGTGGGAGGTCACAATAACTGGGGCGCTTTATGAAATAATGCAGTCTTTAAAAGCAGCAAATAAACAACAATAACACATATTTGTGAGGGTAATATAATAAAGGATGATGAGAGAAATGATTTCCTTTATCACTCTCAGGCATTGTGCTCAAGTGGATGGTTATTTGTCAAAACAAAGCTTTTTCATGTGATTTAGCCTTTCTTTTAGACGCAAAAGCAGTTTCCGTCTTTCAGAAAGTCCTGCAACATTATTAATCTGGTTTAAAAAAGATTCACTGGCGAGGACCACACCACCAACAAGAAGATCAGTTTAACGATTTATTGACAACGACTGAAATGATATGAATGGGCTGGATTATCAACTGTTGTACCGATGGTTGAGTGAGGTGTGGGGAAGCTTCGGAGGGGAATCCACTGTGGCTCCCGAGTGCAATGGACCCCTTAGGACCCTACAGAGAGAAAGAGGAAAGGAGGAAACAAGGAGAGAGAGCAGGATGAGGGGAAGGGGAGCAGAATACAAGAACGAAAGAGGAGGAGAGAGTTTGGAGAGGATTTCAGACGGAAGAGGCGCTGTTGAGGTGTGGTCCTGCTCCTGAAAGAAGAAGAAGTGAAGCCACAAAACTTTTTCTTGAGTTATCTTTTGTTTATTCTGCGACAGTCTGTGCACTAGATATGAAAAATATCTAGACTGTCATGCATCAGAACATGTGAGTGGAGCATGACAGGTTTGGACTGAGAGAGTAGTGGGAGCGCTGCCTCATCTCCCGTTCCACTTCGCTCCAAATTCGCTCTGGTGCCGCTCACACTACGAGATGGAAGCATGCCTGACCCAGAATGCATCTGTGTATTGCCCCATGTACTCCTCTCAGTCACACTGTTTTCTGTCTCCTGCTGTCCGCTGCAGCTCACTGACCTTCAAAAAGCACTTTTAAAAAGGACACTTTGAAGTCATACAGGTGTATTATTCCTGTTCCTGTAACAGATTATGATAACGTCATACAAGCAAAAGATTGTAGAGTTATTTCAGTGAAACATGGTGAAATCAGTGTTGAG
>JAQLOL010000026.1:21693504-21704696 GCA_029783665.1 Naso thynnoides
CTGAGGGAGTAAGCGGAGCGACGGGGGGGGGGGCTTTGAGGGACTGAGCGGTGGGAGCAGACAGCTGCGCAGGCGCCCACACGCTCTGGTGCGTATCATTGTTTTTAACATGGATGAAACTCCATACCAGCCAACATGATCTGACAAGTTCACAGCCAAGCATGGAAGTGTAATGCAAAAAGTATGGAAAGGCCTTCAGACTTTCATTACCACACGTTGGTCTGGCATGCTCATGACGGCATTTTAATTGTTTTTGTTTTTGTTTTCATTCTTTCAGACCCAGATATATTTAAACCATTGTTTGTGTAGACAGATTTTCTTTAAACAATAAAGAGTGGAAAATGTCACAAAAACCCCTGTTAGTGTGGACTGAGCTTAAGTCCCCATATTGCTCCGTTTTGTGCCTGTTCTTGCTGCTCTATATCTGCCTGAAGGTGAAAAAGAAGACTGCGTTTGTGCTTGTGTCTTGATGAGACGCATGCATTCACACCTTTTCAATATCTGGCTAGATTGTGTCTCACACCACCTTCAGTTTCGAAGGTTTGCTGGTTGCATACAAAATGACTAAGTGTAAATGGGCTCTTTGTCAGTGCTCGTATGTACCTCTGCTTCCCTCCAGAGTCTTTCTATTTCTCTCTGGCTGAGCCTGTATAGAATGTTGATACCTATTCGTCAGTAACTGTATCATTGTCTCTGTCACACCGAGGTCAGGCTGCACGATATCAGCCCAATAACAGCCCGATCTGACAGCCTTAGGATGTCAGGAGTGAAATGGAAGTCAGGTGTTATTGATCACTGGAGACATCAACCGGTGCCACATCTGGGACACCTCATGAAGTCCTTACAGAAAGATGAGTGTGTCAGTTTTTTCCTTCGCTTTTGTAGTAAGACAAAAGAAAAAGCACAATGTGTTCTGAAGGAGGGAGAAAAGAGGAATGGTGTTTTTGCTGCTAGTTGGAAAAAAAGGTGAAACGGAAGAAGGTCATTTTTTTTCTTTCCTCTTTAGGTTCAGCCAGATATATAAATACAGCCAGAATCATGTGCACTGCTATGAGCACCAATGTTTGTTTAGATAAGATAAGATGAGATAAGATATTTATTGTCCCACAAGGGAAATTTGTCTTGGGGAATTTAGCACAAAGGCACACAGCTGCAATCACAGATAAAACATGACAACATAGCAGGGAGAGTGACACAGGCAAAATAAATACAGCAGCTAAGTTAATAAATAAACAACAGGACACATAAAGTACAACATAGTGGCTAAAAAGTCCCTCAAACTGGCACAATAAGAATTGAGTGAGGATGAGAAGGTACTAAGCGCAGTGATAAAAACAAGAGAATAAAATGGTGACGGTAAAACAATAAAAGGAAACAATCATAAGAATAGAGAGTATGTACAACTTGTTTACATCCTTGTTCCCAGTCTTTGGGTCAGTCCTTAGCTCCTCCTCCCCAGTGAGACCGCAAAGAGCGTGAAAGACTTCAAGTTGTCATTGGTGAAGGACCAACATGTCTTCTTTAATCTCAAATGGTCTAGAAATGTAGAATTCATGACTGATATATTATCATATATTACTCTTACATGCTTCTATCTTTGTCTTTGTAATGCCAGTGTATAATATTTTGCAGTATGAAGACGTGTTGCCAGCAGAGATGATGTCCATCCAAATGAATAGGTCATGAAATGTGAACATCTGGATTCATCTTTTCTCTCTATGCTAACCGAAACTGACTCAGTGACTGTTTTAACAGACAGAAAATATTGTGCAGTCCGAACACGACGTTAGCGCTTGTTGGTACTTCTCTGCTGGAGTCTGTTTCTGAACTGATACCTGTTCCTGTCTATTGGTCTGAGCTTGTTCCCATCTCTCTGCCAGAGCTGTTTCTGCTTCTCTGCCTGCGCCCACTTTGAAGCTTTTTCTCATTCTTAACCTGCCTTGTCCATCTCCTTTCTCTTCAGCCCTTATCAGTCCTCTCTCTTAGTCTGTCTGACATCCACACTGCATACTAATTCTACAGTATGCACTATACTGATCATCATTATATACTGCGGGTAAAAATCTACTGCAGTCAGCTCATAAAACAATCATCATAATCATCACACAGTATAAGCAACAATTTGCGTCTTTTGCAGAAACATCGATGTATGATTTTTCAGTGTGAACTATTGCTGAACGATTTGGTAAAAGTGTGTGTTTGCAAGTATAGTGGACAATATTGTGATTTGCGGTGGCGAATGGGATATAATGAAAAATGGTATCAATAGTCTACTTGTTTGGTTATCAAGGAAAAGGCCGAGAACATTGTTTGTTCTGTGTATTTATCAACTCAAAACATACAAATATTAAATAGCATAAAAGTTTCTGAAATGGATCAGCCTTGGCTAAATATCTAGCAAGCAAGCTAAGTATTAGTTTTCACATTTAAACCTTATTTCTTTTTAGTTTAGAGAGGTTTAAAATCAGATTTAAAGTTTGTTTCATATTTGTTCTCTAATTCTCTAATATGCTTTCAGACAGAAAGCGATGAACTTGAATGCCACAAGATTATAAACAAAGTCTATATGAAGACACGATTTCACTTTGAGCAACACGAATCCCGTAATATGGCATCCATCACCTCCACTGTCTTCATCGCCTCATTGCTCGAAGTTGAAAAAATTGATCTTTTCAGCTGACATTGCATGCAGCTGTGCCATAGCTGTGCCTGACATCTCCTGTCGTCCTGGTGGCACAAACATTGCTGGACTTTGCCAAACGGACGCTGAATCAGACATGGCTGTTGAAACGACTGTTGCTGTGTGTGAATACCACGGCACTCCCACAACACAACTTTCTACTACAAGGTCGATGTTATAGACACAGACACAACATTGTTAAGTTTTCCGAACTTTTTTGGACTTCTACAACTGATACTATGGAGAGATGTTGAATAAATCGGCCATGGTTAATGACAGAAAATGGCAGGCCCCCTCTTCGTCCTGACGCTACTAGCTAACGCTAACTGCAGCTGACACAGATCTGACTTAAACAACTTAACAGGCTACAGATGATTTTACTAAGCAGACACGATATTAAGTTTTCAAACCGGTCTAGGACCTCCACAACTGATGTAGTGTAGCAAATATGGTTATATCGCCCGTAATTAATGATGGAATGCAGCCAGTCCCCTTTTCTGCACAAGCTAACATCAGTGGACTGTGTGCATCAAGCAACTGAAGCGATGATCCAAAATATAATCCAATTATGATCAAGCAATGCAATTTCTAATGATAAACATTGCTTCTTCCTTTTTGATCTGAATGCAGCTTAATTATTATCATAAAATAAGAAAATAGTCCACAGTCGTTAGCTTTACTTGCCTGGGCTTCCACTCACATGCATTCTTCATATTCTTCTCTGTGCTGTCTTAGGTGTTGATGCTGATTGGCTGTGTCGCTGGAATGTTGTGACTTTAACTTTGCACGTTTTGCAAACACAGTCTCACTCCCAGCTTGTCAAAAAATGGCACTTTGTCAAGAACCTTTGGCGTCAGTTTCTGACACATAACGTTTCCTGTAGCATCTTGATCTGATGCAGCAAACTAACAACTAACTTCAATACAAACCCCTTAGCATTAATATTGAACACTTACAACCTGCTAAAAATAACTATGATTTTAAGACGCACCTCTTGTGATGTGTCTGCCCTTTAATCATGTAATGTAATTAAATTTCTGTCCTCTACAAAGTCACTCACCTGTCTGCTTAGCTAACATTAGTTCTTTTAGCTACATCTCTCTGTACATAGTTTAAAGTCTCAATTTTTTTTGGATGTCTTTGTAACCCGTGTTACTTTTGCGTTGTGTTCTAGGTTGTATGGGATGAAATGAAGGGACAGGAAGCAGCAATGGGTCTCTCAATCTTTACTTGCAGTTGCTGTGGTACAAATAGAAAGACATGTGAGCTGTGTGGACACCGCGTGCCTGTCAAGCTCTGCTCTCCTCCAGCCATTGGACAAGGCCTTTTTTTTTTTCTTTTGACTCACTATATTGATCTGCTCTTATAAATAAATTATAAACACAATACAAACAAAATAAGTTACTGAAAATAAATTACAAAGGAAAGCAAGGTACAACTCCTTTAAACAAGAGCTTTTCTCAGTTAAAGTTTGAAAAAAAAAACTATTTCCCAAGGAAACACAGTTCAAAAGAATTTTTCTTAAAAATAACTCAAATGAGACTTTACCAGAAAACCCTATTTTCTGCACTTTTATGCATGGTATTAGTAATACACAATACACAAACACCTATCAGTGTTAACTGCTCATCTTCTATTACAATATGCACAATAATACATTGCATACATCACATACATTCTAAAAATAAAACTCCCCACCACCCCCACCCGTGGTACAGACAGAAAGACAGGTGAGCTGTGAACACCGAGCGCCTGTCAAGCTCTGCTCTCCTGATAACACACACACACAAACGGCATTAGCCACATGTGGCAATACATTCATTCAATAGCATAGAGGCTATGTAGCATGGTAGTGTTAGCACACCTGCTAAACTCATTAAAAACGTAAAATTAGCAAACTCAGAACTCAACAGAAGCCTCATAGAACATGTCGGATATTGCACAGAACAAGTTACAGCAGTTTGGCTCAGTTTAACTCGTGAATAATAACTTTTATGCACTTTTAACGGCGGAGCACGGCTCGATACCAACTCACCTCTGGCCATTAGACAAGGCTTTTTGCTGGAGCACGCACGCAGGTGACCACGTCATCATGCCGGAGGCTCACACTCACACACATACAGCAGACTCTGAGCACACACGGGCAGGGGGTTCTGACAAAATAAAGGTTTTAATTCAACAAAATAGAGGTGATTTGGTGAAATTCATAAGACTACTATAGTCACCTGTTACATCAACATTGCATATTATTTTGATTTATTACATTTTTGCCTTCAGATGAACATGTTACAACTTTACATTCCTGATACTTACTGCCTACTTATCACATTTAATACATGTTGTTCAACTTTGCATTGACAAAATGCATTTAAACGGAGCTAAATGCTTTGGAATAGAATGCGCTAAAGATTTAGTCAAAGTCTCACACACACACACACACACACACACACACACACACACACATAACATTTCCTACCAGCTGCTTAGAGTCAAGGTGTGTGCTTGTGTGCATCATTCAGTGGTCTGCAGAAATCATCACCTCATGTGTTAATTATTGAGTTGATCTCATTTAATTAGAGACCTTGCAACACTTGTAACAACTGCTTCACAGCACTTTAAGTTCTAAACTGATTAATGTGGAGAACATGCAAGCAGAGAAAGACTGGAGCCCTGTCAGCCTTTACATTGCTTACAGTCTAAAATGAGAAATAAAGGACAGGTATGTCATTTTATTATTAGTATACGAACAGGCGTAACTCTGCATGGGTTTAAAGGAATTAAATAAACTGACTTTCAACTTTAAGGAGATGCATGCAAGCTTGTTTTAAGTAGCAGTAGAAACTTTTGTATTTTTAATTAAAACTCCAGCAATAATCAGTGATTAAGTATACAGAACAAAAAAAAAAAAAAGAAGGAAAAAGATCACATAATTTTATAGTTTCCTGACTTGTGCACCTGCAACGTGGGCCCAGATGGCGAGGCCTCTGTTCAGCTCTGTTAGTTGTCTTGGGATGCACAGGAAGCACATTAACGCAGGAGTCATGTGGCTTTTTCCAGTTCTTAGTTTCCCCAAGGGCTACATTGAACAGTGTCTGCAACATTTTGTTCTCATTATTGGGCCATCAGCTCACCATCAGCGTGGTCTCCCAACGCCACACAAACACGGACAACCTAACCTTTTAAATCATTTGTTAAATATGTACAGCAGCCAAAAACAAACTTAACATCAGTCTTAAAAATGGTATTTTACACATTTTCGAAAATTAAGCACTGTGGAAACAAAAGTGCTGACAAATTGTGCTGATGAATAATAAGCCTATTATGAGCTGTCACAAATAGTCAAGCAGGAGGGCTCAAGTGCCAGAGGCTGCAAGCAGACGAAATCAAAAGCAAGACTATTTAACCGAAAGGAAAAAAAATTGGAATCAGAAACAGGCGAAATGAGCAGACGACCCTTACGAGTGACCTAAAAACTCAACATCAAACGGACAAAAGAAGGCACGAGAAGCTCAAAACCTGAGAACATTAAGGTACTGGATCAGATGGGGACAACACTGAAAGCAGGGCAGGGCTAACAAGGCTGATGTAAGGCAGGTGTGGAGAGAAACAATGGAGGGAGAAGCATGTTGGGGAGGAGCAGATGAGGACAGAGAGCAATCACAACAAAAAGCCCAGACAGAAATAAAACCAGACAGGACTGTGACAAGAGCAACTTGTTGTAGCCCCCTTTCTATCCCTGCCAAAATTACTAATGACTTCAGTAATGTGTTTATGTGTAACTCTATGTACTGATTTTGTTTGTTAATATGTCTCATTAGTTTATCCCATAAGTGCACTTTTCTATCTTCATTTAAGCCAACAGGCTGCTTCAGAAAAAAAGCTTTGAACTTACATCTCTGTGAGCTTTGCACCGATGTTTCCACCACCCGAGGGTGTCTACAAAGGAACTCAATTACTCGAGAACCAGGCAGTTTGTTGGCACTGATGAGGTTATAAGTAACTAAAGAGATGCCCAGTTTAACTCAGGAGGGAGAATTTTATTGACACCTCTATTGACGAAAGTACTGAATCACAGCGGGAGAAACAGTAAGCTGGACCATCACAGTACATCATATGCAGTGAGGGTCAAGGCCACCGTACTGTAAGCCGACTACACTATAAACCAGTGAAAAAGCAGACAGAGAAGACTCTCTCAAAACAGAGGAGACTTTTAAAGTTTTTGTCTCCTTGCTAAGGAAATTAGCTCAAAACTTCAAGTGCCAGAAAGGTACCCCCTTCACTCAATTCACTATTTAAATAATTTCCCAACACTAACGTAGAATCAATAGCTATGTTTACATGTGCACATTTTTTTTCAATCCAATCAAAATCTTTTCGGTGATTAGAGATTAACAGCTTCGCTGCTTACATGGATGTTACATAAAATGATCTGATTATGAAGTGCGTATACATGCATCGAGCGCTGAAGCATTTTGACTTGCGCCAAGCTGTCATTTCTTCCGGAAATAGAAGAAGAGGAGGCTTTACTTCCACCCGTGTTGTAAACAAACACCGCTATCACTGCACACTGTGAGATATTTCTCCACAGGCTCAGCGGTTCACACTGGTTCTGGAAAAACAATGATAACTGTATTTTTCCGAGACAGGGAAGCTCACAGAGTAATCCTAGTCTCAGTTTGCTCTCCTGTTAACTGTATCGCTTGCCATGGCTTGAACATAAGCATTATCACCGTGAGTAGCGTCATAGCAGTAGCTTCCTGCTTCTCGCGACTGAGAAAGGACGCTGTTGAGCGTCGATAAGTAGGGCGGTGATAATGCAAGAGCAGGCCGGAATACAGCATGAGCTTCCCTGTCTTGGAAACGTATGACAGACACGCGCAGCAAGAATAATTTTACCCAAACCAGGGAGACACAATCGCAACAAATGTGTACATGTTAGAATAGTGATTGGCATTAACCCCTTTTATTTGGAGCAAAAATTCTTTCCCAATGGACCGGAATCTGCCAAATGACGTGTTTACAGGAAGCATTTTTATACTGATCAGGCTTCTATTCCGATTATCTGTGTCCGTGCAAACATAGCTAATGAGGTCTTAACCACATGCAAAACAAAAACCGCAGTATCAAAGAGCAACAAAACAAGCCGTGAGGCAAATGTCCAACAGCTGAAAGTGGCTTGAACCAAATTATCCCACTGAGACCATTTACCACATTTATTGACATATCTTCACTCAAACCTCACTGAAACCTCTATAGTAAACACAAGCAGCTGCTTACCTGAACATAAGGAAATTTGTCTTTAATCAGACATTCACCTTACTCATCAAATCCTGGCACCCAAGTCTTAAACAAAACTGATGCCTTAAAAATGTTCTTTGTTTTTAAATTTGGCACAGAAATGACATTAATCTGAAAACAGCTGTTATTTAAAAGAAGAAAAAAGAACAGCTATTTTCAAAACTAAGGGTCTCAGAGGGACTCAAGTCTATCCCATCATGAATTAGGTGAGAACACCCTAGACTAGTCGGCAGTCTATTACAAAGATAATTCATGGGGACAAACAGATTCACACTTAGATTCACACCTGCACGCAATTTAGTTTTCAGTTCACTTAACCTGCAAGTTTGTGGTCTGTGGGAGGAAGCTGAAGCACCCAGAGGAAACCTACGCAGACAGGGTGAGAACATGCATATCCACATAGATTTTGCTGAAATATTGAGTTGAAGAATAAAGGATAAAGGTTAACTTCAATTTTTGAATCTACCACACTACAACACTGGTGTTCTGTTGTGTTGGCTGTACTGGCAATGATTACAGGGGCATGTCAATGACAAGTGAATGCAATACACAACCCAGTTTACCCAGTTTAGTTTGGGAAACTTCCTGAACGACATTACTCCTTTCCGCTACCAAAAATACTGACTCCATCACCAAATGTGTAACCATCCACAGTTGAAAATAGTCCCCAACAAATGCATTATTTTCTTCACTGACACCGAAGAATCGACACCAACATGTGCTAATGCTCACAAACCAGTTTCTCTGACATTATACATATTTTGAAAGACTTGCGAGGCTTACAATACATAGGTGATAAAACGCCTGCTTCCTCGGATCCATTAAGGTTTGCCTCTCGGCCAAGTAGGTCAGCTGAGGATGCATGTCCTGCTGCTCTCGAACAGCTTGAGGGAAGAAACACCTATGTTGGACTATTTTTTATCGATTTTAGCTCTGCATCTAATACCATCTTGCCAACGAAACAGTGCCTAGGTCATTCCATCTGTGCCGGAGTGTATGATTTTTTTTTTTTTTTTTATCTGGCAGACTGCAAACAGTGAGGTCGGGGCAAAACCACTCTTTCATTTTTACTCTGAGCACAGGTAGCCACAGGGATGCAGCCTCAGTCTTCCACTCTATAGTTAGTTCAAAAATGACCGTGTCTCCAAACATATCAAAATGTAAGTTGAATTTGCAGATGTTACAAAAGTGAAAAAATCTCACCCATAACAGCAGTGAGGATGCCTAAGGGATGAAGGTAAGACAGCTTTCATGTGGTTTAGCAGAAATAACGTTTGTTGCATACCGTAACTCCACATTCTAGAAGCATGGGTGCAGCCCTTGAGCCGCGATTAAATCTTTCATCTATGTGTTGAACTAAATCTGAATACCTCCTTAAAAAATAGTTTCTCTTGAGCTGGTTACCAGTGAGGCCAACAGCTAAGAGGACTGCACCTTTATTTGTAGAATTAGAGTTCCACTACATTTGGAAGGAGAAACGGCACATGAAGAAACTCCAACGCTCAACTCGGCTCGAAGGGTAATTCTTTCACTAAGCTGATAAATCAAGAAACAAACTCAGCTGTTGTGCTGGCCAGCTGAAAAACATGCAGCATAAAAGATAAATGTTATTCTGACTTCACCACACGGAAATGAAATGAAATGCATCGATTTATTTTAACAGAGTGTTGTGGCACAGTCTCAGTGTTCATGCTGGTGTAAGTACCAGATGTGCTTGGCCTGCCAGATCAGCTCAGTGTCTTGCACTTACAGAGGACGTACCACATTTACCCACAAAAGATCTTGTGAAAACACTTTATTTTAGCCCAAACCATGATCTTTCTCTAACCCTAACTGTGCATTTTTGTTCATAAAACATTTAGGTCTTTAACACAACATTGTGGCATTATTATTAACATGAAAAGGTTGCACCAACTGCACAATGAAGAAACAACACCTACAGTTATCGCGAGAGTTTTGCAAGCTGAGGATTACTGTCACACCAGGGATGTGCACATACATTTTGAGGGACTGTTGCTCAACCTGGAAAAAGGGCACCTTGTGATACGTGGAGGGTCGGCGGTCCGCCTCCCCCCAGAATAAAATACACATTGGATTTAGCATGTCATGCACTGCATTTTTAGCAATTTGATTCTTTATTCTTAATGACAGCTTGTAATGTTCAAGATAATATGAACATTACAAACTGTTGTAATGAAAAATAAAGTGACTTCTGTCAGCTTCAACTAAAGTACTACATCGTTGCAGTCAGATCTCCTTGTTGGTTGAAAATTTGTTGTGTCATAAACATTGTAGGCTTGCATGTCTCAGCAGCCAAAACCATCATATCCCGGTGTTACACCCAATTTGGCAACCATCAGATTGGGCGACCAGAGAGGGCACTTTGCACAATTTCTGCACAGTGGACAAATGAAAAAGTGTCAGGACATTTCCTGTAACGAGGGGGGCGGTTACCTAGCCTATTGGCCACAGACTAAAGGTTGCTCAGTGATTCTTTTTTCAATACAGCCTTAAATTCCTGGTAAAATCAGCAAAGTGGCAGATTTTAAGTTTCATCAGCTGCTGTGACAACACAAAAAAAAGCCATTTTGCTCGGACTGGAACTTTTCTGTCCCCTTCTTTGAAGTGCTTCCTCTCTGTTATATTATTTCTGCATGTTTCCAGTCTTTTGGCTCCTTCCCGTTTGGGGACAAATTCATAGAGAATGCCATCGGGCTCTTGAACTTCCATACTGGAGAGAATCAATCTATAGCCGAGGAGAGCAGATCGTCGGGCGACAGAGCAGCACAGCCATTAGGGCTGTGGAGGAGGCCAAATGCGCTTGTGGTCGTAGATCGACGCAAATGACTGCGCCAGGGGGGCAACAATTCCCCTCCGCCAAAGCTTCTGCTAGATGATCATTAGTGTGCCAGCTTTGATTGATATGGCACATTTCCGATGGCAGGTGGATGACTCATCTCAACATGGCAGTCCCGTGTGATTAATCTCATTTTAAGATGCATCTGGAGGAGTGGAGTCAGTCTAGATGGGCTGGTGTAAATTAAAGTGTATAAAAACGCAGCACAGTTGGAGCTTTTCAAGTCTGGCTAAACTGGAACGTCTGCGTTTCACATCGTTCCAATCAACTGCCAGGGCGGAGTGCCGGCCTTGATGAATGTATACGAAGTGGCACAAAGCAAGTGTCACAGATTAATAATTCAGCGCACTGCTGTGA